>CM021110.1:255574851-255972629 GCA_007115665.2 Sequoiadendron giganteum | reverse complement strand
GATCAATAGCGGCCCTCGTCCACAAAAAAGAAATAGTTACAACAAAATGACCAAAATGGTTGAAACAGTAAGACACCGACTGCAACTCAAAAAAACCAACATACTACCACCCAAAACACCAACCAACAAAATACAAAGCCATAAGCTTAAACACAGGTTCCCCACCTGCCCATTCCACTGGCAGAATCAACACCCCAACCTGCCATATCCATCACTGTGACTTCCTCCTTACTTCTAGCAGCACCATCTGACACAAAATCAGTCACAACAATGCAAATCATGCACCTGTTAAGAATTAGCTTTAAACCAAAACACAGCTGAAACAACTCTAACCAAGAATGCGCCCTAAAACCATTTAAGGAGGAGGGGCGGGCATATGGTCAGAGGATCCCTAGGATCTAATAACTTGATAACAACTGAAAATAGAGAGCTAAACTCGACACCAAGAATGTGCACGCAAGATCCTTTTGCAAGGCGAAGTGCTAACATATGGTGGAGTGCTAGATAATAGACTGAAATACAACTTCTTCTGCAAATGCAGGCATCCACAAGCGGTGAGAATACTCCACTTATTTCGTGGGTGTGATTATTACAAACATTTAAAGGCGGCAAGCCAGCCAATTAACCTCACTTCCACTTAAACTGTGGGGGATATACAATCCACACAACCACTTTATTACGTGGGGGGAATACAACAAAGTAAATTGCAACAAACAAACAAATTGCTGTTAGTACTACTAAACAGCTTACAAATGATTAATAAACAACTGCAATGTGACATCCATGAATTCCCAAAATGTCCAACGGTTAGAGTATCACTTCCTCTAACATTTACAATGCCAAAATGATATAGAAAGAAACTTAGAACAACATTATAACAATTTCAAACTAATTTGATCAGAAACAGGAAATCTAGAAAATCAGATCAGCAAAGATAAAATTCACCAAATTGGACGTATCTTCTCCAATTCAGCTCGGAAAGCTCTCATACCACAGCCAATCAACAACTAAGAGCTAGGCGTCCAACTTCCACTGAGAAAACGAGCCCAAAACAAAGAGAAATAACTGGCATGATTCCCAAGGCAAACAAGAAGGAAGGTACGGCCTCCAAGAAGGGTCGACCTTCTCCCCAAAATCAGAAACTCAAAGATAAAATCTGCAAACTTGCAGAAAGGGGCGCCCTCCACAGTAGAACAGCATGGGCTAACATCCAAGGCACAAACCACCATCAAACTGGAAATTGAGATATTACCAAAATCTGGATAATGAACTGCACAATACTGTTGATGAAGATACTGCCAAAAATAAACTTACTAAAAATAGCCACTGCTAAAAATAGTAAGAACACGATAAAACCACAGTTAACCAAGCTGAGCAGGAAACACTGGAAATCCTAATATGCTTAACTGAATAGCCTACAGATTTTCGGAAATAGGCTAATAGTTTATAACAAGGTTATCACTGAAAAGGGGACATTACAGTCCGCCCTTCCCAGAGTTGCTTGTCCCCAAGCAATTGCAAATCAGGATGTTGCAAAATCTACTCATTTTCCCATGTAGCATCCTCTATAGGCAAATTCTTCCACTTAACCAAATACTCTTTGATTGACCTCTTCCTCAAAGAGCGTTCTCTAAACTCAATAATTGCCTCTGGAATCAAAACAAGTTGTCCTTCCTCATCCAATGGAGGCAATTTTGTCGTTGCAACACATTTATGATGAAGAGCCTTCTTGAGTCTGGAAACATGAAAAACATTGTGCACCTTGCTGCTTGACGGAAGTTCTAACTCATAAGCCACTTCACCCACTCTTCTGGTGACCTTGAAAGGTCCATAAAAACGTGGCTTAAGTTTTTCAACCCCACCCTTCTTGAGAGTAGACTGTTTGTAAGGTTGGAGTCTCAAATAATACCAAATCACCAACCTCAAAAGATCGCTCAGTACGTTGCTGGTCAGCATATAATTTTTGTTGATTCTGAGCATGCTGGATATTGTCCCTCAATGACTTGAGAATGTCTTGACTTTGTTGCAACTTTTCCTTCGCCAGAGGAGCTCTACAATCGCCAAAAACAAGATCAACAAAGCTTGGAGCTTCATACCCATACAAAGCCATGAAAGGAGACATTTTGATAGACATATGATAGGATGAATTGTAACAATATTCACCCAAATGGAGCCATCTCACCCATGCTTTTTGCTGTCTTGAAACATAGTTTCTGAGATAACCCTCTAACCACTTATTGACAATTTCAGTTTGTCCATCAGTTTGAGGGTGATAACTAGTGCTCAGAGTAAGCACTGTACCACACAATTTAAACAACTCTTGCCAAAAGGTGCTCAAAAATTTACTATCTCTATCACTCACGATATTCTTTGGAATCCCATGCAACCGAAACACCTCATGGAAGAACAAATCAGCAACTTGTGCTGCTGTAAATGAACTAGTAATGGCCAAGAAATGAGCAAACTTGGTCAATCTAACAAAGATACAATCCCTCCCTTGCACCTTTGGCAACCCTGTAATAAAATCCATAGAAATACTCTCCCATTTCTGATTCGGAATAGGTAAGGGCTGCAAGTAACTAGCAGGAAAAACATGCTCATTTTTATTTGCTTGACATATATGACATTCTCTTACATAATTCAAAACTTCATTTTTTAACCCTTTCCATGAAAATCTTTCACGAATCTGTTTGTAAGTCTTGAAGTAACCTTGGTGACCAGCAAGAGGTATGTCATGGAATGAATGTAGAACCTTCTTTTTTAACTTAGAATCTGCTGCCAAAAAGATTCTATCCTTATAGTAGATTAGCCCTTCAACCAACTTATATCTGTCATCCTGAAAAGTGCCTTCAACAATGCTGGTTGCAAAAGAATTCTTAGCATAATCAACTAAAATCTGCTCCTTCCATTCTGTAGAAATCTCAGATAAGTAGCACAAATGAGGCTTTCTAGATAATGCATCAGCAACTATGTTATTTTTCCCTTTAACATATTCAATGTCAAAGTCGTAAGCTTGTAGCTTACTCACCCATTTCTGTTGCCTCTCATTCAAATCCTTTTGATGCAAGAAATGTCTAAGACTGTTATGATCAGTCTTAACAATGAATTTACTCCCAACCAAGTACTGCCTAAACTTGGCTAATGCATGCATGATTGCAAACATTTCTTTGTCGTAAATTGAATAAGTTCTTTCAGCTCCTCTTAATTTTCTGCTCTCAAAGACAATGGGATGCTTGTTTTGCATGAGAACAGCCCCAATTCCTTCTCCCGAAGCGTCACATTGTAACTTAAAAGTTTTGGAGAAGTCTGGTAAGGCCAAAATTGGACACGAGCTCATTATCTATTTAAACTTATCAAAAACTACTTGAGCATTTTGAGACCATGCAAATGCCCCCTTCTTAGTAAAGTCGGTCAAAGGAGCAGCCATGTGAGAGTATCCTTTGACAAATCGTCGGTAGAAACCACAGAGTCCTAAGAATCCCTTCAGATGTGTCAAATTCTTAGGTGGAGGCCAATCCAGGACTGCCTTGATTTTATCTGGATCAACTCTAACTCCCTTAGAGCTGATTATATGGCCAAGGTAGAGTAGTTCTGTCATTCCAAATTCACACTTTGATTCCTTGGCATAGAGGCATTCTGATTCAAGAATACTAAGCACCTCATCTAGGTGTTCGAGATGCTCCTCCCAAGACTTGCTTTAGATGAGAATATCATCGAAGAAAATCAACACAAATTTCCTCATCTGCTTCTGAAAAATTCTGTTCATGCAAGACTGATAGGTTGCTGGAGCATTAGTCAAACCAAACGGCATGACTAGAAATTCATAATGCCCAAAATGACATCGGAAGGCAGTTTTCTCAATGTCAGCCTCTCTCATCCTGATTTGATGATACCCAGATCTGAGATCAATCTTAGAAAAATACATTGCACCATGGATTTCGTCAAGAAGCTCATCAATTCTAGGAATAGGATATCGGTTCTTGGCAGTTTTTTGATTTAGTGCACGGTAATCAACACACATGCGCATGGTACCATCTTTCTTTTTTACAAGAACCACAGCTGAAGCAAAAGGACTTTTGCTTGGACGAATATGACCCATCTCCAAAAGCTCATTGATGGATTTTTCAATCTCATCCTTCTGCTTCTTGGGATATCGGTAGGGAGTAGTAATAACCAGTTTTGCCCCATCTTCAAGCTCAATAATATATTCAGCACCCCTTTTAGGTGGTCTTCCAGGAGGTATACTGCCAAAAACTTTACTCCTCTTTGTGATTAAAGACTTAACATCTGGGCGGTAGTGTCTTTTGTCCTCCATTGGACTAGAGGGCAAAAATAAACATTCAGCTGCCCATTCAACATGATCATGCCGAATCAACTTCTCCATTCTTTTGAAAGACACAATTCGAGGACCTCCATTGGACAATCCTCTTAAAACCACCATTTTTCTCTCTGCTTGGAACTTCAGTTCCATTGTTTGTAAGTTCAAAGTGATCTCACCAAGAGATCGCAGCCACTGAATCCCAAGCACAACATCCGTTTCTCCAATTCCTACTGTTGTGACCTTTTTCACACATCACCCCATTCAGATGGGGACCCCCTAACTTTTGCTCCATTCTGGTCTTTTGGCTTTGGTTAGTGCGTCTCTCTCTCTCTATCTCTGGTCCTTCCGGGGATGTCCCGTCGTTTGACTTGGGTTGAAGTATTGTTCAAGTCTGTGAAATTAGAGTTTTCATCAGTCAGGCTTATTAAAGGTCAAACTGAGTTATAAAATTGAAATTCGAGCTTAGTACAGCAGTCAGAAGACTTCCAGCAGGGTCCCACTAAATTTTCACTGTATTCCGACAACTTACTATTTTTAGTAAGTATTCAATTTGGGACTATTTTATCAAGATTTTGGAATTCTGTCAGTTCCACCACAATCAGGCAGCTTCAGAATGCCTACACGCGAAATTTGAATGGATTCCGACGACTGGCTATTTTTAGCAGTTCAGCCTTCGGAGGCTATTTTCAGGATTTAAACGAGCAATTCTCCGGTGAGTGACGGGGGAATTGATCTGGGTTTTCGAAGACCTTCGCAATAATGTAGCATGCAAGGCGAGGTGGTGACTTTCAGAGTTCAGCCTCCCGAGGCTATTTTTAGGGTTTGCATGCAAGAATTTTCAGTGCATGTCCAGATATTCCATGTGGGTTTTGCGAGGCCTTCGCAATGATATGACATGCAGATGGATCGGGTCAGTTTTCAAGGACTTACTATTTTTAGCTAGTGCCAAAACTTTGACCAGTTTTCTGGGTTTTTCTGGGTTTTTCGAGATCCCACGGGCACTGTGACATGCAAGCTCGTCCGACATCCGGGTGACCACTTTCCAGACACTTACTATAAATAGCAGTGTCATCCCAGCAGCTACCCACCACTTCAGTCCAGCAATCAGGTGCAATCAGGCACGATCAGAGACAGTCAGGAACAAATCAAAGCACATGCAGATCAGATTAGGGTTTCCCCTGCCACGTCTAAAAATAGATGAAGCAAAATGCAGAAATGACAGAACGAAGCACGCCACCGGAATCAGCATCCTTCAGGCTACCTACTGGTAAAATTTGAACACGATCTGAATACTTACTATTTTTAGCAAGTCACCTCATGGCTAAAAATAGCACGTCCTCGTCAGGGAAAATGTGTGAACGAGTCTCTTACAGCATCAAGTACAAGTGGAACAAATTTCAAAGCAAACAGAGGTACAAAATTGGTCAATTCTAGGGTTTGCTAAAAATAGCAAATGGCTAAAAATAGCATGTACTGTGCCAAATCAGGTATAAACGAGGTGATACAGGTCAACGAGGGCACAGCCACGCCACTTCCAGCTCGGAACAGGATGAAATGCAAAGAAACCCTGACTCCTCCGAATTTACTAAAAATAGAAGGCTAGGGCATAAAGGGCGTTGGAGATTTTACAAACATAGCTGACAGGCAAACACTCTCATATGCGCCCAGGAGGAAGGGAAGATTCAAAAAATTCTCTAAGTGTGAGAATTTCCCTGAGCAAGGCTATATGCGCCTAGGGAAGGTGAAAGGTCACCAAAAATGTGAAAAAAATTCACTAAGGCATCAAAATTTCCTAGGACATCCTCAAGGGCATTCAAAAATGGAAGTCGACAAGGCAAAATGCGCCTAAAGGAGCTGAAGAGTCACTCAAAGAGGGCGGATTTCCTCCTCACAAGGTCAAATGCGCCTAAGATGGAAGTATCATGGGCTATATGCGCCTAGGGAAGATGAAAGGTCACCAAAGAAGACATGAAAAAAATTCCTAAGGCATAGAATTCCTCCTCACAAGGTCAAATGCGCCTAGAATGGAAGTTCCATGGCCTAAATGCGCCCAAGGAAGCTGAACAGTCACTCTAGGCGTGGGTTTTCCATCTTGCATAAGAGAATGCGCTCAAAGAAGGAGGTTGCACATGAGGAATGCGCTAGAAGGAGGTGAAGGGTCATGTCTTAGGCGTGGGGTGGTGAAGGAAATGCGCTCAAGGATAACATGGAAGCCAACACCCCCATATGCGCCATAGGAAGCTGAAAGGACACTTGATGATGGCGTTTTTTCTTTAATGAAGGTGAAATGCGCTCAAGGATAACAAGGAAGTCTACTAGCCCATATGCGCCAGAGGGAGATGAAGGGTCATGTCTTAGGCGTGGGAATTTCTCTTCTCCATGGCATATGCACTCAAGGTAAGGATGAAAGGTAATACGTTGAATGTGGAAGCTACACTTGAGGAATGCGCTAGAGGAAGGTGAAGGGTCACCATGTGAAATGCGCCAAGGGAAAAGTAATGTTAAGAAGGGCGTAATTGTTTTAAAGACCAAGGGTTATTCATGTTATTTTATTCTTTTCCTCTTTACCATGTGAAATGCGCCTATGGAGTTAGAACTTGAAAATAAAAATTGCTAAGCATGAAAATTGCTAAGAAATGTCTAGGCGTGGAATTGCCTAAGGAATAAAATGAAGTTCATGACATGTTCAAATGCGCCCTCTAGAGATAAAATTTAAAATTTAAAATTCCTAAGGCATTTTCTTAAGGGAAAATGAAGAATACGCCTAGAGGATGGTGCCAAATTTCCAGAGTTATAAAAATCTTCAGGAAAAATCAAGATAATTTGCCAAGGCCGAGAAGATTGAAATTGCAGGAGTGAAAGACATCTGGAGGACAGGATTGAAAACATTAGCCTTTTTATTATTATTATTTTTTTTAAAATAATAAAAACTAAACGTACCCCTTCGTTCGGATACACATGAAGACAATGGATTCCGGAAAGATTTTTCTTCTGGGTATTAAACGTTTGCAATTCGGAAGTGATTCAGAGGTACTCCAGCCTCACTCACGTCGTTTCAATGGATATTTTGCCCGGTACCTATTTTAATAAAATTCCTAAGGCAAAATTGAGAAATTTCTCTAAGGCAAACGAATAAAATGGATGAGAAATTTCGCTAAAGAGTTTGAACTTGATAATTTTGCCAAAATGCCTTAGCCAAACTTTTCGAAATTGCTCGAAGAAGTAAACGATTTAATATTTTGAGAAATCAAACGCAACGAGGCAGGCCTGTGCAGAGGTGATGAATTCATAATTCTAGAAGTTTAAGATTCCGGTGCTTCAGACGACAAGTGTTGCAACTGGAAAAGAGAGGGAAAATGAATTCAAAATATTTGCTAAGTTTAGCCTCTGCAGGAATTCGCCCAAGCTATAAGTTCTGAAGTTCTCTTCTTTTTTCTCTCGTGAGTTGCTGAAGAGCTGAAAGTGAGAAGTTCGAATTTGTGAGAAGAGCTGAAAGTTGCTGAGGATTTCGAATTTTTAGAGAGCTGGAGGTTGAGGATTTCGAATCCCTGAAGGACTGAAGTGCTGAAGTCACAAACTTGCTGGAGAAGTGCGACCTACCTTGTCAAGATTTCAAGTTGCTGAGAAGCGAGTTTCTAAATTGTTGCAATTGTGAGGAGGTTCGAATTTACCAAAGTGAAGTTGCTGAATGCCTAAGTGCGACTTGAGAAGAAAGTTTTAAGTTGCTGAAAGTTGCTAAGTTAGAAGGAAAAGTGCGAACTTCAAAGAGGAGGTTTCAAATTTGTTAAAGTTAAATTGTTGCGGGCAAACATTTCCAAGTATTGGGCATTGTGTTGCTGCAACCCAAAGGAAATTTCTGAGAACATTGAAGTAAACAGGCAATAGTTGAGGTTTGCAGTTGAAAACATCAAGAAGTGTTGCAGCCTTTGTCATTTAAAAAAAAAATCTGCTAACACCCTCAATGATGGTTATTATTTTATTTTAAAAATCTTGTTTGTTGACTATCTTACCCTTTTTGCAGAATGGCCGAGTCAAGCAGAAGAGCTGCAGACAAGAACGTCCACGCTGAGTCCAGACAGGCAGTAATCAAGAAATTAAGCAAGTCTTTCCTGCCAGAATCAAAATTCACATCAAAGTTGGGCAGGCTGGCAGACACAAACCTGGGCTCGTTTAACCTGGAGGTGTTCAAAAGAAGGATAATGGGGACTGGAGGCCATCGCCCATCAGTGACTTCACATAGCATTGTCAGAAGTGGGTTATATGCAGCTGCAAATTTCCCACCAGCCATCCGGTGCCCGGAGCTCATTATGGAATGCTCTCACCACTATGATTCAGAGAAGAGGACGATTGTTGCGCCAGATGGCAAGGTGCTGGCTAACCTGACACCACAAGCAATCGGAGAGGCATTCGGGATCCCCGCCCACGAGAAAATGATTTACAAAACGAAGGACAGGGTTGACAGAATGTATTCATCTACAACGGACCGGTGTGCTGATATGATAAACACTAGGTGGATGATCAAGCCCAAACCAACTCGTACGAAGTTGCCCAAACAGATAATTTCCGAAGACTTGAAGCAAGAGTTTGGCAACTTGATTATGATGTTGAGTAGAGTTGGAGAGTGTCCCCAAGCGTTCGTCTTCGAACCTTGGATGTTTTACTTTGTCAACTTGGTACTGGAGGGCAAGGATTTCATGGATTGGGCACTGTTAATCAGTGATGGTCTACATGAGCAGCTCCGCAATGTGAGGAGGACTAAAACATTTTATATGGGCTCTTACCTCGTCTATATGCTGGCTCACATGACAAGATATAGGGGGATCTCTTACAAAGAACCAATTGGTTGCGGTTCTCAGCAATTCAAAATATTCGAGGCTTGTCCGCAGTTGCATTTGACAAGCACTACTAATTACAAAAGAGTCAACGATGCCTTTACTATGCACATCACAAGGACCTTGCAGCAAAGGACCCATCACAAAATATCGAGGGAGGCGCAAGAAATGATTGAGAAATTTGGATGTTGGTTTATCCAATTCCCAAAATTCACTTACATAAGGTTGCAGGGATTCTCTTCCTACCCATACAGGTTGCCCCGATATCCCACAAACAGGGTAGTGATGCTGGAAGTTTCTAGGCAACTATTGCCTACGATAAGATTCAAAAGAAGAAGAAGAAGGGCGGACTTGGGTTCCCGATTGCTATGGGAAATTCAGACGAAGTATGCCCATCACTGCAGGCAGCAAGGGAGGCAGAGGCGGAGCTCCAGTTCTTTCAGCTTTCTTACCATTCCAGCAGACACTACTACGATCCTCATAGAAATATCAGGTGGGTATTGACAGAGGAGTTTAGGCACAAGGCACAAATAGAAGATTTTTGGGCAAGTGCAGTAGATGAGGTCGAAGTCAGAAAGAGGATGTTTTCCCGGATACCATTGGCAATGATCAGAGAGTGCGAGATTATTCCTGTACCAGATCAGATTGAGGAGGACATAAACGTTGTACAGGTTGATTACGACACAGTAAGAAACACGCCCTTGCCACTCCCAGATTGGTCAGAGCCAGAGATCACCGACTTGGATACACTTTGTATCCCAGTCCTGACATTTACACGGAGTTGGATAGAGAGACATGTCAGCCGACTAAAGGGAAGGTCAATTCCCCTTACCTACAATTTGATGGGAGACAGCAGGTTGCAGACAACTGATCCGAGGAGACGGAGTAATCCAACTCCAGAGCCTAGGGGAAAAGAGCCAGCTCGACCGGAGCCTGTGATAGTTGAGGAATCCTTGCACATGCCGGTTCGAACACATTCTCCGAGCATACAGGAAGTGTCCCTATTTGCTGATCAGAGGGAGAGGTTGCAGGCAGAACAGGCAGTACAAATAGAGAGCCAGCCACTTCGTAGGGAGTCCGTGGGCCAGAGCATCAACGTGCCCCGAGAGGATAATCAACAGGAGAACCGGCAGGAGACCGATGAAGGCACTGCCACAGATACTCAGTTTCAGCATGAAATTGAGGTAGCTCTCGAGGATGATGCTGCTTCCGATCGAGATGCCCAGAGCTCAGGAGACACTGAGCCCATAGATGATGATGAGCCTCGTCAGAACGAGGGCCATGAAGTAGAGGCCGAGGTAGAGCAGCCTTTCATCATAGCAGACACACGACAGGAGGTGCCAGACTGGCTGAGGGATAGGATGAGGCGTGATCCTGTGGATGAGACTGATCCTGCAGTCGAGATGGAGGAATTGCTGCAAAGGATCAATGCACCTCCCACGAAGAAGAAGGCTAGGAAGTTTTCCAGAATATCCACAGATGAGGATGGATCCCGAACCTTGCATATGGCAATTCCATGGGAGGAATGTGATAGAGACAAGGCCGTTCCTGAGAACTATATTGTGACAACCATGGAACTAGGCCGCCCTACTGGGGCACAGGTGGTAGAGGAGTGCGATAATTCCTATCGGGCACTCAAGGACAGATTGTCCCATGTTGAGAGCAAGTACAAGAGGTTGAAGGTAGAGCATCGGACACTGATTGGCTACGTGCAACACTTGTCCCGTCCTTGTGGGCAAGAAAATCCTGCAATCGAGCTCCCAGCTGAGTTTTCCAGGGAGTCAATCAGTGGATTAGAAGATTTAAGGAGAATGGCACAGCAGGCAGACACGTGGGTTGCCAGTGTGCGTACAGAGACAAGAAAGTTCATGGAAGATCTTGCACATGCCTATGGGCAAGCTTCCGATATTATGGCTAGAGTGGAGGCAGTTAACCATGCTTGGGGTGAGGCTCGCATCTATCAGACGAGAGTTGTTCTCCGTCTAGGGGCTTTGATGAGCATACCTCAACACACTTTGGTTGAGGGAGGTGTTATCCAGCAGGGAGATAGATACGACTTTGCCAGATGGTATTCTTCAGTAGTCACAGGCCGGGGATTCTATGATGCATCACAAGCAGATTCGGTCAGGGTCAGGAAGGCCATGACGAACATCTTGGATGGAGTTCTCAACACATTGGAGGCAATCTTTGCCAATAGGTTGACTTCTGAAGAGATAACTGCAGATGGACTAAAGGACAGATTGACGCCATTCTTCTCTGAGGTGAAAACCTTCACTCAGGATGATTTCGAGAACACTGCCACGTTCTCCAGTATCATACAGAACACCCAGGATGCCCTTGTTGCCTGGAAGAAATCATGTGCCCGGCATGAGCAAACAGTTGCAGTTTTAGAGTTTCAGTTGGATCACATTCCTCCTATCTCCGATCAGGAAGTTGAGGAAGTATTAACCAGGTTCACCAGATTTGCAGCCAGCGAGAAGGAGAAAGGAAACGCTCTTCTGGATGATGATCTGCTACAGGAGGACGATGTGCATTGATTGCAGGTAGTGGACCTGCAGAGGAGTGGAGAATATTCTGCACATTCATTGCCCCACTCCTCTTAGTGGCGGTTTTTAGGGCATAAACCCTAATTAGGGCATGGGTGGCTCAATCTGAGCCCTTCATTGTAATTCAATCTGAGCCGTCCGTTGAAATGGGCTAGCTATAAAAGGGGCATCCCCCCTCATTTGTAATCTATTAAATTAGATAGAATCAGAATCAGAGATAGATTAGAGCTAGACTGAGATAGAGATTGATAAAGTAGAGCTAGGAGTTAGCTTAGTTGGAAAGGAAAGAAAGACTTTCCCTTTGAAAGTTTTTGCAAAAGATTGTTGTGTAAGACTCTCATGATATAAAGACTTCATTGATTGGTGACTTCATTTTGTGTTGTGGGTAGTTGACGTCTTTTCGTCTTTCCAATTCGAATAGAGTAAAGTAGAATAGATTTTGTTTCCATGCAAGTAGCGTTAATTGTGGAATGCAACATTGGTTTGAGCATATCTCCCTATATCCATACCACTAGCAAGCTTGCTGACGGTAAGTCTGCCCTGCGTGGTCAACTGGAATTTCAGCACTTAACTTCGGTTGCGATTTGTGTGTCCACTTGCTTCGTGGTGAAGGGGTGTGCATGTTGAATCTCGATCTGAATATCTACCTATCCTTTGAAGATTGCATTAGCTTTGTCAGAGTTGTCCGAAGGGGAGACGATACAAAGTTTGGTTTGGAGATTGTTAAAGTTAGTTTTGCCTTCCATCCTTAGAGATAGATTGTAGGATTCTTATCCCTTTCCCTTTAATTCAGTATTTCCCGATCGACCCAGACATCAGAGCAATATCGTCAAAATCATTCATTTGCTTCATTATGATTGAACAACTACGTAAGTCCCCTTGAAATAACCAGCATATACACATCAACCAACTGAGTCTATTCGCGATAAAAGGAACCTTGGAGTTGAACGCATGAACTTTCACGCAATATTAGCATGCGGGATACTTTGATCAAGAGAGAATAGAGTGACCATTGGACATTTTATTCTGTGCTGGCGTTGTCATAAAAAGCACGTCAACACCTACAACGTAGAAATCGTCTTTGACTTCATAAGTTCCCAATTGCATGGATAGGTTGGAGATCTTTCGGTTGCAAGAAATTGTGAATCCATCCGCTACCATGACCTTGAATCCTTCAAATTCTTCAGTCTTGAGCCCTTTTCTTGCAACCAGCCCTTCATCAATGAAGTTATGCGTTGCTCCAGTATCGATGAGAGCAACCATTCTCTGCCCACTAAGCATACCACGAACCCTAAAAAATTCATTCTTCTGGAAACTAGTTAATTGAGCAAAGGTATCTCCACTTCCTTGCCCTCTTTCAGGTTCTTCAGGAACTTTTTCCTCATCACTATACTCATAATCATATTGCTGTTCCGGAAAATCAGATTCTGATTCATAATCAAAAGCTCCCATGTGATTTGAAAAACCTTTACCATAGCATCTATGCCCTCTAGACCATGGTTCACGACATGTGTAACAAACCCCCTCTTTTCTTAACTTCTCATGTGTTTACTCAATACGGGTACAATGACGTACATAGTAAACAAAGATAATATAATAACATTGACAGCATATAATAATCACATGGCAATCGCACAAAACATAGATATACTTCTTTATTAAGTATTCGGCAATTACATCATAATGTCTCCAGACAGAACCTAGCATAGCATAGCAGAACCATCCCCCTTCCCGACTACATGACTCAAGTACATATAGTACGATGGCAGTGGTTAAGGTACCAACCGTCGCGTCCCTTCATTAAAAATAATTACTTCATCAGGAACTGTTCCCGAGACAACTAACTAACATGACCCGTACATAACATAAGTACATGGATTATTAATATAAACTAAAGTCTTATTTACTTATTACTCATAGCCGACCAAGTACGCTCTCGACCGACTACATCAACTCAAGGGCGACTGAGTACACTGTCGGCCGACTACATCATTCCCCCCACAAAGTAGTCGTCTTCCAGGCGACTGAAAACCAAAAATACCAACTCGAGTTCCTACTTGGTGCTAGCCAATTCCTTGTCTTTTTCCTGTGGTTGACTCTCCCCCTCAGCTGAAAATCGCTGCACATCAGCCACTTGTGTATATTTTTCTACCAATAGCTGATCCTTCTTTGCCAACTGGTTGTCACTCACTCCCAATACTTTGTCTCTCTCTGCCAACTTCTCCTCGAGTGCTACAACTCTCATTTGTGCGATAGGCAATTGCTCCTGCGACTGTATTATGATGGTTGGTTGTACTTCGATTTGGCAATTCCAATAAATATGATGGGGGTCTGGGGGCAGCGCCCCCAGTGGGGTCGAGGGGCAGCGCCCCTCGTGGGGGTTTGGGGGCAGTGCCCCCAGCGGGGTCGAGGGGTAGCGCCCCTCGTAGGGTCCGGGGGCAACGCCCTTGGCGCGCTCCCTATCGCGGTACAGGGCGGGGTCGAGGGGCAACGCCCTCGCCGCCAAGGCCAATTTAACACTTCTGAAACCACTTGAAACAGCATCGCGTGCCTCATTTTCATGATTTTTCAACATGTTCCAAATCTTCCTGTCAAAGCCAAAGATTGGAGATTTCGGTGTGTTTGATCTTACTCTTGTTGCCATTTTCCTCTCTTGGAGATGTTGGTTCTCTTGGTAACCCCAATGGTCGTCAGGTTCACAACACTTACCTCCTAGAACTGAATAAATGTTTTCTAATCCCTCCTGGCCATTTTTTATCTTTAATTCCTGGGTCGTACTTTGTGTTGTCGCGATTTTACCTTTATTTCCCACTTGCTGCTCCGTACTACGTACGACCTTCCATTGTTCTTTTTTAAAATTCCGTACGGTATTGGTTTGGTTTGTTCGTACGATGTCCCTTTTTATTCCATTTTCTTGGATCCTTCGTACTAGCTCCTCACTTCGTACAACACTCCAATCTCTTGTACTTCGTACGACAGTTGCATCCTTTCCATTTTGTATGGAGTTTCCTTCTTGCCTTTGTACGTCACTTTCTTTAAGATCTCGAACAACGCTCCTTTTATTTCCATGTATGGCCTTCTTTGTGTTTGATGCCTTGTCCAATCTTTGTATGACTATCTCCTTCAAATATCTCATGGGCTTTTGTAAAACTACTTTTGGTTGCCATGCGTGATTATTGATTCCTACCCGTACGCCAAAGTTGCACTTTCGTGAACTGTTATACCTGCTCTGTCGTACTTCTTCTCTCCTATTATGCCGTACGGAGTTTCTCATGAGTACGGACTTCCGTACGACTTGTGTGGTTTCATCGCCATATCCTCTCCGTCGCCTTTCTGCTAATGCAACAATCTGAATGTTATATCCCCTTCTTGGTCGCACATCTTGGTCTCTTCTTACTTGGCGTACGCATCCTCTTGGCAGATTCTGACCACGTTCAATATGTATGCTAGCTCCTAATCGTACATCGTATGAGCTCTTCCTTAGGCGTACGTGTGTTGTCTTTTTCAACTTCCGAATTCTCTCCTTTTTCCTTATGTTCCCGTACGGTGATTTCTCTTCGCCCGTCGCTCTTCTCTTTTTTTTGTATGATTTCTTCTTCTTTATCTTCTTTCTCACCTTAAGTATTTTCTTCTTTTTTGAATTTTTTAATAATCCTTTTCTCCACTTTAATTTTTTTAATTTTTCTTCCTTGTGTTTTGATTTTTTCCAATTTTTTCCATTTTTTTCATTTTTCTCAATTTCCTCATTTTTTATTTTTTCTAATCCTCTGTTTCTTTTTCCTCTCTCCGCCTTGTCTCTTTTTTCTCTCTCCTCTTCATTTGTTTCTTCTCTCTCCTCTTCGTCTCTTTTTTCTCTCCCCTTGTCTCTTTTTAAATTTTAAATTTTTTCATACTTTTCATTTTTTAACTCCATTATTTTGTCAGCTATTTTTTCATTTTTTTGCTCCAACACAATTTGTTCATCTTGTACCTGTTCGGATTTGTGGGCTAGTGTATCGTCCGGTTCTGATACTCTTTCTTTGTACTCTCCGTATTCGGCCAGAAGTGTTTGGCTAGACATGCCATTCTCTTCTCCTTCCTGTATTTCTTCGATCTGCAGCATGTTACATTCTCGGTGGAACACTTCATAGTCTTCCATCTGCCAATGAAATAAGCCATTCAGTGAGCTTGTCTCATCCTCCGAATAACTCTCAAGTTCCAGTACGCCCTCGGCGTTCAGTTCCATTGTCTTCCTTCCTTCGTCAACATCTGATTCCCCTTCGTCCAATTCTGATCCGGAGGAAGCCAATTCTTCGCTCACAGCCTGGCTCTTCAAGTCGATGACGTACTTCTGCCCGTTGTTCTCGATTGAGAGTGTGTTTCTCTTCCAATTATGATTTGCCTTGGCGGCTATCAGCCGTCCTCTCCCAAGTAGTGCATCATATGCTTTCCTTTGTAATGGGATGACGACAAAATTTAGCAAAAACTGTTGTGTCCCGATCATCACCTTCTGCGCCATCAGCGTCCCCAACGGCTTGATACCATGCTGATCAGCATTGACGAGTTGGAATGTTGGTGGCCAGAGTGTAGGCTTCCCCAGGCTCTTCCATGTGTCTTCGGGCAATACGTTGACTCCTGATCCTCCGTCGACGATAGTATTTGTGAAGATATTCCCTCCGATCTCCATCTGCACAACCGTGGGCATCTTCTCGATGTTCGCCGTGAGTAGTATGGGATCAATGGTTTGTTCACCGTACGGTGGTGAATTTGGTACTAATTCTTGCCTTCGGTCCTCCACTCTCAATTGCTTGACATCCCCAAGGACATTTGTCATTGCCAGTCCCAACTGCGGCAATGTCTGGAGAAGGTCAGTACTTTGATCGGTATGGTGGTCTGCAGTACCTGTCGTACGATGTTGGTTTCTGCCTCCGACTGTTGGCGTGCCTTTTGTGACAGCGCCAGCACAGAATAAAGTTGCCCAGCGGTCACTCTATTCTCTCTTGATCAAAGTGTCCCACATGCTAAGATTGCTTGAAAGTTCATGTGTTCGACTCCAAGGTTCCTTTTATCGCGAATAGACTCAGTTGGTTGATGTGTTTTGCTGGTTATTTCAAGGGGACTTACGTAGTTGTTCAATTTCGTGAAGCAATTAGGACATGAATGATTTGGCAATATGGTTCTGGTATCTAGACTGACTCGAAAATGCAGAATTAAAAGGGGATAGGGATAGGGATTCTACAGATCTACTTCTAAAAGGGGTGGAGGACGAAGATCGACTTAAACAATCTTCAAACCAAACTTCGCTTTGTCTTCTTTCGAACAACTCCGACAAAGTTGGTGCAATCTTCAAAGGATGAGAAAATGTTCAAACTATGACACAACACGTTCATACCGTCAACACGACGCATACAAACACATGAACCATAATCGAAGTTAAGTGCTGATACTCCAGTTGACCACGCAAGGCGAACTTACCATCAGCAAGTCCGCTAGTGGTATGGACGAGAAGACTTGCTCAAATCACAACGCCACACTCCACAACTAACAACTACTTGCATGAAATAAAATCTATTTTACTCTATCTACCTTGAATTGGAAAGACGAACAAGCCTTGCTAGCTTCTCACAATAGAAGATAGAACCACCAAACAATGATAAATCTTTATATTATGAGAGTGTTCACAACAACTTCTTACAAAGTCCTCAATGGGAAAACTTCCTTTCCTCCTCAATCTAAGCTAACTTCTAAGCTCTACTTTCTAACTTCTATCTCCAATACTCTCTAGCTCTGATCTATCTCTGATTCTAATTCTAATTGTTTACAAATGAGGGGGGATGCCCCTTTTATAATAAGTCCAATTCAGTGGACGGTTCAGATCAAATTACAATGAAGGGCCCAGATCGAGCCACCTATGCCCTGATTAGGGTTTCTGCCCTAAAAAAACCGCCACAGAGAGGAGTGGGCAATGAATGCACAGAATATTCTCCACTCCCCTGCAGGAATCATAATGAGCAATTAATGCCCACTACCATCATCAAGAAGATCCTCATCAAGCAGCGCGTTCCCACTGGCCTTCTCCCGGATAGCAAACTCGATCAACCGGGCCAATACTGCTTCAACCTCCTGTGTAGAGATCGGTGGAATATGGTTGAGCTGGAACTCCAAGACTGCTACCGTCTGTCCGTATCTGATGCAAGATTTCTTCCATGTCACCAAGGCGTCCTGGGTATGCTGAATTATACTAGAGAACGTGGAGACATTCTCAAAGTCATCCAGGACAAGTGACCTCGCAGCTGAGAAGAATGGAGGCAATCTACCCTTCAAACCATCAGCAGTTATCTCCTCTGGGACCAACTTTCTAGCAAATATGGCTTCTAATGTATTGAGGACTCCCCCCAAGATGTTGCCCATTGCCTTCTTCACTTTAGCTGAATCTGCCCTTGCTGCGTCGTGAAATCCACGGCCTGTGACCACCGAGGAGTACCAACTGGTGAAATCGTGCCTATCACCTCTCTGAATTACACCTCCATCCACTAAGGTTTCTAGAGGTACATGCATCAAAGCCCCCAAGCGAAGTACAGTCTTCGTTTGATAGATGCGAGTATCACCCCAGGCCTGATCTACTATATCCATTCGTGCCAAAATATTTGAGGCCTGTCGATAAGCATCGGCAAGGTCCTCCATGAATTTTCCTGTCTCAGTATGAACACGGCTAACCCACTTGTCTGCCTCCGTTTCCATTTTCTTTAAATCCTCTAAGGCAACAATTGACTCATTCGGAAGCTCCGATGGACGTTCTACTGCCGGGTCTGCTGGTTCACCTGGACGTGCTAGATTCTGCATATATCCTATCAAGGTTTTGTGCTCCTTCTTCAATTTCTTATACTTCCCCTCCGTGCGGAGCAACTGATCCTTCAATGCCTGATAGGAGTTATCGAACTCCTCGATAACTTGGGCTCCCGTAGGACGACCCAACTCTACTGTGGTGATCACATAATTTTCAGGCCTCTCCTCGGTTCGATCACAATCTTCCCTCGGAATAGCCACCTGAAGCGTGCGGGAGCCTGACTCGTCGGTCGAGATCTTTGAAAACTTTCGGGCCCTTTTCTTCTCTGGTGGCGCGCTGATCCTCCTGAGGAACTCTTCCATCTCAATGGCCGGATCCGTGTCATCCTCGGGTTCTCTCCTCATTCTGTCGGAAAGCCAATCAGGCACTGTCTGCTGTGGATTACAAATGACAAGGGGCTGTTCTTCTGTTGCCTCCATCTCGTGCACTTCCTCTCTTCTTGCACTGGTTTGCTCGGGCTCATCCTCCTCTATAAGCTGGGTATCTCCCGACCCTTGGGTCCCCTGTTCTGTGTTTTCTTCTTCTTCCAAAGCCGTATCCAACATCTGCTGAAAATGGGTGTCGGCCATTGTTTCCTCTTCCTCCTCCTGTTGGCCGCCCCTGGATAAACTGACAATAGCTGATTCTCGGGCGTTGGGCTGATCTACCTCCCCAAGTCCCCGCTCTTCCTCCAATCCTGCCCTCTGATCGGCAAATAATGAAACCACTCTTAAACTCGAAGATTGAGTTTGTGAGTGCACGGGTGATGCTTGTTCTATCCTCAACGGTATCGATTGGGTTGGCACTTCCACTTGTGCCCTCGATGTCTGAGCAATTTGTTTCCCTCTTTTTACCGATAACGGCCTTGGGTCACCCATCAAGCTATAAGTAAGGGCGATCGACTTGCTCTTAAGTCTGCATACATGTCTGTCGACCCAAGTCCTGGTAAAAGTCATCACCGGGATAGAAAGAGTGTCCAAGTCCATGATCTCTGGCTCGGACCAATCCGGTGGTGGGCGAGGTATCCCCTATGACCCATGATGGGTTGCATGGCGTTGACATCCCTCCTCACGAGTGAGCTGGAATAATCTCATTCTCTAATCAGCGAGGAAGTCACGGAAAACATCCTTCTTCTGACCTCATCCCGCGCATTTGCCAGTCCTCGAGGTGAGCTCTGTCGGAAATTCAGCGTTATGCCATCGGGATGTTCCGTCAGGATCGAAATCCCGCACTGTGTGATATGACAAATGATAAGATTGCAGCTCATCCTCTGCCTCTCGGGCTGCCTGCAAAGAGGGACACACCTCAATGGAATTTCCCATGGTGATAGGGAAATCAAGCCCGCCCTTCTTTTTCCTTTTCTGAATCTTATCGTAGGCAATCAATTGCCTAGATATCTCAAGCATTACTATGTGATCGGTGGGGTATCGTGGTAACCGGTACGGATATGAAGTGAACCCCTGCAGCCTAATATACGTGAATTTCGGGAATTGGATGAGCCAATACCCATATTCCTCAATCAATGTCTGTGCTTCTTTAGATATTCTCTGCTGCGTCCTTTGCTGAAGTGTCCTCGCAATGTGCATTGTGAATGCATCATTTGCCCGTTTATAGTTGGCAATGTTAGCCAAATGTAGCTGTGTGCAGGCTTCATGAATTTTGAATTGACCAGGGGCACAGCCGATTGGCTCTTTGTACGAAATCCCTCTGTACTTAGTCATTCTGGCCAACATGTAAATCACATATGAGCTCGTGTAGAAAGTCTTCGTCACCTTCAAGCTCCTGAATTGCTCATCGATGTGGTTGCTAATCATCCTAGCCCAATCGACACACTCCTTTCCTTCCAAGATGATCTCGATGAAGTAGAACATCCAAGGCTCGAAAATGTAAGCGTGTGCACTCCCATTCACCCGGCTCAGCATCATTATCAAATCACAGTATTCTTGTTTCACGTCCTCGGCAATTATCTGCTTTGGGAGCTTAGTGCGGGGTGGCCTCGGCTTTTGCATCCAAACTCTGTTAATGGCTGCAGTGACTCTTTCGAAAGAGGAAGAGTACATCTTATCTGCCCTCTTGTTTGTTCTGTATAACATCTCCTCAGCAGTTGGAATCCCAAATGCCTCTCCGATGGCATCGGGTGTGAAGTTGGCGAGCAGTTTACCATCCGGAGAAACAATCGTCCTACGTTCTGGCTTGTAGTGATTGGCGCACTCCATAATTAGCTCCGGACACTGAATTGCTGGCGGAAAACTAGCAGCTGCGTAGATTCCACTCTTCATTATATTATGTGCCGTGACGGATGGTTGATGGCCCCCTAGCCCGAACATCCTCGATTTGGGTGCATTCAGATTAAATGAACCAAGGTTGGTGTCATTCAATCCTGCCAACTTTGAAACTATTGCTGACTTTGGGAGAAATGGCTTAGAGAGCCTTTTAATCATTGCCTGCCGGGATGAGCCAGCCTTGCCTGCTTCAGTGTTTGCAGCTCTGCCTGCGGCTCTGCTTGTTCCTGCAACATCCTTTGCTCCGGCCATCTGCAAAATAAAAAAATAAAATAGAAGAATAAGCTAGACTGCAGATTTTTAATAAAATAAAACAATTCCCGAGATGGCTGCGAATACGGAGTTAGCTTTGAAAATAAAATTTCTCAGCATAAATTTCTAACTCCAAACCTCGTACTATATAAAAATCTCTGAGTTTAGAGACAACTCTCAGCAACTGCACTTCTGACTGGTGAAGAAAAAACGCAGCAAGCTAATAACTTTCAGCAATGTAGCTAATTTCTCCAGCACAAATTGTTCGAACCTTGACTTCCCTTTGTCAACTTCAGCAGTTAGAGGAATAAAGAGTTGCCAGCAATATGAAATTTCAACTTCCTCAACTTCTCAACGTTTAAACTTCGCAGCAACTCCACTTTCAGCTCTTTGAGAATTAAGAGTCTCGGCAAATGAAATTTTCTCCAACACTTCGTACTTTCAGCAACTCAACACTTCGAAATAAAATAAACTCTCACAGAATTTCTCTCCTCAACCACTTGGAAAATATTTCAATCTCTCCAGAACTTCTTCAGCAACTTCAACTTCGAAATAATGTGAGGAGAAGTGAGAGAAGAGATTGTTTAAATAGCTCTTCTCGGAGAATCCTGCTAAGTAGTGCTGGGGCTATTTTTAGCACCTTCATCAATTTCCCACTATCTTCGTTCGGAATCTTCTAATTCAAGCGCAGTAGTGGGCTAGTCGTCAGCCGGTTATTATGGCAGTTGCCATTAATAATGATTCCTTCCTTGTAAAAAAATTTGAATTTTCCTCTTAATCTGCCAGTTAACTCTTGGCGATTTAAACAACTCGCGAGAAAAACAATCACTTGACTTGATTTAAAATTCCATTTTAAAATCTCGCAGTGTTTAAATAAATTCAACTCGAAAAAATTCGTGGGAGTAGCAAATTTATTTCCAACTTTTTAAAATGTCTGTCATTTAAATCCTCGATTTCATAAAATTTGCCTTAGACATTTTAATTCTCTCATCAAAATGTTCAACTCCGGGTGATTAAAAATTATTCGCCTGCTCGAAATAATTCATCCTCTGAGATTTAACTTCCGTCAGGAAAATAATCTAGGCAAAACGAATTTCCTCTGAAAATATTAAAATTTCCCTTAGGAAATTAATTTTCAAACTCTGTTAACTCATGGGTGCATTTTAAGCGGGTTCATTTGATTTTCACTTGACCCATGGAAAATATTCATCGATATCAAATCTTCCCCCTTGAAAAATATTCGTCGACTTTCAACTGCCTTCGGAGAATTTTAAAACTCATCAAATCATCCTTCCTTGCCAAGGGCGTATTTTCCCTAGTGAAGTGTTATATCACTTAGAAAAAAATTTCTAACACTTTCTCTACCATAGGCGTATACATTTTGATGAAATATTTATTTCAAAAAAAAATTCCCTCACTTTACACCTCTGGCGCACTTTCATGTGTCTACTTTTATTTTGTTGCCTTAGGAAATTTTCTCCAGCAACCTTGGCGTATTTTACTCATGCAAGCCTTGATTTCTCACTTAGAAAATTCTCAAACAGTTAGAATATCCTTGGGCGCATATGGGGTCTTGAACTTTCATTTTCTTGACTTAGGAAATTTTCTCCAGCAACCTAGCCACTTTATCTTGCCTTGGGGCGCATTTTGACCTCTCTACTTTCATTTCATGCCTTAGGAAAATTTCAGCCATCTCCTCTTCATCATGGGCGCAAATGCTAGGCCAAGCTTTCATTTCATGTCTTAGAGGGCGCATTTCACCCTTGACACTTTCGTTTTATGCCTTAGAAATATTTCATAGCTTCAATCCTTGAGGTGGGCGCATTTTACTAGGTGAGCTTTTGTTTTTGCCTTAGAAACTTTTCAAGGCTTCTCTCCTTGAGGTGGGCGCATTTCAACATGTGAGCTTTTGTTTTTGCCTTAGAAACTTTTTTCAAGGCATCTCTCCTTGAGGTGGGCGCATTTCAACATGTGAGCTTTTGTTTTTGCCTTAGAAACTTTTTTCAAGGCATCTCTTCTTCCTTGGGCGCAAATGAGACCCCATGCTTTCATTTTCCTAGGTGGGCGCATTTCAACATGTGAGCTTTCATTTTTTTTGCCTTAGGCGTTTTTCAAGCCTCTGCCTTGAGGTGGGCGCATTTTACTAGGTGAGCTTTTGTTTTTGCCTTAGAAACTTTTTCAAGGCATCTCTCCTTGAGGTGGGCGCATTTCAACATGTGAGCTTTTGTTTTATGCCTTAGGCATTTTTCAAGGCATCTCTCCTTGAGGTGGGCGCATTTCAACATGTGAGCTTTTGTTTTATGCCTTAGGCGTTTTTCAAGCCTCTACCTGTTCCTGCTCTTGCATTCTATTTTTAGCAAGTTGTGCTATTTTAGCAAATCCCTTGATTTTCAACCTCTAAGGCTCCGTTTTGCCTGAAAATTTCATCAGATGATATTCTCTGCCTTGTGAACCTGTTTTGTCAGTCCTCTGCCCTGACCTGCTATTTATAGCCGCTTGCTATTTATAGTAAGTTTGACTTTCTGACTTTAGTAGCTCCGTTTTGCCTGAAAGTTGCAACGCTTGATCTTGATAGCTTGAGGGTCATTCTGATGCCAACCTCGGGTGCAGACCTGCTATTTATAGCCGTGCCCTGACTTACTAAAAATAGTAAGTTCTCCGACTTTGCTCAAATTTTGCCAGCAGGTACCTTGCAGTGTGCTGACATGGGTGGGGTACTTTGTTTCGGCTATTTTTGGATTTTACCCCCTATAAAAGTGGAAACCCTAATTTGATTTGCATGTATCCCGAACGGTCTCCGTTTGACTTCGTTCCTTCTGCATGTCGTTCTGCTTGCTGGACTGGAGTGTTGGGCGGCTGCCGGAGTGTACCTGCTAAAAATAGAAACTGTCCGAAAAGTGACTCATCCACTGCCGGATGGTTTTGCATGTCATATTGCCCGCGGGATCTCAAAAAACCCAGAAAAACCCAGAAAACTGGTCTGCATGCATGCACTGGCTAAAAATAGTAAGTCCTCAAAACTCGATCTTCTCTGCTTGCAAGCCACACCGTTGCGAAGCGCTCGAAAAACCCATGAAGAAAAACCCGACATGCGTTGAAAAACACTGCATGCGAACCCTAAAAATAGCCTCCGAAGGCTGAACTCTGAAAGTGGTTGTCTCGGTTTGCATGTTACATCACTGCGAAGGTTTTGGAAAACCCAGAAGGATTCTCCAGACATGCATCTGAAAAGCTCATGTGGAAACCCTAAAAATGGCTCCCGAAGCCTGAACTGCCAAAAATAGCAAGTCGTCTAATCTGGCTCAAAATTTACGTGTAGGCAGCTTGATGTCACTCGGATGCAGTGGAACTGACAGAATTCCAAAATCTCAATAAAATAGTCCCAAGTTGAATACTTACTAAAAATAGTAAGTTGCCGGAATACAGTGAAAATTTAGGGGGACTCTGCTGGAAGTCTTCTGACTGCTGCTCTAAGCTTAGATTTCAATTTTATAACTCAGTCTGACCTTAAATAAGCTTGAAGGATGAAAACCCTAATTACACAGACCTGACCAATATTTCAACCTGGGTCAAACAACGGGACAAACCCCGGAAGGACCAGAGACCAGAGAGAGAGCGAACCAAAGCCAAAAGACCAGAATGGAGCAAAAATTAGGGGGTCCCCATCTTGATGGGGTGATGTGTGAAAAAGGTCACAACAAGGTGGAGATTGAAGATATTCTACAAGCTAGTCAATTGTGCATACTGGCGAACCTATGACTATTGGAATAAGGATTGGTGATCAGTTTGAGTGAGGTGTTGTTGTCTACAAATCTCCAGACCCTAGCGTGACAAATAATCCCTTGTAGAGGAGGCATACCATTCACTTACTGAGTCGTGGGTTTCAGAACCAGGCCGTGAGTATTGTATGAAGTCGTGGGACCTTTGTTATGCCATTTGTGCTCAGTCTGGGGCTGGTCGTTGCTCTTATCAGTTGTATCTGTGCTGCAAGCAAAGGGCGTGAGGTTTGTAGAGGCTAGATGCCTTGTTAATGGTGCCAGAAATTGACCAAGAGGCCGTGAGGGTTATGCTGGGCATATAAGCTCTATTCTGGGCGTGATTTCAGAGGGAAACCTGCTGCTTCAGCCACATGCATCCTGTTCCTGCAGAGGTAGACTCCTTTTCCAGCCACGACAGTTACCAGGCACTGCTTTATCTGGGAACCTATCAAAAAATTGATATTTATGTACTGTGCACTGTTATCTGCATATGCAAATGTATTTCTGAGTGTTACAGTTATGTAAATTTGTCCACAAGCTTGGTTCCAGATTCATAGATATCATTGTTATGATATACTTCATTTATGAATTTATTGTATAAGTTTGAACACTTGAGTACTGAATGCTGTTCGCTGGAAATGTATATCTAGTTAGTCTGCAATTAGTTTCAGACATTGTCACGTAATTGTTTGACAAAATGTTTACATGCGTCAAAGTGCAAAAATTGTTTTAACATATCATGCAAAACAAGTGGGTATTTTACACAATTGCAATTGAGGTAGTTTGAAGCCAAGAAGGAATGCTGATTTCATACTTGAGTGAGAAGTTGAATAAGTCCAAACAAAGAATTTAGTAGACAATCAAGAATTTTATGCTCAACTCAAGCATGAAAGAAGTGGAGGTATTTACTTGTTTCCCAAGGAATTACCATCATTGAAGTTTATAAAAAGCTAGATAAAATAGAATTAAAAGAATATGAAATGGGTATTGCAGAGCTATTCATTTTCCCTCAAGCATAGATTTGAAAGGCCTATTAAGGTAGCATTTGCTTTGAGTATTAGTGCCATTCTTGAGTACTACGTCAATGGAGATGTTTGGATTAGAAAGCACAAAAGAGTTATATGAAGATGATGATTTCACAATTGATTGGAAAGTTTTCAAAGAATTGTGGGTTGGTGATAGAAGCCCATGTGTGGATTATTCAATCCAAGAAGGATGTCTATTTAAGAAACAATAGTTATGCATTCCCGGAGGATCAACAAGGACAAATTTTTTTGAGGAGTTGTATATTGGAGGATTAAGAGGCCACTTCAAAAGTGATAATTTAAATAATTTTCTTTCTTCTGGAATGAAATGAGTTGTAAAGGGATATGTGGACAGAAGCAATGTACCAATTAGCAAAATGAGGAGTTAGATTACCAAAATTTATAAGCCGTTGGCAGCACTTAATGGACCATGCGAAGAACCGACCATCAATTTTGTTCTTTGATTTCCCAAGGCACAATGAGGTAGTGATTCTATATGTGTGTTTGTTGATAGATTTTCAAAGATGGCACATTTGGTACCTTATAAGAAGACTAATGATGCTACCCCATGTGGTGGATTTGTTTATCAAGGAGGTTAGATTGCATGATTTACCAAAGATTACAACCTTGGACCTATACTTGAAGGACATTTTGGAAGAAATTGACCATAAAATGGAATATAGTTCAATATGCCATCCACAAAGACATGGAGAAACAAATGTAGTAAACAATATTTTAGAAAATTTGCAGGGATGTTCTTTTAAAGTGAGCTAGGACAATGGGATATGGTATTGTCAAGTAAAATTTTCTTATAATAATTCGGTAAACAAATATGTGGGAAAAAGACCATTCCAAATCATAATTGGAATTTCATTGAAAGGATAACTTGATGAGTGCACCCACAAAAAAAAGGGAGAGTGTGGATGCAACAATATTTACAGAATACATGCAGAATTGCATAAGGAGGTGAAGAAAAGATTATAGGAGAGTAGCGAGGAACATAAAGAGAAGGAAAATGATGAAAGGAGAGAATTTATTTGCTAAAGGAGAATTATTATTGGTGAATCTATGGATAGGTTCCTCGGAAGAACTTATAATAAGTTGAAGTACAAGAAAAAAAACCTTTGCAAGATATTGAGAAGGGTTTTAGACATGAGGTATAGTTGCTAGAAGGATTACCATTATACATTTTACCCATTTATCCTGTCTCAAAACTTGCATTTATACCAAAAAAATAATCAAGTTGAAATTAATAAGGAACAACTTGTGGAATGAAGAATTCAAGCTCTTAAAAGAGAAAGAAAAGGTTAAAAGATCTCGGTTCATCCAAATGGGAAAGGGCGTGAAGAAGATTTATGGATTTTAGAAGTACAACTTGGGTGAATTGGTTATTTATGCTTATCTCTTTCCCACTCAAAATCAAATTTCTAGTTGAGTTTGGTTTAGGTACATCACTAGCGAACCAAGAAATCCTTAATTTTGCGTTTGACAACTCTAAGAATTGATTGAAATTTATTTCTTTTATGTTTTAAGTTTTCCATCTGTTCTAAAATTCTTTTGCAGAAGATGAATTTATTGTATTTGAAGCGAATTGCATACCTTCCAAGATAAAGTTTGTACCTTTTTATAATTGAATTCACATTTATGCAATCTTTAGTTTGAATCTTCTAAAGTATAGAGGATAATGCCTTGTCTATTAACTTGTTGCAAACTTGTATTTCAATTCAAAAGGAATTCTTTTGCAACTAAATCTGTATTTACCCAACCTAACTTATATTTATGCAATCTCTTGTTCACACCCTTCAAATTTATTAGGATAATTACCTAATTCCCTACATGCTGCAAACATGGAAATCCAAGCAAATGATTCAAGCCTGAGCATCTTTGAAGTGAGTTGTCAACTTTACTCAAATAATTTGTACAATTTGTAGCACCCATCTTCAGATTTGTGACTTTGAAAATTAGTAATTTGCAACTTTGAAAAACTGTGAATTTCATTGCACGTATCACAAAGGCCTCATTCTAACTATGGGCCATTTATATAGAGCAATCAATGGTCATTAGCAATATTTTATAGGAATGCAATGGTTTTCTAATCCAAAGCTTCAAAAACTAAAGTAGTTTTTAAGTTATTGTATGACTTAGATCAATGACATGGAAAAAAATGAAGTGCTATAGCTGAAGATGGTAGGAAGTGCAAAACTAAGAAAAATAAGGGTGACAAACCACTAGTTTTACAATTACTTTTAGTAATTTCTTTTCTAATCTTGTAATATGAACTTGGCCACACTCAAGTAATCTAAACTCCATTTGCCATCACTTATAGGTTCTTGATGAATAAATTCATTAAACATAGGGACGAGAGGTTTAGAGAGAGGAAAAGAACATCTAGAGAAAAAGCATAGCAAGATGTCTAGTGTAGGAAATTGAGATTAGGGAATTTGATTTCTTTATCTTTTTGGAGTTTTTTCTTTTCTCAAGGATGACAATGGAGGCCAATCATCATGTGATACAATTCAAACTAAAGGCAACCGTGGAATACACTCTCCTAATAAATGTTGTCTCATATCAATTTTGGCAAAACCAATAAATTGAAGCTTGTTTGTGCAAGAAAGATGCAATTCCTATTAATCCTGAATAGCCATGGGCGAGAATTCTTAATTTCAAATATTTAGGAGGAGTAGCTGATGAAGATATTGCACGGATGGAGTTGAGTAGGAATGGCTCTATGATCTAGAATACTATTAAGAAGGGGGATTTAGTTATAAAGCAGGGACTTTTTTGGATAGCTAACAAAGGAAGTAATGCAATGTTTTGGGAGGACTCCTTGGATAACCATCCCCCTATTCTCTCATCTTTTCCCTAGCTCCAACCCCTCCATCACATTTTTCTAGAGGCAAGTTGGTCCAAGGTTGCAAATTTTAAGTACTCCTTTCCTCTAGGGAGATCCTTAATCCATCAATGGAAAGAGCCATGGACTTGGCCAAATGGAGGCTCCATGGAGGAGCGTGAGAAGCAATCTTCCATTTTGGTTGAGCAACCTGTTGACGTGTTTTTTATGACGACATCAACACAGAATAAAATGTCCCAAGGTCACTCTATTCTCTCTTGATCAAAGTATCCCGCATGCTAAGATTGCCAGAAAGTTCATGCTTTCAACTCCAAGGTTCCTGTTATTGCGAATAGACTCCGTTGGCTGATGTGAATATGCTGGTTATTTCAAGGGGACTTACATGATTGTCCAATTAAGTGAAGCAAGCGAATGATTTTACTGTGATGCTCTGATTTCTAAACTAACCCGAAAATGCTGAATTTAAAGGAGATAAGGGGAGAGACTCTACAATTTACTTCTAAAAGGTGGAATGTGGGGATCAACCTAAACAATCTTCGAACCAGGCTTTGCTTTGCCTCCCTTCGGACAACCTCCACAAAGTCGGCGCAATCTTCAAAGGATGATCAAGATATTCAGATTATGATTCAACATATGCACCCCATCACAACGATGCAAGTAGACACACAAATCACAATCGAAGTTAAGTACTATTACTCCAGTTGACCACGCAAGGCGGGCTTACCGTCAGCAAGCCTGCTAGTGGTATGGACGAAAGAAGATTTGCTCAAATTAAATACCACACTCCACAACTAAAGACCACTTGCATGAAATGAAAGTCTATTTTACTCTATCTACTAGAATTGGAAAGACGAAAAAGCCTTGTCAACTGCCCATAATGGAAGATGAAATCACCAATCAATGAAGAATCTTTGTATTATGGGAGCCTTCTACAACAACCTTTTACAAAAACTTTCAAGGGAAATTTTTTCTTTCCTCTTCAAACTAAGTTAACTTCTAACTAAATGCCTTCTACTCTCTAGCTCTGATTCAATTCTCAATCTGATTCTAATTCTATATCTAATAGATTACAAATGAGGGGGGATGCCCCTTTTATAGCTAGCCCATTTCAATGGACAGCTCAGATTCAATTACAATAAAGGGCTCAGATCGAGCCACCTATGCCCTAATTAGGGTTTTTGCCCTAAAAACCGCCACTGAGGGGAGTGGGGCAATAAATGCACAAAAGATTCTCCACTCCCCACTACGAGCAATTAATGCCCACTATCTTCTTCCAGAAGATCCTCATCAAGCAGCGCATTCCCACTGTCCTGTTCTCGAACTGCAAACTCGATCAGCTAGGCTAATACTGCCTCAACCTCCTGAACCGAAATTGGTGGAATATGGTTGAGCTGAAATTCCAAGATTGCTATCGTCTGCCCGTGCCGAGTGTAAGACTTTCTACACGCCACCAAGGCGTCCTGGGTATTCTGAATTATACTAGAGAAAGTGGAGACATTCTCAAAGTCAACCTAGACAAGCGACCTCGCAGCTGAGAAGAATGGAGCCAGCCTGTCCCTCAAGCCATTAGCAGTTATTTCCTCTGGAGCTAACCTTCTAGCAAATATGGCCTCCAGTGTATTGAGGACTCCCTTCGAGATGTTGCCCATTGCCTTCCTGATTTTGGCCGAATCTACCTTTGCCGCATCATGAAACCCATGGCTTGTGACCACCGAGTACCAACTGGTGAAATCATACCTGTCACCATCTTGAATTACACCTCCATCTACCAAGGTCTGTAGAGGTATATGCATCAAAGCCCCTAGACGGAGAATAGTCTTCGTCCGATAGATGCGGGTATCGCCCTAGGCTTGATCTACCATATCCATGCGCACCAAAATATTCGAGGCCTGTTGATAAGCATCGGCGAGGTCCTCCATAAATTTCTCTGTATCAGCCCGAACATGGCTGACCCATTTGTCTGCCTCTGTCTCCATCTTCTTTAGGTCCTCTAAGCCAATAACCGACTCCCTCGAAAGCTCTGGTGGGAGTTCTACTGCTGGGTCTGCCTGTTCACCTGGACGCGCTAGACTCTGCACATATCCAATCAAGGTTTTGTGCTCCTTCTTTAACTTCTTATACTTCCCTTCTGTTCTGAGCAACTGGTTTCAGCGCCTGATAGTTGTCAAACTCCTCGACAATTTGGGCTCCCGTAGGGTGACCCAACTCTACGGTGGTGATCACATAGTTTTTGGGCCTCTCCTCGGCTCGATCATACTCCTCCCTTGGGACGCCAACTTGGAGTGTGCGGGAGCCTGACTTGTCAGTCGAAATCTTCGAGAATTTCTTGGCTCTCTTCTTTTCTGGAGGCGCACTAATCCTTTTGAGGAATTCCTCCATCTCAATGGCTGGATCTGTATCATCCTCAGGCTCTCTTCTCATTCTATCTGTGAGCCAATCCGGCACTGTTTGTTGTGGGTTGCAGGTGACGAGGAGCTGCTCTTCCGTTGCCTCCACCTCTTATACTTCTTCCCTTCTTACACTGTTCTACTCGGGCTCATCCGTCTCCACGAGCTGAGTATCTCCAGACCCTTGGGTCCCTTGTTCTGTGTTTCCTTCCTCCTCCAACGTTGTATCCAACATTTGCTAGAAACGGGTGTCAGCCACTATTTCCTCTTCCTCTTCTTGTTGGCCACCCCTAGATGCACTGACACTTATGCTATCTGATTCTCGAATGTTGGGCTGGTCAACCTCCTCCAGTTCTCGCTCCTCATTCAACCTTGCCCTTTGATCGGCAAATAGTGAGATCTCCCTCAAACTCGAAGATTGAGTTTGCGAGTGCGCAGGTGATGCTTGTGCCATCCTCAACGGTATCGGCTGGGTCGACGTCTCCTCTTGTGCCTCTGCAGCTTGGGCAATCTGTTTTCCTCTCCTCACTGTTAGGGGCCTTCGATCACCCATCAAGTCATAAGTAAGAGCCATTGACCTGCTCTTGAGTCTGCATACATGTCTATGGACCCACGCCCTCGTGAAAGTCATCACCGGTATAGAGAGCGTGTTTGTCATGACCCCTATTGGAACACTTGTAATTCCTTCATTAACAAATCAATATACTTTTTATTAAATAAATTAATATTAACATATTCTCTTAATTATTGACATATTCCTTTCTTTTGTATAAAAATATACTAAATAAAGATAGTATTAATAACATAATTAACAAAATAAATCTTATCTCTCAATCGAATAAAAAAGGGATAATAAAACAATAAAATAATTAATAAATTAATCCTACCTTTCTCAACCGAATAAAATAAATTATGCATTTGATCAACCGTCGCACCTGCCTGGTTAATAAGCGACGCATCCCCTGAAGAAGCCCGAGCATATAAAACACAATCATTGGAGAAAGAAGGAGGGAAAGGGGAACAGACTCGCGGCAGCAGGAGGATTACGGCATCAGGAAACACTATGAGTAACATCACTTAGCATTTGATACGTTATTTATTTTCTGATTCAATATATAAATGTCTGTGGAACCCGTGAACTGTGGGTTGAGGTGCTAAAAATAGAATTCATTCTTCATCTACATATAGACGTAGCCTATAGATGAGACTACCGGCCCTTCGGGTTTCGATCCTACCAAAGTTAACAAACACCATAGACAATCTGCCAGTAGGCAGCGGTATTGGATAAGATTACCCAGCATAGATATATCCACCTTATATTATGAAAACACTCCATACTCGGCCTGTACAAGATAAATATGTACGCAAGTCCATTACTAGAAGGGAATGTCATATTGACCCAATTCGACAGTCACCTAGGAAGAATCCCCAAGTATAGGAAATTACTTCATTTAAGTCACCCGTTGTATATAGACTGGCCCGAGACAATTGAGAATCTGTCTGCAAGTAAATTCGGTCTTTGTTAATACTCTCGTCTATCAATGATATCAGATCGTTGTTATGAATTATAAGATAGAAAGAATATAACCATGGTGTATACGAATTCACACTGTCATATGTACTCATTCATCTTTGGTATATATTATAACTATGTTGATATTTTGTGTAACTTATATAGTTGATTACAACCACATAATATATTGGATGGAATTCATAATAAACTATTATTAACAGTTGCATAATATAATAAATGGAAATCAGAATAAATCATTGTTGTACTGTCTGAAATGTGTTTGACTCCTATCAAGAGTAGTGGATTATACTTAAGAAGGTTCGTCTAAAAACCTTACTCAGGTTCCAGCCCACAGGCCCAGGCAAAGGTTGGACAGTCTGCCCCACAAGCCCTAACAAGGGTTGGGCAGTTTATCCCATAGGCCTCTTGCATTGGGTTGGGTCATGGAGGGGTGAGGGTCCCAGGCTTCCTGCCCCACAGGCTCAGAGTATGGGTTGGGCATTGGAAGATGGTAGACCATAGGCCCCTTAAGGATGCCTCTCTCTCTTGAGGGAATAAGTGTTTTCCTATTTTATTTCTTTTCTTAAATCTACCTCTACAGATATTCTTATGTTGAATAATTCAGTAAATTAAGTATTAAATGCTAATATGTAAATATATGGATTTGTATGTGGAAATGCAGGTGACCTTACCAAACCCCTATCACTCGCAACCTCTATAACCAGGGACCACCAGGTAAGGGATTCTTGCAGTGGTATCAGAGCACCCTTCCTGCCATCCCGTGGGAAAAATGAAAACCTACCACCGAAGAGGCTCTAGGAATGATAACCTTGAAACTGACCCCATAGGTGAACCATTGAGAGATGAACTCAGAGCCTTCATGGAAAACAGTGATAAGAAAACTCAAACCTTATTAGAACAAAATGAAAAAAGTGAAAAGAAAACTCAAACCTTATTAGAACAAAATGAAAAAACTAATCAAGCATTACTGCAAGCTCTCCAAAACCTAAACAACAATCATACAAATGAGGCAAACTCTAACCATTCTGAGAGCAATCACACTACATCTCCTCAAGGCACAAATAGCAGGCCCACTCGACCCCATTTTTTGCCAAATAAAGAACCCAGAAAAGGAAGCATTGATAATAGCCCACACGGAGAAAGTGTTGATGAGATCTTAACAACCTATCACAGGTTAGATCCTGAACTAAAAGAGTTGGTGTCATTTAAAGACTATTGTAAGGCCAAACAAAGAAACACCCATAGGAAGGAGAAGGATGAGCCAAATGATGGAGAACTCAAGAATAGAATCAGCAAATTAACCATTCCCTGCTTCGATGGAGAAGGAAAAACCACCGCCAGATCTTGGGTTCAAAAGTTAGATACCTACCTATCCTTAAGCCCTATGGCCGAGACAAGTGCCATCAAATTTGCGGTGCTGCACTTGACCGGAATGGCCCATGATTGGTGGCATCACGGACTCATTACCCAAGGCCACCAACAAGTTACCACCTATGATGACTTTACCCAAAAATTGATTAAAAGATTTGATCAAAGGCACCCAGAATGGTACTTTAGAGAACTCACACAATTAAAACAGCGAGGCACTATTGAAGGATACACTACCGAATTTCAGAAGTTGGCAGTCATGGTTCCCAGAATCTCCCAAGAGAGACTTACCTATTTATTCATAGAAGGCCTAAGGGGTCCGGCCAAGAGCATGGTGAGCACTTTAGAACCTAACTGTTTGGATGAAGCTATCCAAAAGGCCTTGAAATACGAAGAGCATTGGCCCAAGGACAAGCCCAAGAAATTTAACTCTTTTTCCAAAGAGGAGAAAGACAAAAGGGGGCAAATAAATAGAACATGTCAATGGTGCAAAGAAAAAAGAGGCAAAGGTCATATGTGTGGAAGAATGGAAGAACTGAAAAAGAAAGGACTATGTTTTAAATGTCAACAACCATGGGGGCTAGACCATAGATGTACTAGCAAAGCACACCAACTCGAGGCATACCCAAGGGAGGATTACCCAAACAAGAAAGCAAGATTTGAAAATGAAAATCCAGCTATGCTAGCTACCATTTCCCATGTATCTAAACATAGCCCTTTTCGCATCAAAAGTGCACTCTTAGGACAAAGAGTTATCACCTTGGTAGATAGTGGGGCCTCTCATAACTTTATTGACCAAAGAATAGTAAAACACAAAAAGTTAAGTACCCAAAAATTTGAAGGTTTGGAAGCAGCAATGGCCACTGGCACTAGGGTGCAATGTACCACCCTAGTACCACGATTGAATGTCCTTCTGGGAGATCACCTCATCACCGAAGACTTCTATGTGGTCCCCCTAGATGCTGACCTCATTTTAGGAACTCCATGGATTTATTCATTGGGTTGTTTTATGTTTGATCTTCCCAACCAAATCATTCGTTTCCAACACCAAGGGCAAGAAGTCACCCTGAAGGGCATGCCTAACAAGTCTCCTAAAGTGGTCTCATGTAAAAGAATGGAACGAATTTTTAGGCGGGGGCAAGGAGAATGGGCCGCCCAATGTATGATATTAGACAAAAACACTACACAAGGGAAGGCCATCCACATTGAAGTTCATCCTATTATCAACAAATATGAGAAGGTATTCAAGGAAATCCCACCAGGGTTGCCACCTAAGAGAGGGTTCGAACATACCATAGAGTTAGAAGAAGGGGCAAAACCAGTCATGACTACTCCTTACCGTCACCCCCACAAATACAAAGAGGAGATAGAAAAGACCATTAAAGAGTTGTTGGAGATGGGGCACATTCAACCCAGTTCAAGCCCTTTTGCATCATTAGTGGTTCTTGTTAAAAAGAAAGATGGCACTTTCAGGATGTGTATAGATTACCGAGCTCTAAACAAAAAAACCATCAAGAACTGCTACCCCATTCCCCGTATTGATGAACTCATTGACGAACTTCACGGAGCAAGATACTTTTCTAAAATCGATCTTCGATCAGGGTATCACCAGATAAGAATGAGAGGAGAAGATGTGTACAAAACAGCTTTCCGGTGCCACTATGGGCACTTCGAATTCCTTGTCATGCCCTTTGGGCTCACCAATGCTCTGGCCACCTTTCAATCATGCATGAACCACACTTTCCGCAAACAACTAAGGAAATTCCTTCTTATTTTCTTCGATGACATCCTCAAATACAGTAAGACATGGGAAGAACACCTCCAGCATATCGAAGAAACCCTCAAGATTTTAGAGCAAGAATCATTGTACGCCAAAGCTTCCAAATGTGAATTTGGTATGGAGGAGATACTATACCTGGGACACAAAATCAGTGCTCAAGATGTTAGTGTAGATGAAGAAAAGATCGCAGCTATCAAGGAATGGCCCAGACCCAAAACCCTCACACAACTAAGGGGATTTGTGGGGTTATGTAGCTATTATAGACGTTTTGTGAAAGGTTTCTCCAAGATTGCTGCTCCACTCACGGACTTAACAAAAAAAGGGGCTTTCTCATGGAACGGGATAACCCAACAAACCTTTAAAAGATTAAAAGAAGCAATGAGTTCTTGCCCCGTATTAGCTATTCCTGACTTCACCCTACCTTTTGAATTACACTGTGACGCATCAGGGGAAGGGATTGATGCTGTCCTCATGCAAAATAAACATCCAATAGCTTTTGAGAGTCGCAAACTTACCCTAGCAAAAAGACTCTACCCCATTTATGATAAAGAAATGTTGGCTATAATGCATGCCCTAGCAAAATTCCGCCAATATCTGGTCTGCACCAAGTTCCATGTAAAAACCGATCATAATAGTTTGAGATACTTCATGCAACAAAAAGATTTGAACGATCGCCAACAAAAGTGGGTTAGTCGCATACAAGCCTATGACTTCGATATAGAATATATGAAAGGAGCCAATAATGTGGTAGCAAATGCCCTTTCTAGGCAACATTGCTTGAAAACTATAACTTGGATAACTACAGATTGGAAATATGATGTTATCTCAAAATATGCTAAAGACCCTCAAGCCATTGAAATCTTGGAAGGACACATCCCGAAGGAAGAATACAAAATAGTTGAGGGCATGACCTTATATAAAGGAAGAATCTTTTTAGTACCCCACTCCAAGATAAAAGAGAAAGTCCTCAAAGAGTATCATGATAACCCTCTAGCCGGGCACCCAGGGTTTTACAAAACATACAAACAAGGGAGAAGTATTCTTGGAAAGGACTCAAAAAGGGATGTACTGAAGTATGTACGAATGTCATGTCCCCTTCTCGTTGACATCTCTCCGAGCACAGGATTAGCCTATCATGCGACCCTCGTAGGCTGATAGACTGGATAGAGGGTCATGTTGGAGCTTGGCTCAGCTTCATTTGGCAGTTGTTGATCAATTGGCTTTCGTTCGGGCTCGTTCGGACACTTCTTGCATAAGTGGCTATTTTTAGCAGTTATTGGCAGTCAGCGTTGGACCCCTGCTATTTTTAGCAGTATGGATTGTTGGTGTTCAGAATCACTTCAGTGTTCGTCAGCTTCAGACGGATCAGGCATCGGATGAATAATGAGAGAGATATTAATATTTAATTGAATTAATTAAATATTAATTAATTGGAGATTATAATATAAAGTTATAATATTTTATTATAACTTAAGTGATTTTGATAAAGGGGTCGCCCATCATCAGAAAGGGGCCATTTGAAGATTAAATTTATAATTTAATATTTGAGCTGAGACTATTGAAAAGAATTAAAAGAAGAGGTCGAATTATTTAAAATTCCCTATCTTTAAGGAATTCGCACTTTTGAGGGATATAGTGCATTTGCCTTGGGATTCGAGCCATTCTTTTTATGCATATTGAGTTATTGAAAATTGATCAAGTTTGGTCTGAGCAAGAAGCTTTAGGGTTTCAGTCTCGAATTCATTGGGGAACGAGCCATCTCCATTGAAAGCAGTTCAGAGGGTGTGAGATATCACCTGATTTATTGCCAGATAAGAGATTTCTTCATTCAGGAGAAATTACAGAGCATCACAGATCATCCATCTTCAGAGGTTTTGTTCAGGTTTTCATTCAGCAGGCATATATTCATCTTGGCGCCTATTTCTATTGATATCTGGAGGTTCTTGGGGAAGCCATACCTTTTATTTATGCTGCTGCAGCCGTACCATCTGCTAACAGGCCGTACCACCATTAATAAGGGCGTATTTTCTCTTTGAAGAAAATCGCTTGCTTTTGGGTCAGTCTGCCCCTGCTATCTTGGGCGCCTATATCCCTGGCACTATTCTGGATCTTCTGAAGGAGGGAGAAAGTAGTTTTATAGCAGCCGTACCAGTTATTTCTAGTTGCTGATTACCAAGTTCTTTTATTAAAAATATTGTCATTTCCTTATTGCATGCTACCAGATCTTTATTGTATTGATTTCCATTTGAACAATAAAAGATGCGCCTTCAGTAGAACTTGAATTTCCTATCTATATTGGCAGTTTAGGATTTTATTTGAATTTATTACCTATTTTATGCAAAATCGCATTCTTCATTATTTATGCAAAAACACCAAAAAACATCAAAAAATGCAAAAAAACAAACAAAAACAGTCAGATTTCAGAGATAGCGGAAACAGGGGTTTCTACAAAGAATGTCTGATTTGCCAAAAGAATAAAATGGAACACAATCAACCAACAGGACTCTTGCAACCTTTACCCATCCCCAGTCAAAAGTGGGAAAGTATCTCTATGGATTTTATCACCGGATTACCCAAAACTCAAGGGAGGGATATTGCATATATGTGGTGGTTGACCGACTCACTAAATATGCCCATTTTTTTGCCATATCCATGGACTATGGGGCCCCCCAGATAGCAGAACTATTCTTCAAAGAAATTTTTAGACTCCACGGCCTCCCAAAGAATATTATCAGTGATCGGGATGTCCGGTTCATGAGTAAGTTTTGGCAAGAACTCTTTCGATTATCAGGAACTATTCTTACACCAAGCACTAGCTACCACCCCCAGACAGATGGACAAACTGAAATCGTCAATAAATGGATAGAAGGATACTTAAGAAATTATGTCACAGGATAGCAGAGTGCATGGATCAAATGGTTACATTTAGGGGAGTATTGTTACAACACGACATATCACATGTCCATCCAAATGGCCCCCTTCAAAGCATTGTATGGATATGAGCCCACTGCATTCGGGAGTTTGATCACCCAAGAAAGCCAAGTTCCTCGAGCTAAAGACTTTGTGCAAGAAAGTATGGACATCCTAAAAGCTCTAAAGGACAATTTACACCAAGCCCAAAACCAGCAAAAATTGTATGCGGATAAGAATCGCACGGAAAGGACCTTTGAGGTCGGAGATTTGGTGTTCCTAAAGTTGCAACCCTACAAACAATCTTCCATCAAATCCAATGGAAAAGAAAAGCTTAAGCCCCAGTTCTATGGCCCCTACAAAATCTCCAGGAGAATAGGGGAAGTAGCTTATGAGCTGGAACTTCCAAAAGGGAACCGCATCCACAACGTCTTCCATGTGTCAAGGTTGAAAAAAGGGCTTGGCAAGCAAACAATTCCTTGCAAAGAATTACCCCCCCTCGACGATGAAGGTAAATTAGCTCTTGTGCCTGAAGTCATCCTAGATCAAAGAGAGAAGAAGTTAAGGAATAGAAGCATCCCAGAGTTCTTGGTAAAATGGAAAGGCCTAACTGAAGAAGACTCAACTTGGGAGGGTCAAGGAATTCTCAAACACCCGAACCTCCAAATTGCTTGAGGACAAGCAAATGTTGGGAGGGGGAGATTTGTCATGACCCCTATTGGAACACTTGTAATTCCTTCATTAACAAATTAATATAACTTTTATTAAATAAATTAATATTAACATATTCTCTTAATTATTGACATATTCCTTTCTTTTGTATAAAAATATACTAAACAAAGATAGTATTAATCATAGTAACAAGACTCGGACTCGGCTCGGACTCGGCTAGGGCGACTCGACTCGGGACTCGGGGACTCGGGACTCGGACTCGGCGCAGACTCGGCAAAATGAAAAAAAGTTGAAAAAAACCTAGAAATTTAGAGATTTTTAAGGATTTAAAACTTGTTTCAAGCACCCTTTATTGAATACAACACAAATGAAAGAAAATTTGATCACATACACAAGTATACAACGATCACATAAGTATAAAGTACACAAATTGTAGTTGCGCTGCTGAAGGAAATAGCATACTTAGATATATAGATTATAAAACTAGTCAAATGTATACAAAAGTCATGGAATATGAAATCCATAACATCAAATGTTCCATACAAATATGAAATATCAAAACAATAGCTATGACTCTATGACTCTATGGCATAGTGGAGCCAACATCCTTCCTACGAAGGCGTCTAACGCTCCTGGATGATGTTGCAGCTGCAGCCATAGTCTCTGCCTCTGTCTGAGTCTCCATGCCACTCTCACCAACAGCAGCTATGTCTCCTCGTGCTCTAGCCTCCTCCTCAGCCATGGCTACAACCTCAGCCTCTCTCTCTGCCTGGTCCACCCAATCAAGGTCCTCGTCACTAAAGACTGCATCTATAGCCTCAGTGGTCCACTCAGACTGTGGATCAACCTCATCTAGATTGATCGGGGTGTTGTCGTGGTCAAAAAGCTTCTTGTATCTGAGCCGAAGGTTGTAATGAACATAGACCAAGTCATTCATCCTCTCCATTGTCAATCTATTGCGCTTCTTGGAGTGTATGTGCTCAAACATACTCCAATTGCGCTCACAACCAGATGAACTGCATGGCTGGCTCAATAGACGAATGGCAATATTCTGCAGGTTCCGTGCATCAGAACCAAACAACCTCCACCAACTATTTGAGATGAGTAAAAGAAACAAAATCAATCTCATTTCAAGTTTCAAGTTCAACATTTAATAATAAAATACAATATAAAAATATGACAATTATGCCCTTAAATATATTTTTACCTGGTAGTAATGTTGTTCTACTGTCTATGGTCATTTGACGTGCAAAGAAGTCTCCTCGTGCCTTACTGAAGGCATCTATCTCTTGCACTATCTGTGTAGTAACAGCGGGCAACATCCGCTCTATCGTCGAGTAGAGCCCACTAAGAATTTCTCTATCTCCAAGGATATCACGGCGGAATTGGAAGGCCGGATTTAGGAAACATGCGGCTGCATGGATGGGCCTATGAAGTTGGTTTTTCCATCTCCTATCAATGATCTCCCAAATGGGACGATACTTATCCTGAACTCCACCATAGACTGATCTAATGGCCTCTTTGGCCCTATCCATTCCCTCATATATGTAGCCCATTGCGGGCTTCTCCCCATCTGCAACTCGTAGGAGAACTAGCAAGGGCTCAATAAACTGCAAAGTGCAAACATGTTTCACAAATAAGTGTGAATGAAAATAAACAAATAAAAGATATGATTAAAAATTAAAACATAATAAAGAATTAAATTTTACCTTCACAATCTCCTCCACTGGTGTCCAAAACTCTTGCTCATAAAAAATGCAATTGGCCACCAATTGATCTGATAGGATCTAGACTAAATTGCAGTTTAAATGCTTAAACTTTTACAATGCTTTACAATGATTATTTCAAGTTAATTAAAATAAAATTAACTTAAGGAAATAACATAATGAAAGTAATATCAAGGTGATCATAACAGAAATTAAAAAAACTGATAGAAGATGAGAGAGAGAAGAAGAGAAGTGCAAACAGTTGATAACGGAGTTCGTCACAACGTGACTACGTCTCCGGGTCCACTCCAATAGAGAGACCGATCCGATTAACTCCAAAAATCAATTACAAAGCACCACAATCATTCTCCAAGCACTTCGGCAGCATAACATCGCTCTGACGTGCAAGAATGGAATCTCTACAAGACCTCTCTTTCGATTATCTCCACAGCTTCAAGACTTCGTCACCTGAAAGAAAACTTGATTTTTACTCTCATCTCACACCCCCTTTTATACATAAAATTAACTCAAATTGGTTACTAACCAATTGATTTTACAAAATATTTCCATATCTCACATAATCCCCTCATAATCTTTAATAATCCCCCTTTATTTACTTAAAAATCTCCCAATTTAATTTTAGCCCCTTCAATCTTCTTATTTTCGGGCTTTGGAGGTTTTGGAGGTTATGTTTTAATCTTTTAAAAGATTAAAATTTGTTTAATTTTCAAAATTAGGGAGTTTGTTTTGATTTTTATAAGGCAATTGGCTTTGATAACTCATCAAAAGACATCGATGCCATACATACTTTAGATTGCTCGCGGGGTGTATCGGTGGCAGTTCATTTTATTGGGCCGACGGTCGGGGGTTCAACCCCGGCCGCTGGCTTTATATAGCCAATTTTCGGCCGTTATACAACAAAACTACCTGTCGCAACACATGATAATGAACGCCGGCTTTGGTGGAACGGTGGACGCGCTGGCTAACTGCCCGGAGGTCGCGGGTTCGAGATTTCCGGCTAACAACCTTTTGATAAAACAAACACAGCCAACCGACGGACGGATGAGCCAATGACAGGGGACACGTGGCGCGTCGAGAATTCACCACGTGGCGAGACATGATTTGCCGAAGCCAGTGACTGTACGATGACGTGTAAGCTGACTGGACGCTGACTAGGCCGCCAACTCGGATGATGACGTGGCCCCGTACTGCTGACTGGATGCTGACCGTGCTGCCACCTCAGCTGACTGTGTGTACGGAGGACACGTGTGTCGCCCGCCGTTAATCCGATCGTCATCCACATCGCATCATACGGACAGTACGGACTGCCACGTGTCAGCTTCCGACTGGTCCACTTCGGATTTATACGGACTGCTGACGTCATTTGTACGGACGCTGACGTCATCATTCACCTACCGGTCCCCAAGTCAAACCTGAAACTTTGACCACTGATAACTCTCGCGTCCGATGTCGGATTTCGACGAAACGAGTTGCGTTGGAAAGCTTGTGACGAGCTCTTCCCGATGGTGCCGACTTCGACAACTTTTGACGACATCATTTTTTTCGCTTCCTGGACGGCCCTGATCCTAGTTTGACCAAAGGTTTGACCGGCCATAACTCGTGCAAACGGACTCCTTTTCACTCAATTCGAGTTGCGTTGGAACCAGGACGCTGAGCTCTTTCTGATGGTGCAGATTTTGGAGAAAAATAGGACACTTCAATTTTCACTGAAAAAATGTCCACCGGATCACCAATCCCTGCAGTGCTTGTAGAAAACGATGAGGAAGACCACTCCTCACCAACAAACATGCGCCTTAAGGCTGCCTTTGATAGAATCAAGGATTGCAATGTGATAAAATTAATTGCAAACCTAGTGATGCCAGGACGAGACAACTCCCTCAACCCCGTGTATTGCCTCATAAGGTTAAGCACCCATTTGTGATTGTATATAAGTTTGCAAATGTTTCTACCTGCATCCACACATGTTTTGATCCATGGGAGCTTGCCAAGATCCTCCATCATGAGGTCAATGCAATGGGCGGCACATGGAGTCCAGAATATAGTAGGGTGCCTCTCCATCAATAATCTACCAGCAGCAACATAGTTTGCTGCATTATCTGTCACCACTTGCACTACATTCTCTTCCCCCACATCAGCTATCACCTCCTCTATAGCCTCACATAGATATGTGGCATTTTTGAATTGGGCAGAAGCATCAATGGACTTAATGAAAACGGTGTCACCTGAAAGAATAAGCAAAACCAGTTATTCAATAAATTAAAAAACAAAAATCAGCCATATTAAATTATTAATCACTAAATCAAATTCAAATTTCAATGCATTGAGGGAAGTACAATTACCTCCGGAGGACACTAGAAAATTAAGCAGCGTCCTATTTCTCCTATCGGTCCAACCATCAGTCATGATGGTGCAACCAATCCTCCTCCACTGCTCACGCTGCTCCTCTAATTGTGCTTTCACATCTGCCACTTTTTGAGTCAAAAGTGGGCCCTTTAATTCATCTTCAGAAGGGGCTTTGAACCCCGGCCCACATATGGTTATGGCATCAACCATGTTTTGCCAAAAAGGTGACCTAAAACATGTCATAAATAAATTAATAAGTTACTTACATAAGTATTGTAAAATGAAAAGTTTTAAGATTTTAACTGCACTAAATTTGAATTCGATAATGAGATACATCTAGATTCTAAAATAATAAATTTTAAAACAATTAAACAAAAAAGAATTACTTGGCTACATGGAAGGGAATGGTGCAGTAGTACCAAAAGTCTGCAATTGTCTTTTTTGCTGCATCATGTACATCCTTGTTCCAACCCATGCTCTCAAGCGACGGTTGGGAACCAAGAGTAGTGCGTGGTACAAAATATGAGTCCACCCTAGATTTACGAACTCTAGGGCCAATAATACTGCCAATACCACTAGCACTAGCAGTATTAGTGCCACCAGCAGTAGGAGTATGCACAGGGATAGGTGGTGCAGAAGCAGTACCACTAGCACAAGCACTAGCACTAGGACGATATGGAGGCATGGAAGAAGCATCTCCAACAGCACCAAGTCCATGTCCAACTCCCAAACTCACCAATTCATGCTTCTGTTTTTTTTTCATCTCTTTTTGCAATTCAAAAGTTTATAATTGCACCTGCACTTCAAGGACAGCCTCAGGAGGTGCTATAGGGCATCCCGCTGCATCATGGATGGGTATGCGTGCAATATGGTATTTTAATCGATTTATGCCTCCATGATATATTGTTTTGCAGTATTTACATTTTGCTTCCCCTTTTTTCATTCCGGGAAAGATTTCAGCATGTTTCCAAGCAGGGTCTTTTCTGCCTGGGGTTTGAGACATTGTGAAAATAATAATATGTTTTGATTTGCAAATGAATGTGGCTGCAATAACAAGTAGGATTTATAAAATTATTTATATTGCAAGTAGGGTTTGTAAAAAAAAAATGCAAATTAAAAAAAACAATGATTTTTCAAATTACAACGAATTATTTGTTAAAAAAACACAAAAAAAACCAATAAAAATCAAACTTACCTCTTATATTTGGCTTGGAATGCAATGCAAACTCCTCCCAATCACTGGCAATGAGCTCTCAATGCACCTCCTTGCTGTTATGAAGCTTCCCAAATGGTATGTGGCCCTGTATTTGTCTTCAACAGCTTGCTGGTTGCCCTCTCTTCTCCTCCTATTTTTCCTCACAACTCTCTCTTCTCCTCCTATTTTGCCAAATGAATGAAATGAGATTGCTTTTAGGGTTGGGGAGATAATATAACACAAAAAAAAAAAAACTTAAACATCAACTTTTATGTTTTTTATTCACTTTTGCTTCTGCTGTCACCGGTTGCGTCCAGGGCTCGGGACTCTCAGGGAAGCGGCGAGTCTGGCGCGTCCGGCGAGTCTGGTGAGTCCAGCCAGGACTCGGTAGGACTCGGCCGCGTCCGCGTCCGGGCTCCCAGGACCCGGCCAGGTGTGCTCGGCTCGGGACTCGCCGAGTTTGGGCGCTTCCGGGCAAGTCTTGTAACTATGGTATTAATAACATAATTAACAAAATAAATCTTATCTCTCAATCGAATAAAATAATAAATAAAAAAGGGATAATAAAACAATAAAATAATTAATAAATAAATCCTACCTTTCTCAACCAAATAAAATAAATTATGCATTTGATCAATCGTCGCACCTGCCTGGTTAATAAGCGACGCATCCCCTGAAGAAGCCTGAGCATATAAAACGCAATCATTGGAGAAAGGAGGAGGGAAAGGGGAACAGACTCGCGGCAGCAAGAGGATTACGGCATCGGAAACACTGTGAGTAACATCACTTAGCATTTGATATGTTATTTATTTTCTGATTCAATATATAAATGTCTGTGGAACCCGCGAACTGTGGGTTGAGGCGCTAAAAATAGAATTCATTCTTCATCTACATATAGACGCAGCCTATAGATGAGACTACCGGCCCTTCAGGTTTCCATCCTACCAAAGTTAACAAACACCATAGACAATCCGCCAATAGGCAGCGGTATTGGATAAGATTACCCAGCATAGATATATCCACCTTATATTATGAAAACACTCCATATCCGGCCTGTACAAGATAAATATGTACGCAAGTCCATTACTAGAAGGGAATGTCATATTGACCCAATTCGACAGTCACCTAGGAAGAATCCCCAAGTATAGGAAATTACTTCATTTAAGTCACCCGTTGTATATAGACTGACCTGAGACAATTGAGAATCTATCTACAAGTAAATTCGGTCTTTGTTAATACTCTCGTCTGTCAATGATATCAGATCGTTGTTATGAATTATAAGATAGAAAGAATATAACCATGGTGTATACGAATTCACACTGTCATATGTACTCATTCATCTTTGGTATATATTATAACTATGTTGAGATTTTGTGTAACTTATATAGTTGATTACAACCACATAATATATTGGATGGAATTCAGAATAAACTATTATTAACAGTTGCATAATATAATAAATGGAAATCAGAATAAATCATTGTTGTACTGTTTGAAATGTGTTTGATTCCTATCAAGAGTAGTGGATTATGCTTAAGACGGTTCGTCTAAAAACCTCACTCAAGTTCCGCCCCACAGGCCCTGGCAAAGGTTGGACAGTCTGCCCCACAGGCCCTAACAAGGGTTGGGCAGTTTATCCCACAGGCCTCTTGCATTGGGTTGGGTCATGGAGGGGTGAGGGTCCCAGGCTTCCTGCCCCACAGGCTCAGAGTATGGGTTGGGCATCGGAAGATTGTAGACTTTAGGCCCCTTAAGGATACCTCTCTCTCTTGAGGGAATAAGTGTTTTCCTGTTTTATTTCTTTTCTTAAATCTAACTCTACAGATATTCTTATGTTGAATAATTCAGTAAATTAAGTATTAAATGCTAATATGTAAATATATGGATTTGTATGTGGAAATGCAGGTGACCTTACCAAACCCTTATCACTCGCAACCTCTATAATCAGGGACCACCAGGTAAGGGATTCTTACAATGTCCAAATCCATGATTTCGGGCTCGGACCAATCAGGTGATGGGACTGGGGTATCTCTCACTGACTCATAATCAGGTTGTATAACGTTGACATCTTCCTCCACCTGGTCGGGAACCGGGATGAGCTCACACGCCCTGATCAACTTGAGGGGAAGCCTAGTAAACATCCTCTTCCTTATTTCAACCTCATCAACAGCATTTGCCCAAAAGTCCTCAATGTGGGCCTTGTGCTGGTACTCAACGTTTTATATCATTCGGATGTTTCTGTAAGGATCGAAATCCTGCTTGCCCGTGTGATACGAGAGATGAAAGAACTATAGCTCATCCTCCGCTTCTCGAGCTACTTGCAAGGAGGGACACACCTCGATGGAATTTCCCATGGCAATAGGAAAGTCAAGTCCACCCTTCTTCTTCTTTTTCTGAATCCTATCATAGGCGATCAGCTGCCTAGATACTTCTAGCATTACAATGTGATCGGTGGAGTACCTCGGTAGCCGGTATGGATACGAAGTGAACCCCTGCAGCCTAATGTAAGTGACTTTTGGAAATTGGATGAGCCAATATCCATATTCCTCTATCAATGCCTATGCCTCCTTTGATATTCTCTGTTGAAGGGTCCTCGTGATATGCATTGTGAATGCATCATTAGCCCGCTTGTAGCTGGCAGGGTTGGTCAAATGTAACTGCGTGCATGCCTCATGGATCTTGAACTAGTCAGGTGCACTGCCTATTGGCTCCTTGTATGTAATCCCTCGGTACTTGGTCATTCTTGCCAGCATATATATCACATACGAGCTCATGTAAAAGGTTTTCGTCCTCCTCAGGCTCCTGAATTGTTCATCTATGTTATCACTAATCATTCTTGCCCAATCAACACACTCTTTTCCCTCCAAGATGATCTCGATGAAGTAGAACATCCAAGGCTCAAAGAAGTAGGCCTGCGCACTCCCATTTATTCGACTAAGCATCATGATCAAGTCGCACTACTCTTGTTTCACGTCTTCGGCAATTATCTGCTTCGGGAGTTTAGTGCGGGGTGGCTTCGGCTTCTGCATCCAAACTCTATTGATGAATGCAACAACCCTTTCGAACGAGGAGTACATTTTATCTGCCCTCTCTTTTGATCTGTGCAGCATTCTCTCGAAAGTAGGAATCCCAAATGCCTCTCCGATAGCATCTGCCGTGAAGTTGGCAAGCAATTTGCCATCTGGAGAGACAATGGTTCTACGCTCCGGCTTGTAGTAATTCGCACACTCCATCATTAGCTCCGGGCACTGAATTGCTGGTGGAAAATCGGCAGCTACGTAGATCCCACTTTTCATGATGTTATGTGCCGTGACTGACGGTTGGTGGCCTCCCAGTCCGTACATCCTTGACTTGAGCGCATTTAGATTAAATGAACTGAGGTTGGTGTCATTTAATCCTGCCAACTTCAAAGTAATTGCCGACTTTGGAAGAAATGACTTGGCGAGCCTTTTGATCATTGCCTGCCGGGATGAGCTAGCCTTGCCCGCTTCAGTGTTTGCAGCTCTGCCTGCGGCTCTGCTTGTTCATGCAACATCCTTTGCTCCGGCCATCTACAAAATAAAATAGAATAGCAATAAGTTAGATTGCAAATTTTTAATAAAATAAAACAATTTCCGAGACGGCTGCGGATATGGAGTTAGCTTTGAAAATAAAATCTCTCAGCATAAATTTCTAACTCCAAACCTCAAACTGTATAAAAACTTTGAGCTTAGAAAGAAGCTTTCAGCAACTTCACTTCCGAGTGGCGAAGAAAATTACAGCAAACCAATAACTTTCAGCAATGTGAACAATTTCCTCAGCACAAATAATTAAAATTCTCTTGACCACACTTTGTTGACTTCGGCAATTTTAGAAGAAATAAAGAGATTGTTGTAATATGAAATTTTGAATTTCTTCTCAACTCTAACAGCAATCAACTTCCTCAGCACTTCAACTTTCAGCAACTTGAAAATAAAGATCTCCAGAGAAAAATAAACAACTCCGGAAATCTGCAGCAACTCCAACAACTTGGAAATAAAGTTTCAGCTCTCCAGCATACAATTTTGAAAATTGCAGCAACATACTTTCAGCTTTTCAAAAAGAAAACTCTCAGCAATTTGGAAATAAAATTCCTCCAGCAACTCGTACTTAGAAAATAAGAACTCAAGCTCAATCTCAGCAACCTCAAAAAGACTTCAACCTCTCACAAAATTCTTCACTTCAGCAATTCCAAGCTCTTCGAAACGTGTGAAGAAATGAAAGAAATGAAGTTGTTTAAATAACTCTTCGTGAAGAATCCTGCTAAGTATTGTTGGAGCTATTTTTAGCACCTTCATTAATTCGCCACTCTCTTCACTCAGAATCTTCTAATTTAGGTGCAGTAGTGGGCTAGTCGTCAGCCAGTCATTATGGTAGTTGCCATTAATGAAGATTCTTTCCTTGCAAAATTTTGAATTTTTCCCTTTAGTCAGCCAGTTAACTCTTGGTGATTTAAACAACTTGCGAGAAAATCACTTGACTTGATTGAAAATTCCATTTTAAAATTCTCGCAGTGTTTAATTAAATTCAATTCGAAAAAATTTGTGGGAGTTGTAAATTCATTTCCAACCTGCCAAAATGTCTGCCATTTAAATCTTCAATTTCATGAAATTTTCCTTAGACATTTTAAATTTTCTCTCTTTAAAATATTCAACTCCGGGCGATTTAAAATCACTTGCCTGCTTGAAACAATTCATCCTTTGAGATTTAATTTCCGTTGGGAAAATAATCTAGGGAAAACGAATTTCCTCTGAAAATATTAAAATTTCCCTTAGGAAATTAATTTTTTTAACTCTGTCAACCCATGGGTGCCTTTTAAACGGGTTCATTTAATTTTTTATTTGACCCATGAAAAAAAATATATCAGTTGCTTCTGCCTTAAAAATAAAATTTCACCACTATGTCCACTTCACTTAAATGCCTTCGAAAAAATTTCATAATCCTATCAAGGGCGTATTTCTTTCTCATTCAATTTTAGAATTCCATGCCTTAGAAATTTTCAAGGCTCTCATCACTTCAACTTGGGCGCATTTGACATAGCCCACTTCCATTTCGCCATGTCTTAGCATATTTTTCATCTCCACTTCAGCTTGGGCGCACTTTGATGTCTTCACTATCACTTGACTTAGGCGAATTTTGAAGATCCCTCAACACTAGATGGGCGCATTTTGGAGGTGATACTTTTGTTTTGTGCCTTAGGAAATTTCTAAGTCTTCAATCCTCCTTGGGCGCAAATGGCATATGCTACTCACATTTCATGCCCTAGAAGTTTTAAGTCTCCAGCAACCTTGGGCGCATTCACATGTGGGAGCTTTTATTTCTCGTGCCTTAGGCGTTTTCAGCCTTCCAATTGCCTTGGGCGCATTTGATACCTTTAGCTTTCATCTCCTTGCCTTAGAAAATATTTGAAGTCATCTTGTTTCACCTTGAGGGCGCAAATTTCCATGTCCCCTTTCATTTCATGGGCGCATTTCACCTTTGGAGATTTCATTCTCTAAAGTGGGCGCATTTAGGCATGTCTACTTTCACTTTCATACTTAGAATATTTTCACATCATTTCTTGGCAACTTTGGGCGCATTTTAGCTAGGTGGCTTTTGTTTTTGCCTTACAATATTTTTGGCCTTCCACTCACCTTGGGCGCATCTGATGGGGTCTACTTTGATCTCATGCCTTAGGCAATTTTCTAATTAACCTCTCCATGGTGGGCACATTTAGTTAGCTTGCTTTCATTTTTGTCTTAGAAAATTTTCATCTTTTCTTCTTCTTGAGGGCGCATTTAACACCTTCTACTTTCATTTTGTGACTTAGACAATTTTCAAAGTCTTCTTGCTTGCCTTGAGGGTGCATTTTAGGTGTCATGCTTCATTCTCATGCCTTAGAAATATTTCGGCCCAACCACTCCTAGCACAAGGGCGCATTTGATGGGTTCTACTTCTATCTCATGCCTTAGGCATTTTCAACATCTTTGCTTCAACTTGGGCGCACTTAGCACCCTCAACTTTTATTTTCCATGCCTTAGGCGTTTTGAGGGACTTCATCAAGGTGGGCGCATTTAGCATAGTGAGGTTTCATGTGAGGGCGCATATGAGAGGTTGAGCTTTCACTTGAGGGCGCAAATAACATGTGCTACTCTCATTTCATACTTAGGCGTTTTGCTAGGCATCCTCCTCCTTGGGCGCATATTAGAGGCCTCACTTTTATTTTATGACTTAGGCATTTTTAAGCCTCTCAACTTACCTTGGGCGCATATAGCCCCTTCCACTTTCATTTCATGACTTGGAAAAATTTCTCCTCTTAGTTGGGTGCCTTCAAGGGTATGAGCCTCTGCTTTGCCATACTTAGTAAAATTTTCATGCCTCTGCCTACCTTGCCCTCTCATTCTATTTTTAGCAAGTTGTGCTATTTTTAGCAAGTTCTTTGATTTTCGACTTCCACAGCTCTGTTTTGCCTGAAAATTTCACCATACAATCTTCTTTGCCTTGTGAACCTGCTTTGCCAGTCCTCTGCCCTGACCTGCTATTTATAGTAAGTTCTTGACTTTCTGACTTTAGTAGCTTCGTTTGACCTGAAACTTGCTATGCCTGATCCTGATAACTTGAGTGCTCTGTTCATACCTACCTCGGGTGCAGACCTGCTATTTATAGTCGTGCCTTGACTTACTAAAAATAGTAAGTTCTCCGATTTCACTCAAATTTTGCCAGTAGGTTGCTTGGATGATGCTGATATCGGTGGGGTACTTCATTCTGACAATTTCTGGATTTTACCCCCTATAAAAGTGGAAACCCTAATTTGACTTGCATGTATCCCAAACGGTCTCCGTTTGACTTTGTTTCTTCTGCATGTCGCTTTGTACGCTGAACTGAAGTGTTGGGTGGCTGGGGTGAAACTGCTATTTATAGAAACTTCCTGAAAAGTGACCAATCCATTGTCGGATGATTTTGCATGTCATATTGCCTGTGGGATCTCAAGAAACCCAGAAAAACCCAAAAAACTGGTCTGCATGCGGGTAATGGCTAAAAATAGTAAGTCCTCGAAACTTGATCTTCTCTACTTGCATGTCACACTGTTGCGAAGCTCTCGAAAAACCTAGAAGGAATATCCGGACATGCGTTAAAGAACTCTGCATGCAAACCCTAAAAATAGCCTCCGAAGGTTGAACTCTGAAAGCGATTGTCTCGGTTTGCATGTTATATCGTTGCGAAGGTTTCGAGAAACCCAGAAGTAATCTCCGGACATGCGTTGAAAAATCACATGTGCAAACCCTAAAAATGGCTCTTGAAGCCTGAACTACCAAAAATAGCAGGTGGTCTGATCCTACCCAAAATTTACGTGCGAGCAGCTGATAGTTACCTGAACGTGATGAAATAGTCGGAATTCCAAAACCCTGCTGAAAGAGTCCCCGATTGAGCACTTATTATAAATAGTAAGTTGTCAGAATTCAATGAAAATTCAGTGGGACCTAGCTGGACGGCTTGTAACTACAGTACTAAGCTTAGATTCCAATTTGGTAACCTGGTTTGACCCTAAAAAGCCTGAAGGATAGAAAACCCTAATTTCACAGACTTAACCAATATTTCAACCTGGGTCAAACGATGGGACATCCTCGAAAGGACGGAAAGACCGGAGAGAGAGAGAGACGCAAAGTCAAAAGACCAAAATGGAGCAAAATTTAGGGGGTCCCCATTTGAATGGGGTGATGTGTGAAAAAGGTCACAACACGACCTTGTAGCTTTTTGAAGGAATATAATTCCCTTGCTTGGGGTCATGATTCAAAAGGAATTTATATAGTTGCTCTTTGGTGTTAGACTTTAGAACCAGAGAGAAGAGGGAATGTGGAGTTTGCTTGGTGGAAAAGAATCTAGAGCAGGTATGGTTGGCCCAAATGCAATTTCTTTCTTTGACTTTTGGCACATAACAAGTGCTTAACCTAGGATAACATCAAGAAGAGAGGCTTCTAGAGACCTTCCTTTTGTTTTCTTTGTGGCAATAATGAGGAGGACACTAGTCACCTTTTCTTCCAATGTTCCTTTTCTAAAGAAATTCAGAATTTATGGTGGAAGCTTTGGAATAGACCTTTTATTCACTCAACTTCCCTATCAAACTTGTAATGTCCCCTTTTGGAAATTCCTAATTTTAGGCCTACAAAACAATATTAATCACTCAAAACTGATACTAGTAATAACAAGTATCAACTTTACAGTAATATTCAAATTGATACATAAAACATTATAGTATTGAGATCAATACATCATAGCTAAAACATCATAATATTTAGATCCATAGTTCATAGCATCATTAATATTTGAAGCCAAAATAGCTTAATATCATTAATAATTATTCCAAGCATATTCCTATAGTCAACCATATTAGGAATTCATTAGAAATGCTTGCAAACCGCAATCTCAAGGGTGGTTGCCCTTGTATTGCGAGAGCATGGAAGGATTATAGATCCATTCCATCCCTCAATCCTCCTTAGAGGTTGGCCATCCTCCTCGATCAAGCCCAAGAGCATGAAAGTGGATTTCTGATCCATTCGGCCTCCCAACCCATGAGTATGGAAAAACCTCCAATTTATCCATCTCGAGGTGGCGTGCTTGATAAGACGTGTGAAGGTTGTCCTCTTCAACCAAGCCCAAGAGCACAAAAACAGATTTTGGGTCCATTCGGCCTCACGGCCCACGAATATGGCAAAACCTCTAATTCATCCATCTTGAGGTGGTGTGCTTGATATAAAGAATATCTAGTCCCTTAGCTCTCGTGACTCGGAAGTATGAACGGCCTCCCTATTTGCAAGAGGCTTCTATAAATTCAAAATAGATTGCTAAAGAAATTTGCTATATTAATTGCTACTAAAATATCATAATGAAAATATAATGGATTAACTTACAAGTGGTTGTAATAACTTGATTTATGCAATAATATATATATATATATATATATATATTCCTAATTTATATTCTAAGATTATTCTTTAAAATTCTTTCAAAATAATATTCTTGCTGAAAATAATATTCAGTTCTAATATATATCTTATGTTTCTTTTTTCTTATTCTTCTTCCAACTTCATTGATATGCTGAATTGATATTTGAATGTGTGTTTTTGATTAAGGAAAAAACAGGTTTTGAAGGGGTCCCGAAACCCTTTAACAACAAAGAGGAGAAAGATATAGCATGAAACAATTCAGATCAAAAAACAGAAAGTTGCCAACAAAGATGAAGACATAGAACCAGCCCAAAGGCAGCACAGCAAAAACCCAGCGAAAGTCCAGCCACTAGGCTAGATTCCTCAAGATATCCACCACCTCCTGCTCCAGATTGTTTATATTTAAAGCTGCTTTCTTTATTTCTTGGATGTTAACAGGGATCTTGCCAACCTTCCTCTTCAAGTTGGCTCTAGTTCTTTTGCTCGGCCCGACACCCTCCACCTGGCTTTGTTCTTTCTCATCTTCCAGATCCACAGCAGTCTTTACCTGATAAGCATTTTCTAGATTTTCAACCATCATATTCATAGTGTTCGTGGTGGATTTTAAGATCTTGTGGCTCATTTCCAACACTTTCTAAATAGACTCTTTAATGTTTTTAAGCTTTTCCTCCATGGCAGATAGCTTGCCATCATGATTGCTCTTAAATTGTTGCAAATCCTCAACTGTTTTCTTAAGGCAATCCACCATGTATCTCTTTTCTTCCTCAGTCCATAAGTCAGTGGCATGTTCTCTGTCTTTGTTAGTGTTATCCATCATATCAACCTTTTCCAACTTGCTGTTGATAGCCCTTTGATTCAACTTAATCTCCTTAATTTCAAAAAACACCCACCTAATCAACCTGAAAAATTCCACAGACCCATTACGAGCGATAGCAAGGATATCAGCAAGAAACTCGCGTTCAGCTTTAAAGTAATGGTCACCCTCCTTAAGATCACTGGGATACCTAGGCCTGTCCTCTCTATCAGTAGCAGGGTAGCTGGAGTACTCCGACGAAGGGGTCGATTGAGGATCATCCTAATTGGTTTCATAGGAGAGGTCCTCCACAACCTTCCTCTTTCCCTTTCCCTGGGGGCAAACACTAGATTTTCCTTTCACCTTCAATTTAGTTTCATCAGAACCCAGGAATATGACTTTAGCTTTGCCTTTAGAGATCATGGTACTAGGTTTAGGAAGGGCACGGGTCTTGGGCTTACCTTTTTTACTACCCTTCCCCACCACCTTTGAGGGACAACCTTCCTCATCCTCCATATCAATCTCCCATTCATCCTTGTTCATGTAACTAGCACCCAATTCATCCTTAGGAGAGACAGAGTGGGGAGAAGGGGTCTGGTGGGATAGTGCCGACATAGCTTTAAAATGTTCATAGATTAAAACAAGCAAACCCTCATGAAGAATGGGGTATCTAACCGAGTTCGAGCTATCGTCTTGAAGGCTAGCATTCAAAGCGGTGGAAAGATAGAAAGGGAAGGAAACCCTAACCTGATGCCGGAAGTGATTCAAGAGCATAAAATGATAACCAAAGACCCTAGTGTACCTGCCATCCAGCGTAATGTATTCCATGATCACCTTCAACACTTCCCGCTAGAGCAATTTGATCTTCATGGAATCATAACTACTTTTGGTAGCTCTGCGCAAGTCCTCTTTTTCCTTATCAGTCTTCGGAAATTTTCTCACAGCCTGGTCAAAAATTTTCCTATCCTTGTAGAACTTGAGACCCTCCAAAGGAAGCCCCGTGACCTCTGCAATTAACTGCTCATCAATGGTGACCTTTCTCCCGAACAAATTAACCTTACCATTACTCCATTCCTTAGCGAAAAACCTGGTAATCTTTTGGTCCCAACCATGGAGTTTCTCGATGTAATTAGTGATCCCACCCTTATCCAGCAGTTGCCAAACCTTACTGTTGCTCCTCAGCTCCTCACAATCCGTCGATTCAACACGGCGACGTTCACCACCCATGTTGACAGAATTGCAAACTTGCTTCGAAGACTCCTGAAAGCCAAATGACCTGATAACCATAATGCCCAAAAAGCATGCGAAACACAAGATATCAAAATGGCAATTAATATTATGACACTCCAGCCCTCGATGAAAAATAATTAGACAGCAGTTTCGAGATTGCATGGAAAGACACTCAGCACCCATAATCATTAATTGATAGGGGGACTTGAACCTTCCCGTGAGTTCTATCATACATCAATAAGGCGGTGACATCAGCCTCCAACTTGTCACTCCTCTGCCACGTCATTTTGCCCTTAGCCTGTGTTGTACCCAAAATGAAATATTTGGCATTCTACTTAAATTGAGCTAAACAATGTAAAAATGCCGTCAAAAGTATGTTTTAGGTCGAAACAAACATGAAGTCTTTGTGGGTTTCTATCAAGGAGCCTATGGTTAAAATTCTAAAAATATGAAAATTAGGGTTTTATGCCCCTATTTTTAGGGAAACCCTTAAAAATAGGACCTTCCCGGAAATGATTGAAAAAAATTATGATAGGGTTAATTGACTTCACGATCACACTGATCAAGTCAGAATCATCAAAAGATATGTTTTACTCTGGTGGGTCTATTTCTATTTTTCAAGAACGAAGTTAGGAGCTCCACAGCCATTAATGGTGGATTGGCCAGTACTAGGTGCTGAAAGCTAAACCTCAAAAGCTCCAACGAAGAAGCCATGGCAGACAAGGTCAAAAAGATGCTGTTATAACGAGGGAGTTTCTCAAAACAAAAAAGGCCTAAATTTGGCTAACTCTAGAAGATGGACGTTTTGTCTACCAAGGCAAAACACAGTCTACAGTTGAAAAAGGCACCCTTGGATCTCAGAGGGCAAATGTAATCATTTGACATCTTCAGATCAGTCCTCTCCTTCATGTTCATGCTAGCTCGACAATGCAACTATCGACAAGATCATCTGATTCAGGGATCATTAGTGAATCATCAGCGAAGTATGGAGGATCTAACAACAACAAAGGTGCCAAATCAGAGATCTTCAAGCCAAAAGCGCCCCTGTTGGCCAGGGGCGCCCCTCAGTTCAAGGTACCAAATGAATCCATCTGTAGTTGCTCTATACATGACATCTTTCCAGCTTCCTCCCAGCTACGTGATCAATCTAACAGCAAGTTCACAGGACACACTGAGGTCAAGCAGAAAAAGCCAGAATTGAAGAACTAGAAAGACAAGCCAAAAAATGGCTAAGGCATTGCCAAAAACGCCCCTCTTGAAGAAAGGCGCCCTTTCTTCAAGGCATCCAGATTCAACCAGAATCTTTACTACCTCCCAGGATGATCTTCTCAACTATGACCAGTCTCGCCAGTGAAACCATCAGCAAGAACTTCTGACAAATCAGTCATCTGATGGCGGAGATCAAAGCAGACAGTTCAAACATAGATAAAATCAGTCAAAAAGGTCAAAGGCGCCCCTGCTGGCTAGGGGTGCCCTTGGGTTTGAAGGACCTGAAATCACTGTCATCAACTAAGAAGTTAGTCATCCTATGCAGGACCGACCTGGCTACCCGATGCATCGTCAAGCAGAGTCATTCGACTCATCCATCAAAGGGAATGTCAGATCAAAGCACAGAGGGTCTGAAAAGGCCAAAACAAAGAACAATCAATGAAAATTGACTAAGGCACAGCCAAAAGGCGCCCCTCTTGAAGAAAGGCGCCCTTCATTCTGGAGGCTCAAACTCAGTGTTTTGAGTTAATCTCTCCCAGGCATATCTCGTCAAGCTGATCCCATCTCGACAACGAATCCGTCAGTAACTATCGAAGATCAACCGAGCAGCCAGGATCGAAGATCAAACAGAGGCACTTCAGCTTGCAAAAATGATCAAAACTCCAAAAGGGAAGCCTAAGAAAGTCAAAAGCAAATGTTGACTATAGTTAACAAATTTTGGAGGCAAAAAGAGGCCAAACACTCCACAATCAGTGGAAATCACCTTTTTGAACTCAAATCAGGCTCAATCATGAGTTGGATGCCCAATTGATGCTTGCAACTCCAAATTGACATATCAAAGCATCTAGGCATCCATTATGCATTATTTCTTTGCAGTTTGAGGAGCTCAAGAACGGATATTTTTCTTCTCCAACATTTTTGAAGATCTGATAGAAGGGTTTTCACCGTTCTTCATATTTTTGAAGATTTGTTGCACAGAGGGACTATTTATCAAAGTTTGCATCAAAAGGCATAATTCTTCTAGATTGACAGTCGATAACTTCCAATCCACCTTCTGTCTACTTCCTCTATTTCTATCTAAAATTCTTGAATGTTCGAGAAAACGATAGATAATCACATATCTAGCCAACTGGGTATGATCAGGACAACTTTCTCAACAAAACCCACATGTTAGATTTTTCCAAAAAAAGTAGCCCTACTGCCCCTATTTTTTAGGGTTTTCGAAAAAAGTCATAATTTTGAAAAATAGACAAATTGGGTTTGTTCAGCTTTGAAGCACGAACAAAACCCATGTGTTGGATTTTTTCAAGAAAAAATAACTTTCTGGTGCCTCGTTGCCTCTGCCACCGAAGGGCTTTTGCATGTCATAGAAAAACACATTTTTTCGAATTTTTGACGACCTGGGTTTGTTTAGAGAATTATTCTCAACAAAACCCATGTCTCAGAATTTTTCGTAAAAATTACCCCCAGTAAGGCTATTTTTAGCAGTTCCAAAAAAAAGTTGTCCGAGCAGCATCGTGTGCATAGTCAATCTTCAGGGTTTTCAGAACACAGTTCTCCCAAGACGAATACAAGACCAAAATGGTCTTACTCCATGATTTTCTGAAATCGACTAGCATTGATCTGCGTCGGGCACACCCAGAGGTCAATCTGGACAGATTGACAAGCAAAGACACAAGTTCACAGGTTCCATAATGGTTTCACCTCATATATTTGGTTGCTTTCCAAGGCTAGTTTAGAGGATAGTAACCGTTGAAATTTTACACATGCAGCAAGTTTATGTGCATTTCTCACTGTTGGAATGATTGTGCTCAAACTTCGCGGTTTCATCATACAACACTCTTCCATTGAGAAAGATCAAGGAAAACGTCAAAGCTGCAAAAGCACGCAGAAGGTAGTCATTCCCAACACAGAGCCGCCATCAGTTAATACTACACTACCTTACACGTCAAAGTGGAAACACAGACAAAAAAGAAAAAGAGTAACCCTCTTAAGGGAAGCAAAATGAAGGAGATGCATACATCAAGTTGTTGACAAGCGGTAAGCTGATGATTGATAGGCATGTAATGGTCTCTGTATGAAGAAGTCAACGAATGAACAAAAGCACAGTTGACCAATGATGATGAGGTGTCAAATACCTCAAGAAGGATGTAATGTTCCCCTTTTGGCAGTGATCCTGTCATTAGCTCATCAGCCTATCTTGGAATCCTGTAGGCTCGTTGAGATGTTTCAAAGGGTTCCAGTTTTGGAGGTTTTGTGATCTTTCTAAAATACTATTTCTGGCAGTAAGCAGTTGTCAGCCTTCAGTTCATCACATCATTGGAAGCAGTATTTAGTACTAAGCCTTGGTTGTTTAAAAATATTGTTTTAATGAATTTCTGCATTAGAGGGGCAAATTATTCTAATTTGCAGTTGACCCCTTGGCCTAAGGCATTAATTTAAGTTGTTTTGAAAAAGGGACTTGAGGGTGGCGCCACATGAAGAAGCTCAAAGGTTTTCTTTTATTAATTTCCCATTATCTCAAGTGGGGGCGTATTTTTGAAAAGTTATTGTCTTTTTGGAAATTTGAAGAGTCTTGGCTATTGGTGTACCTTCTTGGTGGACTTGAACAGTTTCCTTTTTTCCTTTAAAAGTAAGGCTTCCAAGCATTAAGACATCCATTATTTTGCTAAAGTTATGCTGTCAAAATGATTTATCATTTTCTAATTCGAGGAATGCTGACCTCCCAGTTCTTCATTCAATTTCGTGTTTGCAAGACAACACCTAGTTGAATTATTGTTGCTTCTCATCTAGACTAGCAGATTGTGTTTCAAGGTGAAAGTTTGATGTATTTTCTAGTTTTACAGTTGTTGTTTGCATACAGCTGATTATTGTTTTTGCTCATGGTTAATTGTACGAATTTTGTATTGTTCTAGGCATTTGATAATAATACTCCTAAGGTCTAGGCGACCATCTCCAAGCAATTTCAGACTCTATTTTGAAGTGTGCACTTTTATAATAAAAATCGCCCCTCTCAAGGGTCGTACCATTCATCTTTGCATTGGGAAATGTGCCATTAGTAATTGCAGGTGTTTGGAGTTGTTTTTCATGTTTCAACAAGGGCGCCTATCTCCCAAATGATCTATGCTTCAATTTCACACATATCGGAGGTACTTTGATTGAGTTGTGAGCAATTTTCGAGTTTTCTGTAGTTGCTGATATACATTTCCAGAATTACAATTTGCTGATCAGAATTAAAAACAATTGATGTTTCTATCTTTCTTCTTCTTTTCTCACTATATTCTGATAGAAAGATAATGTATGACAAGGTGCTTGAATATTGGTGAAATTGGCATTGTAAAATTGCAGCCTTCTCTTTGTACAAGCTGCTAACAGTAGTACTATTTTCAGTTTTATTATTGCTGCTCTAATTAATTAATTTCACACTAGCACCCCTGGATGGTTTACAGCCAGTTGTAACACATTTCATACCCACTTCAAGTGGAGAATTCCCATGTTTCAGTGGATGCTTGCCACAGCAGAAGAAGTTTAATGTTGTAATCTTTTCCCCCCACTGTTTGGTGGTAGAGTGGAAAGTTCATTGGCTGGTTATCCGCCTTGTTGTTATTTCAATCTAGCAATAGTACTCCACCATATGTTAGCACCTCGCCTGCAAAGGGATCTTGAGTGCACATCCTTGGTGTCGAGTTTAAATACTTCTCTTTCAATAGAATCTTGTACTTGTTGATTCAGTAGATCCTAGGGATCCTCTGACCATATGCTCGCCCCTCCTCCTTAAATGGTTTTAGGGCGCATTCTTGGTTAGAGTTCTTTAATGTACGTTTTGGTTATGCTAACCTTAATGGGTGATTGACTCTATTGTAAATGTTTGGTTTAAAAATCAAAAAAATTGAGAGAGAATATTTCAGTGGTATCTGAGCAGAAGTTCCTACCATCTTGTGTCTACTAGTCTTTCAATTGACAGATGAGTGACAAAGCAACCAGATACTTCATCAGAACTTAGGTCAGATCTCAGTTACAGTTTCCGCCAGTGCCAGAAGCAGATACTTTGTCAGAAGCTTTGAGGGAAACGGGTAAAACAGTTGAGAGAATGTCAGAAGAGTCTTGTCTTTCGATGGAGGAAAAAGATGCAAGAGCAGAAAAAAAGTTTGATAAGATGTTAGAGATGATGGCACGTTTGTTGGATAAATTGGATCAGCAAACTACACAAAATAATATGCAGCCCCAACCAAATCATGCTGGTGAAAACAACAGTAATAGTGGTGTAAATGGAACTTATGTTCCCGATGGTCATAATGCTTCAACAATTAATGGAAGGGATAGAACTGTTGGACATCATGTTACAAATACAAGAGGATCTTCATCCAGACCTCTCCTCCCTACATTCACTCCAAGAGATGAACAACAACCTGAAATTGGAGTACCTTTTGCGGATGATGCTAGGCAAGCCTATATGGAGTACATCTCTTTACCCCCTGATATGAGAGATGCATGGACCTTTGGTCAATTCATGAATCAAAGAAGCAGAAGGAACGGTGGAAGGAATGAACAACGCCCTTTCACAAATCATAGGAATGATTTTCAGCAAGTATTGGGTAAGATTACTTTGGACCATTTTGATGGAAGTAATAATAAGTGTGCAACTAGAGCATGGGTTCAGAAATTGGATAATTATCTCTCACTTAGACCAATGCTAGAGGAAGATGCAATTAAGTTTGCCACATTGCACTTGGATGGAGTGGCTCATGAATGGTGGACTCATGGTTTGGTTACTCTTGACCATAACCTTATCCACACCTATGAAGAGTTTACCAACAAATTAATTGAAAGATTTGATACCAGAGATCCTGAGTTGAGTTTCCGGGAATTGGCACAATTGAAACAACATGGATCTTTAGATACCTATGTTGTTGATTTTCAAAGGTTGTCGGTAATGGTGCCTAACATTACTGAAAGAAGACTTGTGGTTTTTTATGCAGAAGGTTTGATGGAGCCTTTGAAAGGCTGGGTCAAAGCCTTTGATCCACCATCATTGGATGAAGCAATCAAGAAAACAAGGAGCATGGAGTTGGCTGCTCCAAGGCCAAAATTTCAATCTAAACCATTCAAAAAGGATAAGAAGAATTTCACTCCTAATCAACCCAACAAGTATCCACAAAGAATATCTGATGAACTTCGTGATCAGCTCAAAAAAGAGGGAGTTTGTTATACTTGTCAAGAACCTTGTACAAGGGGTCACCGTTGTTATGGGAAAGGTAAAGTTCAACAAATGGAGGGCTATTCTGATTATGGATCAAAATCTGATCCACTTGATCAACAGTATGAAACAGCAAGTGATGAGGAAGAAGAAGCTCCAAAAGAAGAACCAGAAGTTGGAGATGGTAGTGCTTTTGCCCAACTATCTAGTTTCCAAAAGAACGAATCATTTCGAGTACGAGGAATGGTTAACTCTCAAAGGATTGTTGCTCTAATTGATATTGGAGCAACTCACAATTTTATTGATGAAGGCTTGGTTACCAAAAGAGGATTGAAGACTGAAGACTTTGAAGGATTTAAAGTAATGGTAGCAAATGGCTTTACCATATCATGCACCAAGAAAATTCCTAATCTTTCTATGCAATTGGGGAATTATGAGGTGAAGGATGACTTCTATGTGGTAGGCATTGGTGATACCGATGCTGTTTTGGGAATACAATGGCTACGATCTCTTGGAGAGATCACTTTGAATCTGCAAACCATGGAATTGAAATTGCAAGCTGATGGGAAGAAGGTGGTTTTGAGAGGCATGTCCAATGGAGGGCCACGGATTGTGTCCTTGAAATGAATGGAGAGGCTGATCTGTCATGATCAAGTTGAGTGGGCAGCAGAGTGTATGATCTTACCAACTGATCCGGTTGTAGAGAAAGGACAATACCCACCTGATATACAAGCTCTTCTTTCTAAAAAGAGCAAGGTTTTTGGCGACTTACCTTCAGGAAGACCACCTGAAAGAGGGTATGAGCATGTGATTGAATTAGAAGAAGGTGCTAAACCTGTCATTACTACTCCTTACCGCTACCCAAAGAAGCAGAAGGATGAGATAGAAAAGACTATCAAAGAACTTCTTGAGGTAGGGTTCATCAGACCAAGCAAAAGCCCATTTGCTTCAGCAGTGGTATTGGTCAAAAAGAAAGATGGTACAATGTGGTCGTGTGTTGATTATCGTGCATTGAATCAAAAAACCATCAAAAATAGATATCCTATTCCTAGGATAGATGAGCTTATTGATGATCTCCATGGGGCTATGTTCTTTTCGAAGATTGATCTTCGTTCCGGTTACCATCAAATTAGAATGAGAGAAGGGGATATTGAGAAAACAGCCTTTAGATGTCACTATGGGCACTTTGAGTTCCTTGTCATACCATTTGGTTTGACTAACGCTCCAGCAACATTTCAGTCATGTATGAACAAGACTTTCAGGCAGCAGTTGAGGAAGTTTGTGCTTATCTTCTTTGATGACATTCTTGTTTTCAGTAAGTCTTGGGAGGAGCACCTTCAGCACTTGGAGAAAATGCTTAGCATTTTGGAGGTTGAATGTATGTTTGCTAAAGAATCTAAATGTGAGTTTGGGATGACTGAGCTTCTCTATCTCGGCCACATTATCAGTTCAAAAGGGGTCAAGGTTGATCCTGAAAAGATTAGAGCCATTGTTGATTGGCCACTTCCGAAAAATGTGACTCACTTGAAGGGATTTTTGGGCTTATGTGGGTTTTATAGAAGATTTGTCAAGGGGTATTCTCACATGGTAGCACCTCTTACAGATCTCACCAAAAAGGGAGCTTTTCTATGGACAGATAAAGCACAAGGAGTGTTTGATAAGTTCAAACAAATTATGAGTTCATGTCCCGTATTGGCTTTGCCTGATTTTAAAAAGCCTTTTGAATTACAATGTGATGCTTCAGGAGAGGGAGTTGGAGCTGTTTTTATGCAAGACAAACACCCTATTGTCTTTGAGAGCAGAAAATTGAGAGGAGCAGAAAAGTTGTACTCAATTTATGACAAAGATATGCTTGCCATCATGCATGCTTTGTCTAAATTCCGCCTATACTTGGTGGGAAGTAAATTTGTGGTTAAAACTGATCATAATAATTTTAAACATTTCATGAGGCAAAAGGATTTGAATGAAAGGCAACAGAAGTGGGTAAGCAAGCTTCAAGCTTATGACTTCGATATTGAGTATGTTAAGGGGAAAAACAATGTAATTGCGGATGCTTTGTCCAGAAGGCCTCATTTGCAATCACTTTGTGAGCTTTCAGCAGCTTGGAGAGAGTTGATTGCTGCTGATTATGCAAAAAACAGTTTACTACCAGCATTATAGAAGGCCACTTGGTTGATGAAAGGTATAATTTGGTTGATGGTTTGATTATGTATAAGGGTAGGATCTTTTTGGTACCCGAATCCAAGCTTAAGAGGAAGATTTTTCAGTCATTTCATGATGTTCCGCTTGCTAGTCATGAAGGTATGTTCAAGACTTACAAGCAGATAAGAGAAAGGTTTGCTTAGAAGGGAATGAAGGAAGAAGTCATGAACTACATAAGGGAATGTCCTACATGTCAAAGGAATAAAAATGAACATTCTTTTCTTGTTGGTTTGTTGCAGCCCCTGCCTATTCCAAATCAGAAATGAGAAAGTATTGCTATGGACTTCATCACTGGGTTACCCAAGGTACAAGGCCGTGATTGCATTTATATTGTGGTGGATAGATTAACCAAATATGCTCATTTTTCTGCTATCACTACTACATTTACAGCAGCTCAAGTAGCTGAGTTATTCTTTAGAGAAGTTTTCCGTTTGCATGGTTTGCCTAAGACCATTGTCAGTGATAGGGACAGCAAGTTCCTAAGTGTGTTTTGGCAAGAGATTTTCAGATTGAGTGGTATAGTGCTCACTCCAAGCACTAGTTATCACCCACAAATGGATGGACAATCAGAGATTGTCAATAAGTGGTTAGAAGGCTACCTTAGAAATTATGTTTCAGGGCAACAAAGGGCTTGGGTTAAGTGGCTTCATTTGAGAGAGTTCTGTTACAACTCCTCTTATCACATGTCAACTAAGATGTCTCCTTTTATGGCACTCTATGGGTATGATCCTCTTAACTTTGTAGACTTGGTGTTTGGTGATAGTAGAGCTCCCCAGGCAAGAGATATGCTTCAGCACAATCAAGACATTTTAAAGTCACTAAAAGAAAATCTGCAGCAAGTCCAAAATCAACAGAAGTTGTACATTGATCAGCAGCGTATTGAACATTCATTTGAGGTAGGAGACATGGTTTATTTGAGGCTTCAGCCTTATAGACAGTCTTCTCTCAAAAAGAGTGGTGCAGAAAAATTGAAGCCACGTTTCTATGGTCCGTTTAGAGTCACCAAAAGGATTGGTGAAGTGGCATATGAGTTGGAGCTTCCAGCAAATAACAAAGTTCACAATGTCTTTCATGTTTCCTGCCTCAAGAAGGCACTTGGGCATAATGTGGTAGCTACTTCAGAATTACCTCCTTTAGACGAAGAAGGGCAGTTGGTGTTGCTTCTAGAAGAGATCCTTGACACTAGGGAGCGGTCATTGAGGAGGCGAACAATCAAGGAGTATTTGGTAAGATGGAAAAATTTGCCTATTGAAGATGCTACTTGGGAAGGTGAACAAATTTTGCAGCATCAAGCTTTGCAGTTGCTTGAGGACAAGCAACTTCGAGGGGGGCGGACTGTAATGTTCCTTTTTTGGCAGTGTTCCTGTCATTAGCTCATCAGCCTATCCCGGAATCCTGTAGGCTCGTTGAAATGTTTCAAAGGGTTCCAGTTTTGGAGGTTTTGTGATCTTTCCTCATTATTTACTCTACTATTTCTAGCAATAAGCAATTGTCAGCCTTCAGTTCATCACATCATTGGAAGCAGTATTCAGTACTAAGCCTTGGCTGTTTAAAAATATTGTTTTAATGAATTTCTGCATTAGAGGGGCAAATTATTCTAATTTGCAGTTGACCCCTTGGCCTAAGGCATTAACTTAAGTTGTTTTGAAAAAGGGACTTGAGGGTGGCACCACATGAAGAAGCTCAAAGGTTTTCTTTTATTAATTTCTCATTATCTCAAGTGGGGGCATATTTTTGAAGAGTTATTGTCTTTTTGGAAATTTGAAGAGTCTTGGTTATTGGCGTACCTTCTTGGGGAACTTGAACAGTTTCCTTTCTTCCTTTAAAAGTAAGGCTTGGCTCCAGCATTAAGACATCCACTATTTTGCTAAAGTTATGCTGTCAAAATGATTTATCATTTTCTACTTTGAGGAATGCTGACCTCCTAGTTCTTCATTCAATTTCGTGTTTGCAAGACAACACCTAGTTGAATTATTGCAGCTTCTCATCTAGACTAGCAGATTGTGTTTCAAGGTGAAAGTTTGATGTATTTTCCAATTTTATAGTTGTTGTTTGCATACAACTGATTATTGTTTTTGCTCATGGTTAATTGTACGAATTTTGTATTGTTCTAAGCATTTGATAATAATACTCCTAAGGTCTAGGCAACCATCTCCAAGCAATTTCAGACTCTATTTTGAAGTGTGCATTTTTATAATAAAAATCACCCCTCTCAAGGGTCGTACCATTCATCTTTGCATTGGGAAGTGTGCCATTAGTAATTGCAGGTGTTTGGAGCTGTTTTTCGTGTTTCAACAAGGGCATCTATCTCCCAAATGATCTATGCTTCAATTTCATGCATATCGGAGGTACTTTGATTGAGTTGTGAGCAATTTTCGAGTTTTCTGTAGTTGTTGATATACATTTCCAGAATTACAGTTTGCTGATCAGAATTAAAAACAATTGATGTTTCTATCTTTCTTCTTTTCTCATTATATTCTGATAGAGAGATAATGTATGACAAAGTGCTTGAATATTGGTGAAATTGGCATTGTAAAATTGCAGCCTTCTCTTTGTACAAGCTGCTAATAGTAGTACTGTTTTTAGTTTTATTATTGCTGCTCTAATTAATTAATTTCACACTAGCACCCTTGGATGGTTTACCGCCAGTGAGGAAAATCTGTTGTAACACATTTCATACCCACTTCAAGTGGAGAATTCCCACGTTTTAGTGGATGCCTGCCGCAGCAATAGAAGTTTAATGTTGTAATCTTTTCCCCCCACTGTTTGGTGGTAGAGTGGAAAGTTCATTGGCTGGTTATCCGCCTTGTTGTTATTTCAATCTAGTAGTAGTACTCCACCATATGTTAGTACCTCGCCTGCAAAGGGATCTTGAGTGCACATCCTTGGTGTCGAGTTTAAATACTTCTCTTTCAATAGAATCTTGTACTTGTTGATTCAGTAGATCCTAGGGATCCTCTGACCATATGCTCGCCCCTCCTCCTTAAATGGTTTTAGGGCGCATTTTTGGTTAGAGTTCTTTAATGTACGTTTTGGTTATGCTAACCTTAATGGGTGATTGACTCTATTATAAATGTTTGGTTTAAAAATCAAAAAAATTGAGAGAGAATATTTCAAAGGACGTCCTACCCTCCAAAATAGCATTAAATATGACTAAAGTCAACTTGATGCCCCTTTCCAAGTTGACTCCAGATCTCCACAGATCATGCATGTCAGATCCCACTAATCTAGGATGTCTAATTGACTCCCACGATTTGTGGATCTCAGATCTCCTTTAAAGGTGGATGTCTATTTTGGAGACACATTTGTGAGTTAAGTTCACTTTTAGTTAGGTATCAATTAACTGAGGTAGACTCCCAGTTTGAATTTTGTTTAGTTTCAGTTAACTGAAGTAGATTTCTAGTTAACTGCCTGCTCACCTACTTTTAGACATAAGAATAAATCTTGCTGATTGGCAAGAACTGATTGTTAACTCAAAGAGATTTTAGGGTTGCCTACTCCTTTGAGTTTCTATATATAAGAGCTTTAGGCTCATTATTTGTTTAACCTTTATTTGCTAAGCAAAATTGTTGTGCCATTGTTGCCAGAGTTAGCTTGTTTATATCTGTTCACTCTTGGATGAGAGTTTGTTGGTTGATCGCAATTGTGCATGATTTCGTGCCTTTGCTGTCCCGACCTTTGTAATTCTTTGGAGAAAGCTTGAAGAAATAAATTAGATGGCGCATGCTATCTTGATCTAAAAACTTGAGTCTATTCAAAGTCTTGTTTTCAAATAGTGCATTGTTTCAGTCTCCTCCTTGGACAGGTGTCGTCACCTCCTTGGATATTTTGTCATCGATCATTATCGTTTGATGTTGTTTAATGATTTGTCTTGCAACCTACACTTTGGACAGGTATCGTCACCTCCTCGGGAATCCTGTTAGACAAGCCATCATTCCTTGTTGTTTCCAATGAGCTGTTTCCAAGCCTACACCTCGGACAGGGGTTCCTCCTCCTTGGCAAGTCTCAAATCCAGTTTACCGTAAGAGAGTGTTTACTTGTATCGAGCCCTATCTTGGTATATATCCGAGAGTTCAGAGCCTCGGCCATATTCCATTGAGATGGAGGATTCAAGTGATCCAACCAATCCATTTCGCTCCTATGCCCTCATGCTCTGTTTATATTGAGGAGGTAGGATAGTCTAGAAGCTAGTTAGTCGTAGTTAAGATCTACGAAAAACCAGAGAAAAAGCTTAGCTACGACACATTGTGTTTATGCACCCTTGTGTCCTGTCGCTGAGTAAAAAGATAGGAACCTTAGTACATCCCTTTTTTACATTAGAAAATCAGCAAAGAGAGATCTTCCTCTCTATAATCCGAAGAGCATGTACTAACACACTTACAATAGCTGTCCGTTTCCAATAAGCATTCCAGAGGTGCTAATTGAAACGCCAACAACCTGAACCCCCTTATTGGCAAAGAAGTCCGCCACCGTGTTAATTTCCCTATAAGCATGGGAAATGAAGCATTTATCAAAGGAGCTAATAATCGCCTTAGAGAGATTAATCCAACTCTCAATGGTCCATGAGGGCTTTTGGAATCCTTTAATACATTGTATTATATTGTTTGAGTCCCCTTCAAGCCACACATTTTTGAATTTCAATTGACGAGCAAGATTTAAGGCTTGGAAAGCCCCTATGGCTTCAGCAAGGTGGTTGGTCTAGGTGGCCAAGGGGAGCGCCACCGCTGAAATAAAAAATCCATTCTCATCCCTTATCACTCCCCCACACCCAGTAGGCCCAGGATTGCCCTTGGCCACCTCATCAAAGTTGATTTTAACCCAACCAGAAGGAGGGAGGTTCCAATGGATACCATCTCTAGAACCCTTAGTAGGTCTAAGAGAAAAGGAAATATCAACATTAATCTTCCACGCCTCAGCAACTTTGAGCTCATAATCTTGGAATCTGACCTTTCTTTTGGCCTTAGGTTTGCAGTTAAGCAAGTTTAGATTCTCTCACAGCTCTGATGATTTTACCAAAGACAATTTCCTCCGAGAGAGCAGAATCTCGAAAAATTCTATTATTACGCTCTTTCCAAATATTTGAATGTGTGTTACTTGGATGAATTGATGATTGAATGTGTTGTACCCAAAATGAATGTTTTGGCATTCTGCTTAAATTGAGCTAAACAATGTAAAAATGCCATCGAAAGTATGTTTTAGGTCAAACCAAACATGAAGTCTTTGTGTGTTTCTGTCAAGGAACCTATGGTTAAAATTCTGGAAATCTGAAAATTAGGGTTTTATGCCCCTATTTTTTAGGGAAACCCTTCAAAATAGGACCTTCCCGAAAATGATTGAAAATGATTTTGATAGGGTTAATTGACTTCACGATCACACTGATCAAGTCAAAATCATCAAAAGACATGTTTTACTCTAGTGGGTCTATTCTCATTTTTCAGGAACAAAGTTAGGAGCTCTACAGCCATTAATGGCAAATTGGCCAGTACCAGGTGTTGAAAGCTAAACCTCAAAAGCTCCAATGAAGAAGCCATGGGGGAAAAGGTCAAAAAGATGTTATAACGAAGGAGTTTCTCAAAACGAAAAAAGGCCAAAAAATTTGGCTCTCTAGAAGGTGCACGTTTTGGCTGCCAAGGCAAAACACAGTCTAAAGGTCAAAAGGGTGCCCCTCTTGAAGAAAGGCGCCCTTGGATCTTAGAGGGAAAACATAATCACTTTGTATCTTTAGCTCAATCATCTCCTTCATGTTCATGATGTCTCGACAACGCAGCCATCAATCAGATCATCTGATTCAAGAGATCAACAGCCAAACATCAACAAAGTATGAAGAATCTATCAGCAATAAAGATGTTAAAACAGAGAGCCTAAAGCTAAAAGCACCCCTGCTAGCTAGGGGCGCCCCTCAGTTCAAGGTACCAAATGAACCTGTCACCGGTTGCTTCATACACGATATCTTTCCAACTTCCTCTCAGCTATGTTATCAATTTGATAACACATTCACTGGACACACCAAACGATCATTAGTCGAAATCAAGCAGAAAAAGCTAGAACTGAAGAACTAAAAAGACAAGCCAGAAACTGGCTAAGGCATTGCCAAAAGCGCCCCTCTTGAAGAAAGGCACCCTTTCTTGAAGACATTCAGATTCAGCCGGAACATTCACTGCCTTCCAAGACGATCTTCTCAGCTATGATCAATCTCGTCAACGAGACAGTCAGCAAAGACATCTGACAATTGAATCACCTAATGACAGAGATCAAAGCAGGTAGTTTAGAACACAGTCAAAACCAGTCAAAAGGTGAAAGGCGCCCCTGCTAGCCAGGGCGCCCTTGAACTTCAAAGCCATAAACTCACTTTCATCAGTTGATAAGTTAGTCATCTTGTGCAAAGTTGAGTTGGCTACCCAACGCCTTGTCAAGAAGATTCATTTGATTCATCTGTCAATAGGAATGTCAGATTGAAGCACAGAGGGTCTGAAAAGGTCAAAACAAAGAACAGTCAATGAAAATTGACTAAGGCATTGTCAAAAGCGCCCATCTCAAGGAAAGGCGCCCTTCATTCTGGAGGTCCAAACTCAATTTTCTGAGTTGATCACTCCCTGGCATATCTCATCAGGTCAATCTCATCTCGACAACGAATCTGTCAACCACTGTTGAAGACCGACTAAGCAGCCAGGATCAAAGATCAAACGGAGGCACTTCAACTTGAAAAATTGACAAAAAAAGGATCAACTCCAAGGATGGATGCCTAAAGGGAGTCAAAGAAAAAATGTTGACTTGAGTTAGCAAATTTGGAGGCAAAAAGAGGCCAAACACTCCACAATCAGTAGAAATCACCTTTTGGAACTCCAAATTAGACTTAAATCACGAGTTGGCATCCATACTTGGTGGATCTCAACTCAAATCATCATATATTCTTGCTAGGCATCCCATTCTTCATTATTCTTTTGTAGGTTGAAGGATAAAACAGCAAATAGCTCCCAAGAACACATTTTCAAGATCTGGCAGAGGTTTTGGATGGATCTTCAATATTTCTGAAGATCAATGGCAGTAAAAGTATTCTTCTCCGAGGATTGTTTCCAGAGGCAGATTATTGCAAAGTGGCAATTTATAACTTCCAATCCACCTTCTATCTACTTCCTCTATTTCTGTCTATAATTCTTTGCATGTCACAGGAAACGATAGAGTACCTTAGATCTGACCTACTGGGTATGATCAACGCATTTTTCTAGCAAAACCCATCTTCTCAGATTTGCCAGAATCAGCAAAGTTGTTGCTCCTATTTTGAGGGATCTTTCTGGAAAAGTCTCCAAATCAAAAATCCAAGGAACTGGGTTTGTTTAGCTCCCAAGCATGAACAAAACCCACATGCCAATTTTTTACCGAAAAAATACTTCTCGGTAGGCGCTATATTTAAGGGTTTCAGGAAAGTGTCAGAACAAGGTCAAGTGCCTAGTCAATCTTTAAGTCTTGCAGAATGCAGTACTCCTAGGTACAATACAAGACCAAGACGGTCTTGTACCATGATTATTTGAAGACGACTGACACTGACTTATGGCAGAAGAACCCAAAAGTCAATTCTGAGGACTTGGAGGGCATGAACCAAATTACATTGTAGAACATTGAAGAGTTCGGCTTATTCCAAGTTGCATCCATTCCAATCACTTTACAGAGCATTGATCTTGTAACTACTTGCACAAAGCATTACAACCCTACTACAAGAGAAATCCTATCAGTGGACGGAAAGGTGATTTGTAGCTTAAGGCCGAAAGACATAGACGTGTTTTGCAATTCCACCATGCCCTACCAGGAAGGTTGTATCTGTGACAGAATGCGAAAAGGAATTCGAGGCTTCAAAGGACCAGTGTTCACTAATAATGGTTGAACACTGGTTAAAAGTGAAGAAAACCAGCTTGCCCAAATTGGTTGGATGAGGAGAATTCAAAGATGAGTACATAGTGTTAATCACTCTACTCAACAGAGTCACTGGACAAGAGGAGGGAAAATCCTTCCAGCCATGGATGTTCTATATTATTGGCAAAATAATTAGCAGGAAAGAACATTACGATTGGGCCTCTCTGATCAGTGACACGCTCCACCAACAATTTACTAGATTTCTAGAAGAGCACCGTTTCCACATGTGTTCCTACCTGGTATACCTGATTGCCTTCCAAGGCAAATTCAGAACACTAAACACTGTGGGAACCTTGGGTGTGCAAAAGGTCCAAGAATACTTTCCTTGCCTTGAGTTCACTCTAGCGGAAAGGCACTTCAAAAAAATGAACGACCTTTTCACTATGCACACCGTGCGCGAGCTAGACCATGAGATGCACGTCTGTATTTCACCAGCAACTAAGGCGGCAATGGTGGACTGGGTGGATTGGTTCATCCAATTCCCCACTTTCACCTACATACGCATGTACGGCTACAATGGCCACCCCGCCATGATGCCACGCTACCCTTCAGACAAGGAGGTGTTCATGGAATTCCTGAGACAGTTGGCCGAGGTTCACTCTTACCTTCACCAAAAGAAGAAGTCTGCTGCAAACTTTCCTATTCAGATGGGACTCTACAGATGTAAGACTGCAGCTGATGCTAGGTTGATAAGCTAGGAAATAGTGAGATTTAATCTCAAGTACCTCATTGATAGGAGGTCATCATATGATTCAAGAGGACTCTTCGCAGCACATCTCGAGCAAAGATCATCACATGAATCTTCCATTGAGGATTTTTGGGTCAACTGTGAAGATGAGTTCGAAGTGAGAAGAAGGAACTATAGCAGATTCAAGCTCTCACAGATTGCAGATTTCATGTCAGAAGACATTGAGGGCTTATCTAATGACAAAGAAGAAGTCATTCTTTCTTCCTTCTTCATGGATCAAGTGGATGCACAACCACTCGACAAAATAGATTGGTACGCAAAAGAGAGTACATCTATCGATGAAAGAACTGGTAGAGTAGTTTGACACATTCAACTCTACCTTGACAGTAAAAGGACAAGGAAGGTAGTACTTCCCCGATCAAAACCGCCAATGGTTCAGTCTACACTACCTTCCACGTCTAGGAAGAGACCCAAACAGAAAAAGATGAGCATCTTTCCTGAAGGAATGCGAATGTCCGAGAGCACATGGGGAAGAAAAGGAATTGTTGGTACAAATCAGCAAAAGGTACAAGTGGATACATCCACCAATTTACCTGAAACAGTTGAGAACACTGCAGCTACACCAGAGCCAGTGATTGAAATAATCACTGCAGAGATGGAACCCATTGTAGCAGAAACGGTGCCTGTGATAGAAACAAAGCCGCCATCTTCACCACCATCACAGAGGTCGCAAAGTCCCATTGATTTGGACTCACCACCATGAGGCATCGCCACGCACAGTCTCATTCTTCCAGCATTCAGGGGGCCTATGTTCCTCCTTCTAGCGAAGCTAGCCGGGATTCTATCTGGCTAGAAAATTCACTTGGAAGGAAGAGGGAAAGACCTTATCAACTTGACTTCATAGAGTTCGATCATGTCCCTCAAGACATGTCGGCTAAGAAGTTAAAGAAGCAGACACATGTAGAGAGGAATGCAGAGAATGAGGTTGTCATAGAGACTGCTGCCCCATCTGAAGATAAAGACATACACAATGTGAGGGTTGAGGATTTCATGCTATCAAAGGTGAACCTTGGAAATACCACTCATCAAGTGGAGGCAGATCTTCTCGGAATTGCCTCAGCAAGCGTCAAGGAAAGAATGATGAAGGATGGACAAGACAAAGCAGCCCTGAAGGCTAAAAACCGTCAATTAAGAATGTACATTTCTAGCTTGATGCACAACACTCCCAACTCCTCGGCTTTGCCTCAAGAGTTGTTAGATCTCCCAGTAGAGAGAAACCATCATCAGTTGATCACATACGGTAAACACTTGAGACGTCAAGTGGATGAGTTTGTTGTCAAAGGACGGTGTGTATTAGCAGAAGCATACCAGTTGAGAGACAGAGGACATGGACTCTGATCAGAGATCCAGCAATCAAACTTGAAGGCAGCTCAAGAGAGGCCGGGAGAGGAAGCGACAGTTGCTGATCTACAACAAACATACCAATCGGTTACAACCACTGAGAACAAACACTATCTCTTTAATTGGAAAGAACAATTGGCATACAAGGTGAGAGCCTACGATGCCAATTCAATGGAGCTGATTGATTATAAACACTTTGTCGCTAATATTATCAACTTCACGAGAACGTTGGTAGTATCCTTCCCTGAGTTAGAATATCAACGTGAGGGAGGAGAATACATTGAGCTTGGAATGGTACAGAGACAGTTTCAAGATGTCATTCGTGGTTCATTTCTTGAAGATCCCAATGGTTGCAAGTTAGCCAAAATTGCAGTCATGTCTATCCAGTTGGATGAAGCAGTTGCTCAATGCATAAACTATTAGCACTAGCTTGTGACAGGCGAAGAGATGTTAAAACGCCACACAGTCATCTTAAGAAACATTAATTGCCTGGGGGCCGAAGAGGTCAACGACTGGATTGAGACTTTGTTGACCAGTGGCGAAGAGGTGTAAAGCACCAAAGAAGGACGTCTTACCCTCCAAATAGCAATAAATACGACTAAAGTCAACTTGATGCCCCTTTCCAAGTTGACTCCAAATCTCCACAAATCATGCATATCAAATCCCACTGATCTAGGATGTCTAATTGACTCCCACGATTTATGGATCTCAGATCTCCTTAAAAGGTGGATGTCTATTTGGAGACACATTTGAAATTATAGTTCACTTTTAGTTAGGTGTCAGTCAACTGAGGTAGACTCCTAGTTTGACTCTTGTTTAGTATTAGTTAACTGAAGTAGTTTTCCAATTAGCTGCTTGCTCACCTACTTTTAGACATAGGAATAAATCTTGCTGATTGGCAATAATTGTTTGTTAACTCAAGGAGATTTTAGGGTTGCCTACTCCTTTGAGTTTCTATAAATAAGAGCCTTGGGCTCATTATTTGTTTAACCTTTATTTGCTAAGCAAAATTGCTGCGCCATTGTTGCCAAAGTTAGCTTGTTCATATTTGTTCACTCTTGGATGAGAGTTTGTTGGTTGATCGTAATTGTGCATAATTTCGTGCCTTTGTTGTCCCAACCTATGTAATTCTTTGGAGAAGCTTGAAGAAATAAATTAGATGGTGCATGCTTGCCTGATCTAAATACTTGAGTTCTTTCAAAGTCTTATTTTCAAATAGTGTATTGTTTCAATCTCCTCCTCGAACAGGTGTCGTCACCTCGGATATTTTGTTATCGATCATTATCGTGTGATGTTGTTTAATGATTTGTCTTTCAGCCTACACTTTGGACAGGTGTCATCACCTCCTCAGGAATCCTGTTAGCCGAATCATCGTTCTTTGTTGTTTCTAGTGAGTTGTTTCCAAGCCTATACCTCGGACAGGGGTTCCTCCTTCTTGGCACTCTCAGATCCAATTTACCGTAACGAGTGTTTACTTGTGTCGAACCTTATCTTGGTATATATCCAAGAGTTTGAAGCCTCGGCCATATTCTACAGAGGATTCAAGTGATCCAACCCATCCATTTCGCTCCTACACCCTCATGCTTTGTTTATCTTGAGGAGGTAGGATAGTCTAGAAGCTAGTTAGTCGTAGTTAAGATCTGCAGAAACCAAAGAAAAGCTTAGCTACAGCGTATTGTGTTTATGCACCCTTGTGTCTGTTGGGTGAAAATAATGTAATCAACTTTTCAATAGATTACACTATCTAGATTTCAGCCACAACTATGTGAGATACAATCTCTCCTCTCAGAAAGGGGAGGTGCCCTTCTTACTGCTAATAGAAGCTATAGTAAAACTAATGAAATACTTACAAGATGTACACTACACTTACAAAATGGAGGGGGTGTGTTACATTCATACTTCTCTCTTTTTTTAGAGAAGATGTTTACAATGCTTCACAATTGGAAATTCCTAGATTTGATAACTGAAACTTAACAAACAATAGTAATGTCGATATCTCTATCTTGTCAAAGCAAAGCGTAGAGATACCAAATATGATTTATAATAATAACAAAATAAAAGGAAAAGGGAAAGCTCACGAAAGCACAAAGTCGTTCTGTAGCTTTTTCAATGTTGGATCTGTAAAAGTATCGTTTGTCGCATTAGAAGCACAAAGTTTTCTTAGATACAACAATTCCTCGAACCGTATGAACGATTACAAGCACAAAGTCTTGTAGATCTTTGAACCAAAACATCCACACATAAAATCAAATCCAAATAATATATGTAACACAGTTTACATGAACTACTTGAAGCCCTTCAGATCTTATACACTAGTCACCACCGATATAATCAAATCATAAGATAATCGATCCCAACACAAAGTCGGGTATGCAATCCTCTTCTTTATTGATTAGATCTAGATTCGCAAAATTGAATACAAAGCTTCAATGTTTGTTTCAAAGGAGCAGCACTTCGCTGCAAAATATCCAAAGGTAACCATTGCAATAGAAATCCCTCTTATTTATAGAAAAAAGGGAAGAGAAAATTTAGGAAAATCAGTTGAGAAAAAATAGGAAACCCTAATCTAACTTAGTGTAATTTATTTCTATGTAATTACATCTCATATTTTCGATGTAATTACACTTTACAAAAAGACATTTAATATGTCAAAAACTATTTACAAGATGCATAAAGGGAAGCATCAAAATGTTCAACACTGGGAGATCAGGAATCTTCATGGTTCCTTGCTTGGGCGTGGAGGTCTTCATACTTCTTCCTGGTCTCCAGTATGAACGCATCATCTGGGCCGACTGTGTAATCAACAAGGGTGTGAACTCTTGTGATCAACCTTCTGGTGGATGAATGGATTTTCTTACACCTGTGAAGATGCGTCTTGAGATTATCAAGTGTCACTCATATATCGCAAATGACATGTATTGAGGCTTTTGAAAAACTGGCATCCTCAACTTGTAGCATGACTTCTTTGTAGATCTGGGATAGTTCACTGGATAAAAAAATGTCATCTTCAAGATCACTTGATGAAATCTGAAGAGAAACTGCAAGGATGGTGAATCAACAAACATTAGCAAAAAAAGATGCATTGGGAAGTGTGAAGAGAGAAAACGATGTTGAGTAAGCGTGAAAAGAGCAACTAAGCACGAAAAACGATGTGGGAGTGGAGAAACATGGTCCGGAGCGAAAACAAAGTGGTTTGGAAGTGTTTAAGGCAAAAACTGCCAAAAGTGTAATGGCACTTAGGAGAATGTTCTTAGGTGCAATGGCGCTGAAAATCAGCGCCCTTGCACTTTATGTGTAAGTTTGGCAAAAAATATGTCACGGTACTGAAAATTAGCACCTTGGCACTTGGGCTCAACACTTAGTGAAAAACTGGGAAAAGTGCACTTGAGTCAAAAATTACCACCCTGGTCATTTTTGACTAAGTTTGGAAAAAGTGCACAAGTGCTAAAAATCACCGCTTGTGCACCAATTTGAAAAACTGGGAAAAGTTTATTTGAGTCAAAAATCACCATCCGGGACTTAAAATGGCTAAGTATGGAACTTGGTGTAAGGGCACTAAAAATCAGCGCCCTTGCACCAAGTCATCATTTCACTTAAGTGCAATGGCACTAAAAAACCCCACCCTTACACTTTCAACATTTGGAAACTTTTGTATGGAGACTTGGTGTAAGGGCACCAAAAATCAGCGCCCTTGCACCAAACTAACATTTCACTTAAGTGCAGTGGTGCTAAAAAACCCCGCCCTTGCACTTTCAACACTTAGAAGTTTTTTTTTTTAAATGTTAGAGCGCTCTTGTCTGGAGCTTTTGCAGTTTTCCCAATTTTGACTAAGTATAGAGAAAAAGTGCACAAGCAATAAAAATTAGAGCTAGTGCACCAAAAACTGAGTTTTGGAAAAGATGCAGAAGCGCTGATTTTTAACGCTTGTGCACTTGACACTTAATAAATTTTGCATCAAAGTGTAGGAGCGTTGTTTATTGGTACTCCTGCACTTTTCACAATTTTGACTAAGTATTGACATCTAAACCTCGCGAAGGTACTCATTTTGAAGGTCTTTGATAGATGGATGCAGGGGGATGCTCAAATTGGCTATCTGAGACTTTGGAACTCATTTCGAGGTGGATTGAAAATCGCCTCATTTTGCGTGTTTGAACATCATGAACCTAGGAAATAGACAAGTTTCGTAAGGGGTTATCTGTGGAACGAGCATTCTAGTTTCCGTGATAATAGTGTCCTGCCACTGAGTAAAAAAGATAGGAACCTTAGTACACTTTTTTACGTAGAAAATCAGCAAAGAGAGATCTTCCTCTCTATAATCCGAAGAGCATGTACTAACACACTTGTAATAGCTGTACGTTTCCAATAAGAACTCCAAAGGTGCTAATTGAAACGCCAACGAAATGTTTTGATGATTGAATGATTGATGCTTGAATTATTTGATGATTGAATGATTGGATGCTTCAATGATTTGATGATTGCATGATTTGATGATTGAATGTATTGATATACTTGTTGTTTGCTTGATTGATCTTTTTGATATTTTGATTGCTTGATTTCTTGATGGATAGATGAGTGATGATTGTTGATTGAATGTCAATGAACTGATTTACCCTTTATATCCATTTCTTGAAGGAGTCACCACCCTTCACAATAAATGAGTCACTACCCTTGATTGCTGCCTTTTGAGAATGATAATTCTTTCCAAACTGATTGATTGACTCATTCCCCATAGATGATTTCTCCACAAGGAAATTGTCATGTCCCCGAAAAAGAACAAAGGAATAAACAAATATTGAAATACAAATATATATATTTTAGTAGAAAATTTATTATTATATTATGATTATAAATATAATCACCATTTAACCATTATTCTCATCATTGAATAATATATATTATAATCCATATCATAAATATGATATAATACAAATATAAAATCATAAATATAATATCTAAATAAACAAACATAAAATATAAAGTATAATAAAAAAATAACAAATAAAATAAACAACATTTAACAAGTTTAAAAGGGCAGCGAATATCTTCAAAGGTGGCCACATGAGGACAAAAAGGTCCCACATAAAGACAAGTTTTGTCTTATATGGGTGGCTGAAATATCCCAAGCAATTTTTTCTTTTTTGACACAGCTCAAATCACCCATTAATGTTATGAAAATCCAAACCAGCTGAAGGGAACCCTTGACGTTCTGATCAACCCAGATCCCAGTAAGGGCAAGGTGAAAGCATACTTGAAGGGGATCGTTAGCAATACTGAAAACTAACAGAATTGATAACTCTAACCAAGAATGCGCCCTGAGACCCGAGATGGGAGGAGGGGCGAGCATATGGTCAGAGGATCCATGATTTGGTGACGGCTCAGCCCATCAGCATAATGTAACAATGCATTTGCAAAAGTAAATAGGCGGCAAGCCAGCCTCTTCCACTTCTTCAATGGGTGATACAAGAATTGAAAGCTATCTAAGACTAAAACATGCCAGTCTCTTCCACAACCATGGGGAGTTAGAAGAATTAGATCAAGGATAGAAGAAGTGCTGAAAGTACTACTAATCAGCTTAAAATATTATAGATGTTCATTTTGGTTATGCAGACCTGCACTCAGATTTGTCAAATCAGCAACACAGAGATTCATCAAAATTAACACAACTCTCTCAAAACTTGTCCAAACCTCATGAAGTAAAATGCAAACAAGTCTAATACTGAAGGTGCCTAAGTAGGAAGCTTAAAACAGACCCAAAACACTCCCTTTCATTTGGCACGCAAAACCAAGCAAAGCTGAGATGGTACGGCCCAAGAGAAGGGGCAATTTTGCTTAATAAAATAAGGACTCAACATTAAATTCTGCAAATTGGTGGAAGGGGGCGCCTCAACCAACCAAGCACATTTCTCAAGTACCCATAAGCAAAAAAAAATCACTCTCAGACTTATGAATAAATATGCAGTTCAGCCACAGTCAAAACAGCAATTGTGAAAATGACTGAAAATACAGAAAACTCAAATGCAAAAGCAAACAGCTCAAAGGAAATCAATCTCTCAACTAGTTGTTGTATTTCAAGCAAGAAGTCAAGCCTAGCTAGGAGGTATGCATCCCCCGAAGCATTCACTCACCAATCCGACAGCATAACTTTGCAATAAACTCAAGATAAAGAATGAAGAGCCAAGACCTCCTTTTTATAACTTTTGCCAAGCCCTCTAGAACCTTCCAGAAGGTGCGCTCCACTCCAGAAACCCTAATTCCTTGTTGACCATTGACCCTCAAGATGGCGTCCAATTTTCCAAGGCAAGACTTTAACATTAAATATTAAATATCACCTTAAGTTGGCGTCCCTTTTCTTCTCTTCAATTTGACTTTAGAAAAATAAGCATATTTCACTTAAAATCTTTGATGAGACACCTACCCATAAAAAACCCCTTTTAAAAACAACTTAAGTCATAAAGTTCGACCAAGGGGGGGAAAATAACATTATTTTAATTAATATGACTTGTCTTATGAGAAATTGCATCCATGCACTGATTCTGACTCTGCCAACTGAACCAACAAGACCACTGCCAGAAATAGAATTTACTAAAAATAGTAAATTATGGAAGTAACTCGGATCATCATGCTAGATATACCATCGCGAAGCTCTTTGAAAACCCAAAAAGAAGCTGCCGACCAAACACCAAGATTCTAGAAGCACACTCCAACAAACGCTGAAACATCCTCCTAGAAGATAGGAACCCTAATTCTTGCTTCCGAATAGCCTACGGGTCACCAGAATAGACTAACAACCAATTGTTAGATCACTGCTGAGAAAGGGACATTACAGTCCGCCCTTCCCAAAATTGCTTGCCCACAAGCAACTGTAAACCAGGATGCTGCAAGATCTCCTCATTCTCCCAAGTGGCATCCTCCAATGGCAAATTTTTCCATTTCACCAAATATTCTTTGATTGTTCTCCTCCTCAAGGAACGTTCCCGAAAATTGATGATTTCTTCAGGAACTAGCACCAACAACCCTTCCCCATCTAGTGGGGGAAGATCAGATGAAACAACAATGTTATGCCCTAACACCTTTTTGAGGCGAGACACATGGAAGACATTGTGTACTTTACTGCTGGGCGGTAACTCCAACTCATAGGCTACTACACCCACCTTTCTGATAACTCTGAAAGGCCCATAGAAACGGGGCTTGAGCTTCTCATCCCCACTCTTCTTGAGAGTAGACTGTCTGTAAGGCTGAAGGTGAAGGTAAACCATGTCCCCCACCTCGAAGGAGTGCTCAACACGTCGCTGATCAGCGTACAATTTCTGCTGATTCTGTGCAATCTGAATGTTGTTCCTCAAGGATTTCAGAATATCCTGACTTTGCTGCAACATATCTTTGGCTTGTGGCGCCTTGCTATCCCCAAACACCAAATCTGCAAAGCTGATAGCCTCATAACCATAGAGGGCTTTGAATGGAGACATCCTAATGGACATGTGATAGGATGAATTGTAGCAGTATTCCCCCAAATGAAGCCATCTGACCCAAGCCTTTTGCTGTTCTGAAACATAATTCCGGAGATAACCCTCTAACCATTTGTTCACAATTTCTGTTTGGCCATCGGTTTGGGGGTGATAACTGGTACTCGGAGTAAGTACCGTACCACTCATCTGGGAAATTTCCTGCCAAAAAGTGCTTAGGAACTTGCTATCCCTATCACTCACAATGTTCTTTGGCAAACCGTGCAACTTGAACACCTCATGGAAGAACAATTCAGCCACTTGAGCTGCTGTTAATGAACTGGTGATAGTGAAGAAGTGAGCAAACTTTGTCAATCTATCTACTACCACAAAGATGCAATCCTTCCCTTGTGTCTTAGGCAACCCCGTGATGAAGTCCATAGAGATGCTTTCCCATTTTTTATTGGGAATGGGTAGGGGCTGCAACAGTCTGGCAGGGTATGTGTGTTCATTCTTGTTCATTTGGCAAGTATGGCATTCCTTGATGTAGTTCAAAACCTCATTCTTCAACCCCTTCCATGTGAATCTTTCACGGATCTGCCGGTAGGTCTTAAAATAACCTTGGTGACCAGCAAGTGGAATGTCATGATAAGTTTGCAAAATCTTCTTTTTGAGCTTAGATTCGGGTACCAAAAAGACCCTATCTTTGTAATGTATCAGCCCATCAACCACTTTGTACTTTCCATCTTGACAAGTACCTTCAATAATGCTGGTTGCAAACTGATTTTTGGCATAATCAGCAAGCAACAACTTTCTCCAATCAGCTATGATTTCGCATAATGAGCTCAAATGTGGCCTTCGTGACAAGGCATCTGCTACCACATTATTCTTTCCCTTGACATACTCAATGTCGAAATCATAAGCCTGTAGCTTACTCACCCACTTCTGCTATCTTTCATTCAAGTCCTTCTGATGCATGAAGTGTTTGAGACTGTTGTGATCGGTCTTAACGACAAACTTACTCCCCACCAAGTACTGCCTGAACTTGGCTAATGCATGCTTGATTGCAAGCATTTCCTTGTCATAGATTGAGTAGGTTCTCTCAATGCCTCTTAATTTTCTGCTTTCGAACACAATGGGGTGCTTTTCTTGCATCAAAACAGCACCAACTCCTTCTCCCGAAGCATCGCATTGCAGCTCAAAAGGTTTGGAAAAATCTGGTGGCCAAAATCGGACAAGAGCTCATGATCCTCTTGAATTTATCAAAGACAACTTGTGCCTTTTCTGTCCACAAGAACACTCCCTTCTTGGTTAGATCTGTAAGGGGAGCAGCACTTTGTGAATAACCCTTCACGAACCTTCTGTAAAATCCGCATAGACCCAAGAATCCTCTCAAATGTGTTAGATTTTTCGGGGTTGGCCACTCCACGATCGCCTTGATCTTTTCTGGATCAACTCTGACTCCCTCTGCACTGATGATGTGGCCCAAGTAGAGTAGCTCTCTCATACCAAACTCACACTTTGATTCTTTTGCAAAGAAGCTTTCTGTCTCCAATATACAAAGCACTTCCTCCAAGTGCTTGAGGTGTTCTTCCCACGTCTTACTGTAAACGAGGATATCATCAAAGAATACTAACACAAACTTCCTCAACTGCCTCTGGAAGGTTTTGTTCATGCAAGATTGGAAAGTGGCCGGAGCATTAGTTAGCCCAAATGGCATAACTAAGAATTCGAAGTGACCATAGTGGCACCTGAATGTTGTCTTCTCGACATCGGATCCCCTCATTCGAATCTGATAATATCCTGACCTTAAGTCAATCTTTGAGAAAAACTTAGCACCGTGCAGCTCATCAATGAGTTCATCGATTCGAGGAATGGGGTACCGATTCTTGATGGTGCTTTGGTTCAAGGCACGATAATCCACACACATGCGGATGGTGCCATCCTTCTTCTTCACAAGAACCACTGCTGAGGCGAAGGGACTTTTACTTGGGTGAATGAAGCCCATCTCCAAAAGCTCCCCTATGTTTTTCTCAATTTCATCCTTTTGTTTCTTAGGGTATCGGTATGGTGTTGTGATTACCGGTTTAGCTCCTTCCTTCTGCTCGATGACATGCTCAAACCCTCTATATAGGGGTGGCCTTGGTGGTAAATCAGCAAATACTTTACTTTTCTTTGTAAGCACGGATTGAATATCTGGCGAATATTCCATCTTTGTTTCAACTGGGCTAGCTGGGAGAATCATACATTCCGTAGTCCACTCAACTGCATCATGTCGGATCAACCTTTCCATCCTTTTGAAAGAGACAATTCAGGGACCTCCATTCGACATTCCTCTTAGTACAACTTTCTTCCCACCAGATTGAAACTTAAGCTCCATGGTCTGCAGGTTCAACGAGATCTCTCCGAGAGATCGCAGCCACTGAATGCCAAGAACAGCATCGATATCCCCAATATTCACAACATAGAAGTCGTCTTTGACTTCATGGTTACCTAGCTGTAAGGACATATTGGTAACCTTGTGAGTGCAAGCGATGTGGAACCCATCGCAACCATCACTTTGAAACCTTCGAACTCCTCTGTCTTGAGGTTCTTCTTGGCAACCAAACCTTCATCAATGAAATTGTGTGTTGCTCCAGTATCAATTAAGGCAATCACACGATGCTTCCCAATCGAGCCACGAAGCTTGAAGGACTCGTTCTTTTGGAAGCTTGAGAGTTGGGCAAAGGTGCCTTCACCCCCTTGTTCTTCCGCCTCTTTCGGTTCATGTTCTTCATCACTCTCAGCAATTTTTGATTGATGTTCTAATTGATCAGATTCTGATCCATAATGAAAATAGGCCTCCATATGGTTAGAATGACCTCTACCATAGCATCTGTGTCCCCTTCTCCAAGGTTCTTTGCAAGTGTAACACTTCCCTTCTTTCCTTAGCTTCTCTCTAGCATCATCATCTAATCGAGGAGGAAATTTCTTGTGCTGATTTGGAGGACGTCTTTTGTCTTGTCTATGAGGAAAAGGCTTGGACGAGAATTTGGGCCTTGGTGCAGACAGCTCCATGTTTCTAGCCTTTTTGATAGACTCTTCCAGACTGGGTGGGTCAAAAGCTTTTACCCATCCTTTCAAGGGCTCCATTAAACCTTCTGAAAACAACACCACTAGTCTTCTTTCGGTGATGTTGGGCACCATCACGGAAATCCTTTGGAAATCCCCAATGTATGATTCCAATGAACCATGTTGTTTCAACTGAGCAAGTTCCCTAAATTTCACCTCAGGATCCTTAGTGTCAAATCTGTCAATCAGCTTGTCAATGAACTCTCCATAAGTTCTGATTAGGTTGTGGCCAAGGGTGACCAAACCGTGATACCACCACTCATGGGCAGCACCTTCCAAGTGTAGGGTGGTGAATTTGATTGCTTCTTCTTCCACCATAGGTCTCAAGGATAAGTAATTATCCAGTTTTTGCACCCAAGCTCTAGCTGTGCATGCATCACGCCCATCGAAGTGGGCCAAGGACACCTTTCCGAGAGCTTGTTGGTAATCCGTTATAGGACCCATAGGACCTCTGAATTCATTTCTTCCACCATTTCTCCGGTTCCTCTGATTCATGAATTGGTCAAAAGACCACTGCTCCTTAAGACCAGGAGGAAAAGATTCATATTCCAAGTAAGCCTGTCTGGCATCATCGACATAATTCATGGCCGCTTCAACTTGGGTTTCTTCTCTTTGAGTGAATGTGGGAAAAGGGGGCCTAGAGGCTGATCCTCTAGACGTGGCATCATGCTGTCCAATGGTTCTATCTCTCCCATTGCCATTGTTCCCATTGACTCCACTGTGTTCACCGTTGGAGTTGTTTGGAGTGAGGGGGGAATTGTTTGCAGCTTGCTGGTCCATTCTGGCAAGTAGGCGTCCCAACATGTCAAGCATCCCGTCAAACTTCTTCTCCATTCTGTCATCTTTGTCATCTGTGGGCTGTTGGTTAATCTCTGCCATCTCTGCAACTCCTTTACCTCTGTCAATTGTGTGCCCTGTTTCTCTGAGTACCTCAGAAAAAGTATCTGCCTCTGGTGTTTGCGGAAACTGATATATCGGATTTCCCACCTGACTTCTAGTGTAGTATCTGCGGACTCTGTCACTCATCTGAAACTGACTTCACTAGACCACAGGCTAGCAGAATCATGGCTTTGATACCACTGAAATATCCCAAGCAATTTTTTCTTTTTTGACACAGCTCAAATCACCCATTAATGTTATGATAATCCAAACCAGCTAAAGGGAACCCTTGACGTTCTGATCAACCAAGATCCCAGTAAGGGCAAGGTGAGAGCATACTTGAAGGGGATTGTTAGCAATACTAAAAACTAACAGAATTGATAACTATAACCAAGAATGCGCCCTAAGACCCAAGATGGGAGGAGGGGCGAGCATATGGTCAGAGGATCCATGATTTGGTGACGGCTCAGCCGATCGGCATAATGTAACAATGCATTTGCAGAAGTAAATAGGCGGCAAGCCAGCCTCTTCCACTTCTTCAGTGGGTGATACAAGAATTGAAAGCTATCTAAGACTGAAACATGCCAGTCTCTTCCACAACCGTGGGGAGTTACAAGAATTAGATCAAGGATAGAAGAAGTGCTGAAAGTACTACTAATCAGCTTACAATATTATAGATGTTCATTTTGGTTATGCAGACCTGCACTCAGATTTGTCAAATCAGCAACACAGAGATTCATCAAAATTAACACAACTCTCTCAAAACTTGTCCAAACCTCATGAAGTAAAATGCAAAGAAGTCTAATACTGAAGGTGCCTAAGTAGGAAGCTTAAAATAGACCCAAAAGACTCCCTTTCATTTGGCACGCAAAACCAAGCAAAGCTGAGATGGTACGGCCCAAGAGAAGGGGCAATTTTGCTTAATAAAATAAGGACTCAACATTAAATTCTGCAAATTGGTGGAAGGGGGCGCCTCAACCAACCAAGCACATTTCTCAAGTACCCATAAGCAGAAAAAAATCACTCTCAGACTTATGAATAAATATGCAGTTCAGCCACAGTCAAAACAGCAATTGTGAAAATGACTGAAAATACAGAAAACTCAAATGCAAAAGCAAACAGCTCAAAGGAAATCAATCTCTCAACTAGTTGTTGTATTTCAAGCAAGAAGTCAAGCCTAGCTAGGAGGTATGCATCCCCCGAAGCATTCACTCACCAATCCGACAGCATAACTTTGCAATAAACTCAAGATAAAGAATGAAGAGCCAAGACCTCCTTTTTATAACTTTTGCCAAGCCCTCTAGAACCTTCCAGAAGGTGCGCTCCACTCCAGAAACCCTAATTCCTTGTTGACCATTGACCCTCAAGATGGCGTCCCATTTTCCAAGGCAAGACTTTAACATTAAATATTAAATATCACCTTAAGTTGGCATCCCTTTTCTTCTCTTCAATTTGACTTTAGAAAAATAAGAATATTTCACTTAAAATCTTTGATGAGATGCCTACCCATAAAAAACCCCTTTTAAAAACAACTTAAGTCATAAAGTTCGACCAAGGGGGGGAAAATAACATTATTTTAATTAATATGACTTGTCTTACGAGAAACTGCATCCAGGCACCGATTCCGACTCTGCCAACTGAACCAATTGACGAGGGAGGCCAAAAGCATTGGAGCCAACAAGACCACTGCCAGAAATAGAATTTACTAAAAATAGTAAATTCTGGAAGTAACTCGGATCATCATGCCAGATATACCATCGCAAAGCTCTCTGAAAACCCAGAAAGAAGCTACCGACCAAACACCAAGATTCTAGAAGCACACTCCAACAAACGTTGAAACATCCTCCTAAAAGATAGAAACCCTAATTCCTGCTTCCGAATAGTTTACGGGTCACCAGAATAGACTAACGGCCAATTGTTAGATCACTGCTGAGAAGGGGACATTACAGTGGCTGTGAAAAATACGATTAGTATAAGAATCACAATTGCTAACAAAGAGGTGTGTGCTTTAAAAGAAGCCACCTTTCTTGGTAAAAGACACCTCCGTTCATGGAAGAATAGAAGATATAAAAGATATTTGAAAGGCATCGATTAGGGAAAAGGAGGCATATAAGGAAATGGAGAATAGAATGGAAAAATAAATAAATCTGAAATATATTTCTGAGTAAAAGGAGACATAAAAGTAGAAACATGAATAGAAAATAAGGACAGAGATAAAGTGAGTATTTCTAAGTATAGCAGCAAATATTTTAATATATTATCATCAAAAAAATAAACTACATATATATATGAATAAGTAAATATATATATATATATAGAGAGAGAGAGAGAGAATGTGTATATGTAAAAGTAATTAGATTAGTTAATAGTAGCTATAGATATATATGTTTATATGAATTATATTAGAATATACAATAATGATATTTGCAACAATTATTAAGCCTTATAAGTAATGAAAACTCTTTAATATAAACATAAGTAGATTATGTATATTTATGAATTGTCCTCATCCTATGATCAATCCAGTATAAGGTTGAAGGAGGAAGGAATCAAAAAAACATGGAGAGATACAACAATTCAGGTGATGTATTCACTTAGCAATAATATTTAGCATATTTGAATACAAGGAATAGATATGGCTCATTTGATTATTGGTGTGCTTTCTTTAGTATTATGATGATAACGATGTTTATATGGACTTAAGAGAATCAATGATAAATGCAAATGTATTTGATTGCTAAAAGATTGTCTTCTTCGTGCTTGTACTCTATTAGGGAGGGCGAGCCATGGGTGTGTGGTGCCTAAAAACCCCACTTAAGGATTCCACTACGGCCATGGAGGGGTGGGGGTTCCACTTAAGGATTCCGCTAAGGCCATGGAGGGGTGGTAGGCCTTGAGACCACTATGGACTTTATGGTTCCTTTCTCCTAATAGAGCGAGTGTCTTCCGAGGTGTTGCCATGAGTGGAGAATGTAGGTACTAAGCCGTTAGGAAAGGAGGATTGTGGTAGACAACCTCCCGTGCCTAACATGAGGGCTTCAGGGCGGATCCACCCATGACACTCCTCTTGCTTGTTAAATTGCAATTATGATTATGCTTATATTTTGGATATCTAGATATTAATGCTAATAGATAAATGTGTATGTGGAAATGTTGTTAATATGGTGAATGCAGATTTCAAACCAAGATTACTTCATTAAAAAGAACATTCATTTGGAAAGAAGAAACCCTAAACCTAATTAACAAGTGAATTCTACGGCAAATCGGGCAAGGGACATTACAGAAATGATCTTCCTTTTATATCTTATTATTGAGGGAGTCACAACCTTTCACATTAGCTATCACATCCTTTCTCACATCATCACTACTCTTGAGAACATAAATTAATTTACTTGCAAAGTCACATGAGGTTCTATTCTCAATTGAATTATTGAATGATGTTATGGACCTCTTTCTCAAATGAAATGCTCTCCCTTTTATATCTCAAGTTTGAAGGAGTCACACCTCTTCACCTCTATTGCCTTTTCAATAGTTACAACTCTTCATCACAGCATTTGGAGAATAATTATTTAATTTTAAATAAGTTAATTTGTTAGTGCTGATGTCTATTACTTGTAATCAGTCCTAATAATTCCTCACCCTTTCCTTTCCTCCTAGATCTACCTTCCTTATATACCTTATCTTGCTCAAGGGACACAACCTTTCATATGTTGATTGACCATTCTTAACAACTTAATCTTTATTTAGTGCCAGTTTGGTGTAATATTAATTATATTTATTGATTTCTTTTGAAACATAGGCTGCAGACATTTAGGAATTAATTGGGACATTACAAAACTTTTGGAATAGTTTGGGTCATCCCCCTGCCTCAACTTCCTTCCTACGGAATGTTTGAAGTATTGGCCCTTCCTTTATTCTTTGGCAGATTTGGTTGGAGCAAAATAGGCGTATCTTTCAAGAGTGTCACAATAGTATCATGCAAGTTTGGCTTAAAATCAAGAGAATGATTAAGTAGTTTATTGAGGCAAAATTCCATTTCAATGATTCTCTTACTTCCTCTAATTTGCTCCTACTTAATCTCTTGGAGCTGTCTCTTTCTCCTCTCCCGCAAAAGGAGTCGCGTTCTAGGATACAAATTACCAAGAAGCTAAGTAGATCTGGAAATGGCTTCCACCTTCTAATGGCTTTCTTAAAATTAACGCTGATGGTTCTTCTAAAGGCAATCCAAGTACTGCAAGGATTGGTGGTGTTGGTTAGGACAATATGGGCTTGGTCCAATTTTTCTTCTCTATCTATTTGGGTGTTCACTCGAATATGGAAGCTTGGGCGATTCTCAAGGCTTTGAAAAAAGCCTATGAAAGGGTTGGATAAGGGTTATTTGTGAAACTGACTCCATGATTCCTGTGTCACTGTTGAACAAAAGGAATTTACACAAACTTCTTGGAGATTATGATTGGCCGTTAAGCAAATGCTTATTTTGGTTATCAACTTTGAATCCATATCTTTTGTCCATGTCCCCAGAGAATGGAATAGGGTGGCAGACTGTCTGGCCAATGAGCCTTTAAAGGGATAAGTAGCTGGAACGCCTCCAATTTGGGAGATTTAGATCCGGATAAAGCTCAACAGCTCCTCAAGCTTGTTGATGATGATCAAAAGGAATAATGTTAGTGCTCTAGGCCTGGGTTTGAAATGTACTGCAAGAAGTTGTGAATTTTCTATGGATGCTCTTTGCTAGTTTTGTTGGATCCCTTCTTTTGTCACGGTGACAGCCATCTGGAAATCCGTTTTGTTGGATCCCTTCTTTTGTCACGGTGACAGCCATCTGGAAATCCTTCTGCTGTATCTGCACTTAATCTTTCTCAAAAAAAATTCTTATTTTTGCCAAAAGAAAAAAGAAATAAGACGCAATTCCTGTTGTGCCTAGGATCTCTATATTTGATGTGTGGTTGAAGGTGGTTGTTCATTCTACCATTGACCTTCAACGTCAGGAATCAATCCTCTATTAGAAAAGCTAATTTCTCGGACGCAACTACAATTTGTACCCAAAATACAAATCACAAATAACATTATTAATGGATATGATCATTAGTGACATTGAGTTTATACTTTACATCCATCAACTATTGTTTTATCATTTATGTCTCATTGATTATATTCAACCACTCCCAAATAATTACTTGCTTATTGATAGGGTAGTTGCACGCCTTGTACTTCACATGTACAATGATCCTATGATCAATGATCGAATGAATGACGAGGGATTGCCGCCGTTTTAATTGTTTAATTCCTATACATTGCGTCTAACAAGTGTTATCAGAGTGAAGTTATTTTTGTAGAGTTCTGATGTTTTTTGCTTGATTTCCTCTGTGTGGCGTGGTCTATTTAAAAGCTTGATGAGTGGCGATCGGAATTTTTGAAGGCATTTTTCTATATTTTGTGTTTGTTAAAAACAGACACAAAATATATGGTGCAGATCGCGATGCACAGAACACCCATGTCACCCAACACAAGAACGTTAGAATCTTTATCAGGGTACTAAGATGAAGAAGGGATGCTACCAGACCCAGTTCATTGGACTTTGTGCCTAGATACATCAAATGGGAAGAGCACTTCTTTGCCAAGAATGTTGAAAGACGGTTTGATCACAAATAAACGTCATCATGAGCTTTAACATAATAATCCATATCAAAGAACCAAAATGCAGCTACAAAAAATACTATGTTTTTCTATTGCAATGTATGGTAATCCTTAACATCTGCATGCAAAAAAACATTGTGTTTCTTTACCTCTTTCTCAAGCTTTCTCATTTTATTTGCATTGTTCTTTTTGTCCTGTAACAAGTCCGATCAAAAGGCACCCGAGTTCTCCTTGGATCTCTACGCCTGTCCACTGAAACAACCCAAGATCTTTTTGTCTATTATAATCATCACTCCTATTTGCAGCAGAAGCATTGAATGCATTCATTGCATCTCGCCCTTTCTTTACAGCGGTACGCCAACCTCTCACATGTGAGTTTGTAATAATTTGATAAGGTCTCTGAAAGTACCACCCCAGTTGTCCCATCATTAAAAGCAAGATGCGTTGAAGAATGCCTCTTCAGCAAGGTAAAGCATTGTTACCTATTAGCAAAGACTTCAAACTGAATAATGTATTTGAATATTCAAATATTGTGCACATCAATTTAACCCAATTCATAACAGAAGATCCACCATCGAAAAGAATTTGGAGATTTCTTAGTTTTTTGATTCTCCGTCTTTCAGGGTGTTTGGTCTCGTGGACGATATTAAAATCTCGCACTCACTCAATGATGATGGTATGGTTTTTTACGAAGTTAGCTACTCCCTTCACATATAACTAGATGTCATCCTCCATCATATGGCCTAAAGATTGATAGTGCTTTAAAAATGATTTTTTACAAATACAATTAGTTTTTATTGTAGAGATGGTGAAAATTATTTTCTTAAAACAAAGAGTTTTGAGGGTTCAAAATCGTGTATTTGACTATGTAGAATGAACGTGAAGTTTTGAGGGTTCAAAATCGTGTATTTGATTATGTAGAATGAACGTGAAGTAAGTTTTGAGAGTTCAAAATCGTGTATTTGATTATGTAGAATGAACATGAAGTTTTGAGGGTTCAAAATCGTATATGTCTATATAGACTGAACATGACACAACACCCTTCAGAAAGTTCCTTTAAAAGGGTGGTTCATGTCTTTCTGTTTAAACCTGATACATCAAGGAGTTTGGGAAAAAGAAAAGCCTTTTGATATAGCTTGTATGTATTAATGCTATGAGATTTCCACAATCCATAATGTTATCAATTTGTTGCTTCTGGATTTTGATTGTGTGAGAGTTTTTTCATCAAACTCTCACACAATCAAAATCCAAAAGCAACAAATTGATAGCTTGTATGTGTTACTAAGTTCATGTGTCACCTCTCTCTTGTTCAATAAAATAGAGTTTTCCTTTCTAGTTATGGAATGATATGTATGTATTTTTTGAAGTGTTTTTATGTCTGAAAAAAAAGAATAATGTGATTGTTTTTATATAAATATAGAAATGAAATTTCAATTGGACTAGTTGTTCTTGTAAATTTTAATTTTATAAAGTCTAAGATAAAGATTTCACAAATATTTCTTTCTTGTTTGAAGTTTTTTTATGGAATCTAATTTTAAAGTTATGTGTTTTTTTAAGTGTTCTTTATGTTTTGTGTGGAATAAAAAGGATAATGTGATTGTTTTATCTACATATAGAAACAAAGTTAACTGGAGTAGTTGTTCTTAAAATTTTATTTGTACAAGGTAGAAGGTAAAGACTTGACAAATATTTTATTCTTGTTTAAATTTTTTTTATGGAACCCAACTCCAAAACTACATGCAATTCTCTTTTGTATGTGTGTGATCTTGTTATTTTTCTTTACTCACTTTTTACTTACAAATATGTTAACTTTGTGTTTAAATAATGTATTCACTCTATGAATTAATGAAAGCATGAAGCAAACACAAGGTTGATATAGAGTGTTGGAAACAATACAAACTTTTTTTAATACACTTCTATAATAAATGTGTTGTTACAAACAAAGACCAATTAGTTACATAATCAGTTGAATGTAAAGAAAGGAACTAGTCAAGTTATCAATGTTTTTGACATTTAGACATTGAACACTTCAATATGGAGAAAAATGACAAGGCTAAAAAGGTGGTTGTGGACCAATATCATGATTTGTCTTCTTTTGTGTTCAAAGCTATTGTTGAATCTCTTTTTGTGTTAAATCAAAAACATGTGTCTCCTCCCATGTCACATAAACTAATTATTGTTATGTTGAATTCAGTTTCACAAAATTACAATAACATGTGTCCCAAACTAAGAAAAGTGTTGTGTGAGATTTAAATCTAGTTCTAACATGGTATTTAACTTTGTAACTCAGTTAAAACCTATTATGAGGGTCTTGGTGTCTCAAAAATTCAATAAGGCAAGATGTGGTCTTAGATTGAAGGATCTTGTGGAATCTTATCTTCTTTATTATTCTAAACCCATCCATTTTGTGTCTTGTGGAACACTTCATCCATTTCCAATTGAGTCTTCACATGTGTTGTTTTGTGTCTAAGAAAGAGGGACAAAAGGTCAAGTACTTACTTTTGGCTAGGTGGTGGTCAAATACTACTTATGAGACTCTCTATAGTACTCCTTCACCCTCTTATGTACTTATGTTTTAAGATAAGTGCACAAAATGGGGAACCAAAAAGGAGTCATAAGTAGCCATTTTTTCTAAAATCAGGAAAGACTAACATTAGATGAGAAATTGAAGATAGTTACACTCAAAATTTGAAGAGGCAACACAAACAAGAATTGTGCTCCAAATCTACTTTCTAAACTACTATTTTTTTTAAATGGTGGAGATTAAGGGGTTCAAAAAGGGGGAGCACAAAAAGTGCTCCTATTTTTGTCAAAAAAATAACATAGTAGCTCTAGTGTGCTCCCCTAAAATGTTAACTTTTTTTTAAAGTATTTTAAAAATCGCTTTGGTGAGAAATTATCTAACACATGTAGTTTATGTCCAATTTACTGTTAAATTTTTAATGTCTATGATTTTTTACTAATTTTCAAAGTGGAAACATCTTGAAAAACAAAAAATTGAGCATGCTCTCCCCTAATTTTTTTGAAAGTTAATCATTTTTTTTAATGTGCAAAGAATAGAGTCTAGTTTGTAAAAATGCAATTTGTTTCAAATTTTGATGAACGAGTAAAATATGAGACCAAAAATACCATACATAGGTTTTTGACAAAAAATAGAGATACTAGTAAAAGAAATTAAAGATCAAAACCTTAAAATATTCAAAATGTGAAAAAAATTACATAGTTAGAAAGCTAACAAACAGCTCAATGTTATTATGTCATTTTTTGACTTGACATTGGAACACGTGCAAAACTAATGGGGAGCACACTCAAGATTGTGTCAATTTTTTTTACAATTTGCAAAAACACATATTTGAACATTGAAATTTCAATCTGACCCTTTCAATTGGAAGCACGAGACAAATCTAACCCTAAGGGTTGGAAATTCCCTTGAGGCAAACAATAATGTGCTCACGTTCCTATAAGTGACATTTATATATGGACATTTACTTTCTTATACTTTTATTTATATTTCATGTATATAATTTTAGGGTGTTTGAGAATAGTTTCAGGTCTATAGAAGTTATAAGGCAAATTCTAAGTTTTGGAAGATCTTATAATTTTTTAGACAATCAATTTTCAATAATTAACAAGTCAAATTTTAGTAATCGGTAAGCTCCTATCATCTTTCTCTCTATCTATCTCTCTTTGTATATCTCATATGATCTCGAACTCTCTCTCTCACACTTTCCCTCTTGACTTCTCTCTCACACCCACCTTCCCTCTCTACTCTATCTAATCTCTCCCTCCCCCTTCTCTCTCTCGCTCTATCCTTCCCTCTCCTTCTCTTTATATCACATATCCCTTTCCACCTCTCCCTCCCTCCTGGCACCTCTCTCACTCTCTCCTCTCTCTATACTTCTCTCTATCTCACCTCTCTCCCTCCCTCCATCCTCTCTCTACATCTCTTTATCACTCATCTCCTTCTCTCTCCCTACCTAAGAGAGGTATGTAGAGAGATGGAAGAGGGGAGGAAGGGAGAGTGAGGTGGGATAGAAAGGGAGAGAGAGAGAGAGAGAAACACAAAAAGAGGGAAAGGAGGGAGTGAAAGGTAGGGAGGGAGAGAGAGAGAGGTGATATAGAGAGAAACAAAGAGAGAGGGGTATGAGGACCAATAGGGAGGGAGGAGTGGTAGGTAGAGAGAGGAAAAGGGGGGATAGAGAGTAGAGAGGGAAGGAGAGAGGGACGGACGAAGAGGGAGGTAGGGAGGGATGGAGAGAGAGAAAGGGATAGAGAGGTAGAGCTTGAGCTAAAGGGAGAGATTGAGAGATATTGAGAGAGGTAGAGAAAGGGATGGAAATAGGGAGAGATATATAAAGAGAGAGTGCAAGGGATATAGATAGAGTGAGATAGAGAGAGATAGAGAGAAAGATGATGGGAGCCTATTGATTACTAAAATTTGACCTGATGATTACTAAAATTTGGCTTGATGATTATTAAAATTTGACTAAGCTTGAAAACTATAAGATCTTTCAAAACCTAGAATTTGCATTATAACTCTTAGAGATCTGAAACCATTCTCAAACATCTTGAAACTATATACATGAAATATAACTTAAAGTATAAAAAAATAAATGTTCATATATAAATATCAAGTTTATACATAAATTAAATATACATCATGTTATAACACAATCACATTATAACAATCACACTCTAACCAAGCATGAAGACATCTCTTGACTAATTAAGGCCAATTTTACACTAGCACAAAATTATATGAAATAGTAGGTGAATTATCATAGGGTAGAGTATACCTTTGATATTGGTGATCATTTTTTTACGTCTCAATCCCTAAAAGTAGCTTTCATTACAAGATAAGTGAATTCATAAGTTGGGTCCCAAATTGATGGTCTTTATTAAGTAATAAAATATATTGGGGAGGTGGCATTTAAGTTTGCACTCCCAACTTCTTCTCAAATTCACCCTATTTGTAACACCCCACCACAGAACCCTAGAGGACAACACGATATATTAACACAAAAAAATAGATTTCTTTTTTTTTAAAGTGCAAAAAACTAAAGATTGCAAAAAGTACAATAACTAGAATTCTAACCCTACAACCTCTAAGGTTCCATGACTACACTACGAGAATCCCATTAACCAACTAACAAGAATTGCAAATCATCACTAACATCTCATTAATCAAGAATCATAAAGAAAATTATTTTAATCCATCACATTTTAACGATCAACCAATATGAATTATCCATATCATGTCATCAATATAGCAATATCAAAGATCACTTAATTGAATAACATATGCGATAAATATCATTTACATTATCCATTACATGAGAGAGAGTTCAACAAGGAATTACAACATTAATATTACATCATTACATCAATGTTTCCCTGAGATCAATTGGAGAGTTTATACATTAGAGATACAATACATGGCATAACTTATTTCAATTTAGTATGAGTACATGAAGATATTCCATTTGAACTGAATCAAGTGCAGTAGTCCACACCATCAAGAGCAGTCACTATGAACAATCAACGATAAATAAAATCCAATGGAGTACAAGGCACATTCCACCAGACCATGTGGAATCCAAAGGTCCACCCCTGTTCTAGGAGATAACACTTGTTCCCACAACAATGACAACAACAATCGGGTGACCACAAATTGACATAACAAGGCTAAACAGAGAGCAACTGACATTTCAACAAAAACAGTCATCACAAAAGAACATGCATTGCTTCTAGAAGACATCACATACCAAAGGGAGAGAGCAAACAAGGGAATACTAGTCTGCAGAGGAAAGAGTGTCATTGCATGGTCCTATCAGGGTTACCCTAGCAGTCTCTCACTAGCCGTCGACCCCCATCTATGGTTACCCTGGCAATCTATCACTAGTCACTGGCCCTATAGGGTGACACATGTGAAACCAATCTTCCTTTCAAGAGGACAAGGAAGTTGGTCTTGCCAACCAGACCTTCTCAACCCATCCTTAGCCTAAATGAGCACAACAGGCATGGACAAGGCTTTTACTTATCTTGATTAATGGTTAAACTACCCAACCCCTAATTCATTTTAATTTATCACCGAGTTAAGAAACTCCCACATGAGTTACCTTGGCGCCACTTTGTGTGTCGACCCCATTGGGAACAAAACTCTCAAGCCTTTGGAAGACTCCCAATCCCATTTAACACAAAGGACTCCCACAATAAGATGACCAAAATCACTCCAAAAACTAAAATCAAATAATGATCCAAATAAGCAACCGGCCTTTACATTCATGAAAAGCATTATTTTCCCATCTCATAAAGCACATTAACTTGGCCTCTAACTACAAGTATAATCAATTACGGAATGCATGATAGGTTTATAATATTCAAACACATTATTTTAATTAGTTAATTTACGAATGAAACTACAATTCAACTATTTAAAGAAATCAACAATTATCTAATATAAGTAAATCGTTATTTCCTATTTAATTACGTCCCAATTACACATCCACGTGATCATTTAATTATAAAAGCGAAAATAATTCTTTACTCCAATCATAATGTATACACATGTATTTATATATAGAGAGAGATTTATAACGCAAATATAATACTATTTTCAATACAATGAATCAAGTACTAATGTAATAATCAAGTAACTAATCCTATTTATATAAACATTCATATATATATATAAATATAAATGACCAAACACTATAGCTAAAATGGATTTAACCATTTTTCAAACTCACTTAATGTTCACATTTACCGAAATATACTTCTGCTACAAATCCACTTGTTTTTATATATATATATATATATATATATATATAATCAAAATGCCATTTGAATAATATTGTATCAAATCAGATTAAAACCAACAAAAGTAACATATATAAATTTATATCAAAAGCTTTACAAAATTAGTTCCCAAACATATTTTACAGCTGGCGCATCTCAACAGTATACAAGTCTTTAACTATTACTGATTAAACGACAAACAAATCAAATTTCTAAAATTTTATGGAGCATATAAACCAAGTTATTATTTATGCAGTATATTAATCGAATTACTATATGAGCAGCATATGAATGGTAAGTATTTAAATCGAATTTTTCAAACTATAAATTCATAGTTTACTATGTAACATACTAAACCAACGAATCCTCAGTTTAGATCGCTTACATCAAACACTAATCATAACCCATGGCCATCGAAGGTTAGATAAAACGCAAAGCCGACACCCTACTTGATTTCTAAGGCGGCGAAACCATCGGCAAGGAGGAGAGGAGACGCATACATTGATTACCTTACATGAGAGTCTGCAACAGAATGAAACGTGGATAATAAAAGGACTCGCCACAACCAGCGTCAAGGCCCAATACCAATCATAAAAGGATTCGCCTCAGATTATGACATAGAATCGGGTACAAAAGAAATCGGCAGTCAAACTAGAGACAATACAAGCCATGGCACAGGAAAGATGGGAACGCATAAAGGTTGACTAATTTAAGAAAACTTAGCAAACGCAGGAATACATGCTATTCGAAGGAATCAGATGACTTTATAATGCTTCTAAATCGTAACTCAAACATAATGATAAGCATCAAATTACTTGGTATCAATAGATATCGAATGCCAACATGCGAAAGAAACGATAGGAAGTTAAACGGAATTTACATCATACTGTTAACAACAGTATTTAACTCATTTGCATACAACACCATCATCGCTGAGTGTCGATTGCATGCACCCAACGACTAACCAAATAGCCTTAACCAGCAGCCATCGAATGGTCTGGATTAGTTTCTTATTCCAACAAAAACTATAGAGGGATGAAGGTACGACTGAATGAATGGAGAGTAAATTACATGATGGATTTCACAATACAGAAGTGACGCCTAAGTAAACTTTGGTTGCCAGAGATAATAAAACTAATGTGTGGTCGCAATTTAACGCCTAATAAGAGCTAGTAATATTGGTATGCGCTAAGATAGGAAATGGTGTTGAGCGCTATACAAGCTATCACATAAAACGGGAATAGCAAGGTGCGGCCAAGGCAAGGTAGACGCCTCTGAAATTTTAATGACAATAAATGCCAGAAGACTTTAAGACATATTTAAAACACCAAACTCCACACCTGATTAAAATTGTTTAGCTAAGCTGAAAATTGATTACAGAACCCTCTATTTCCAAATTTGCAGCTTCAACACACTTCCAAACTCCACATTCACGCAGAGCCACCAATTCCCATAACCCCCAAACACCACAAGAAAAGATTTTCAAGAACAAGAACCATTCACTCCCAAAATAGAAACAAGATTTTTTTTTTCTAGATAATATGCAAAAGCCCCCCCTTTTTTTTTTTAAGCAATTAACTAATTTATTTACTCTTCCACACACTCTGTGGTTGCATGCATTTTAATTTTGCATGTATTTTAATTTAACTTCATTATTTTATTTTATTTTCTATCCATTATTTTCTACCACTCCTCAATAAATTTATTGATAAAATATCTGTATTTAATTGCACACAATAAACCCACTTTAAAATATTTAATTTGTTAATTTTGATCTTCTTGTATGAGAGGGAGAATGTTAGACCAGAAGACAGATCAAACATGTTAAATCAAAGAATCTAAGATTAACATATTAATCTAAGATCTTAACCTACACATACGCAATGAAATTAAGCTATTCTAACATGCATAAGTGAATCTATGATTGTAAAATGAATGTATAAAACAACATAGCATTACCATCTCATAGTGGAGTGTATTCGCTTGATATTGAATTGCTCTTATCACAGCGAAGCCTCCAAAGTTCGTGTGCAAAGTGTGGATGAATGCTTGGTTGATCGAAGGAAGGAATGAAGCTCTCTCAAGGATGATCTTGACAACACTTTGTGTTACATCCCAAATTGTGAGATTACTATTTACTATTACTAGATGCAGTAAAAGTGAATGTGATGTGAATTCTCGAGATGAATTAATGATGCATGTACCTTGTTATCAATATGAATGTTATATCACTTGATGTTGTTTCATTTGATGTTGTCACAGTTGATGTTATTCATGGTGAAATACTGCATATATGAATAGATGGTTATTGAAGTATAGTTATTCTAACTTTAAAGATGTTTATATATGTGATGTTGCTAAAGGTATGTGCTAGTGGTTGTAGGAAAAGGTTCATTCTCTAGGGGGAGGGGAGGTATCACTTGGGAGAGGGGCTTGGTCGGCTAACCGGTAATGTGAACTATCTGAGCATACACACACTTCACTATAGAGTAAGTAATTGAGTCAGTTGAGTTAGATAAGTCATCCATGGTCATAGATTGGCATTAGGAGTTGTGTCTTCTTTTGTACCTTTTATAAGTGATTTTATCTATTAAATGTCTCATGGTATTAAGTTCATTACAATGGATCGTATTTAAATGCAAGTAATTAGGCAATGTATATATATATACATATATATTATATGGACATATGTATATGTATGAATATGTATATACACCACCTATTACATATAGAATATTGATAATATTATATTATTATTGCCTGTTGATATATATGTACATATTAATATTATATAATAAATATATAAATATTAAAGTTAAAAATAATTAATATAAATATATATATATATATATATATATATATATTACTTGAAGTAATAACATATATATGTATTTATATATAATTATTATAACTTTATAAATATATAATATTAATAAATAGATATATTATTTTATAAATGGAAATCATTGTTTATTCATTTCTCATCACATATTTGGAAATCAAATGTTTCCTAAGTATAATGAAAATCAACTTCTCCTATTTTCATCACTAAATAAATTGAAAATGAGTAAGGACTTCTCTAAAGTATATAAAAAAAATTTGATTCGTAACTATTAACTTAATAAAGTTAGATTTGAAATATTTTGAGTTTCTCCTGTGAAATGGAAAATGGCGGAGGAAGAGAAATACAGGCAACTGTATTGAGTGCTTCACCTGGGAGAATGAATCAATAGGGGTGATGCAACTCATGACGGTGTTGCTGTTGTAAATTAAACCAAGACTTTTTCTCAGCAAGATGAATCACCTTCTTGTTGGCACCATATTTGGGAATTACAGGTATAAGTGGCGATTTCTGATAAATAGTTGAACAATTCTGGTTTTGTTGGCTTAAAGGTATGTTGAATCACTTCCAAAAATGTTGTGTAAGGGCTTGGAAACCCGCCAAGTGCCTTTGAATAAGTCTGGCTGTGTGTGTTGTCAGTTTACATGCATTCTTGTAAGGAAATGTGTTGTATTTCATGACTCTATATAAAGTCTTTCAACTGCTATGAATAATAACGAATTCACACGAATACACACTCTTTCGCACTCATTCATATTCATTGATACTCATTATCACACATTCACATTGATTCTTATTCATTCTGATTCTTGAGCAACCCCTTGTCATTCTGTGCATTCTTATACATACTCTCTAGTTGTGAGAAGTGAATTGTTGTAGAAAGTTATTGCTGTGAGAAGTGAAATTCTATAGAAAGCCATTGCTGTGAGAAGTGAAATTTTGTAGAAAGCCATTATCTATGAGATACCTTTTTTGTGAGAGAACAATTTCTAGGAAGAGTATTTTTTTGTGTGAAAGAATAGAGAAGCTCTGTAAACTGGATAACTGCAAGAAGAGTCCATCATCACCTGTGGAAAGCTTAATCCAGGCATGAATACTTTATTCTCATTTCAACTTTGATTTTTATGAAGTCATGCTAGATCAATGAAGTACTATTCTGCTCTTTATATCTTCAAAACTTGTGAATACATGTTAAGGAAAATGTAATATGATGCTTGCATTTTGAATGTCCAAAAGTTGCATGAAGTAAATAAGGTATAGGTAATGCATGATTGTATTAAAAAGTAATAGTCCATCTCAAAGGTAAACAATGCATTTAGTTCTATTTGCTTTACTTGTATGATCTTTGTATGAAGGAGAGTATTCAATATCTTAGATATTAATATTAGGATGGAAATGAAGGTATTAAGTCAAGTAACGAACCACAACTTAAGTTAATAGGTTAACTTAGACAACTTGAGGTACTCCTAGGATGAAGATGTCCAGTAAAGGAAGGGAATTTATGATTACTTGTTATGTTGTTTCATTTCTAGTAGTTTAGTTTGATGTAGGATGTATGGGGTACAGGTTACCTAGTGAAGGACAAAGACCTACGCGTAATGTAAGATAGCCCTAAGTCAAATCGACCTTGAATAGTGTATATGATAGATGACCTTCATTTGAAGTACTGAATGAGAACACTTTGGCCAAAGTAGTGAAATGTACAACATCCACTTAGACTGTGCAATGCTTGAGACTACATTGTCAGTTCATCGTGATCTTGTATTACATGCTAGAGAAAAAGTCTGCTGGATGCACAGGTTCTAGTTATGTAGGACACACCACTATGCTCAATTGGTAAGCAGTATCGGTTACCCTACCAATCTCTTCATAGAAGGGAGGGCCATCTATCGAATGATAGATGTGCGGGGGACCACATTATAAGTTTGTGGTTGGTGGAAATCGCCCGAGTGATGCTTCTCCTCCTCTGAAGGCTACTGAAGTACCAAGATTTGAAAGGCGGATTCCTAGACCTTCTTACTACTATTTGTTCTAAAGCTCATTGTAGCTAAGTTAGTTAATGTACGTTTTACCATTACTTGTATTTGTGAAGTTATTGTAATGACATGAAATCTTTATTGTAATTCTGTTATGATATCTTGTTCATATTTTATCAATAAAGGAAAGAAAAATTATACTGCAATCACTTGTTAGCACATTTATTTACTCTTTTGATGTAAATTGGATTTTTTTTTATTTTACCGAAGGATTGGGTCGTTACACTTCGTTGCTCAATGTATGTTGATTATCCGATCCTTTTTTGTGAGGAGAGATTTTTGTTATATAGAAAATGAGATTTGAAATGAATGATCAAGATCATTTTGAAGAATATCTAGATCAACAGTCGGAGTGCGTTGAGAGGATTTAGACATGAGAGAATTATGCAAAGTTGATTGCACAATTTATGTGATTGGGAAATAGATTGGCCAGTCAGGGATGTGATTGATCAGTTAATGAAATAGATTGATCAGTCGAGATTATGATGACTTAGTTAGGAATGTGATGTTTTAGTTAACATAATAGATTGATTAGTTAAAAAATTAGATTGCTCAGTCATCAATCGTAATTTGTTCAATCAAAAAGTGGGCGAGGAATATGAATTAATTGATTTAATTAATTCATTAATTTTTGGAGTTGAACGTGTAAATCAAATTTGACTTTTGCAAACAAAGTTGCATTAGTTTGATTTGATTTTTTTAATTGATTTGAATAGTTTGATTTAATTATTCAAATTTTGGAGGGAAAGTGTCGTAATTAAATTATTATTTAATAATTTAATCAACTTAGAGGAATAAGGTGATTTAGTGACATAATTAAATAATTGACATTATTTAATCAATCAAGACGAAATAAGTTGAGATTTAAGACTTTATTAAATAAATATAATTTATTTAACTGGTTGAAATGATGAAATGTGAATTAATCAAATTATGTTGAACTTTATTTAATTAATAGAGGAATTAGGGTTTTTGAAATTTTATTAAATAACTAAAATTTATTTAATTTGTCTGAAATGATGAAAAAGTGAATTAATTAAATAATGTTGTATTATTCAATTAATAGAGGAATCGGGTATTTTGATGTCATTTTGATGTGATGCAATGTGGGGATGTCGTGAGATGATTCCGAGATTATTTGAGACATTATGGGATGATTCTGAGATGATCTAAGACATTATGAGATGATTTCGAGATGATCTGAGATGTTATGGGATGATTCTGAGTCATTTTGAGATGGTACAAGATGAATCTGAGTCATTTTGAGCTATTACAGGATGATTTTGAGTCATTCCAAGATGTTACAGGATGATTATGAGTCATTGCGAGATGTTACAAGGTGATTTTGAGTCATTCTAAGATGTTACGAGGTGATTCCTAGTCATTCTGAAATGTTACGGGATGTTCTTGGATGGTGTGGGATGATGTTTGATGATGTTTGATGTTGTTCAATGTTGTTCGATGTTGTTCAATGTCGTTTGATGTTGTTTGATACCATTCGATGTTGTTTGATGTCGTTCAATGTCGTTCAATGTTTTTTTATGTCGTTCGATGTTGTTCGATGTTGTTTGATGATGAATTAATTAAATGATGTTAAATAACTTAATTATTAAATGAATATGAATGCCAAAAATGCTAGTTCACAAGCTAGGACATTTTTAGGTGTCTACATTTTTCCCCTCTTTGATACAAAGTATTGGTTGCTTTGTTTCAAAGAACATTGCCCCAGTATGCCCCAGGTACAAGATTTTCCCCAGTATGCCCCAAAAAGGATAGCATGGATGGTGCCCCCTCGAGAAATTTGGTGAAAATTTTGGATAGTTAACCAAATTTTTCGATAAGCTGATGTGATGCGTTAAGTGCAAGGATTGATAGAAGAAATGTTTGACTAGAAGAAAATTTTAGTAAGATTGAGAAGATAGAAGAAAGTGGATGATATTAGAAGAAAATGTTAGTAAGAATGTGATGCCAATGATGAGTTTCTTTTTCTTTTCTTAGAGGCTTCGTTGTTTGAACAATCCTGTTTGATGTGGCAAAAAAATACGATGCACCGGGGTATTAATGACCAAGGTGACTTTGTATCCATTGCATGGACTTTGACTCTACAAACAAGGAGTATTCTCGTTCATACCAGACATACAAAAACTTTGTTTAAAGTATATAATTGGGTTGTGTCAAAAAAATTTCAGACCAATCACACAGAGAGGTATAGGACACCTAACATGAAAATGCTACATGAATTTTGGACCATTTACATAGAGAGGTATGAAATACCTAACATAAAACTGCTACACGAATCTTAGACCATTTACACAAAGGTGTATGCAATACCTAACATGCAACTGCTACAAAAAAAATTTCAACACAACTTCCATACACTCAATAAAGCAAGTATTTGCCATGGTAGTTTTACAAAAATATCCAACAAACAGAAAACCAAAAAATGATGCTCAATTTCTCTCATTCCTTCCTCTCTAAATCCTTATGGACATCCTCGAGAGATCCTAGGAATGAGTCAATAATGTAAATCAAAAAGATAAGACTACAAAAAGATAAAAAAATAGAGTTGTTGTATCACTTGCCCTATCTGTTATGGGACTATTATCCGGTGTTGATCATGTCTATCGTAAGAACAGATCAGTTAAGGCATATCTCAAGATGTTGTTGGGAATTGTCAATAGATAGGTATTTATACTTGGCTTTGTTTTTGTTTGCTTTTGTTCAAATCCTTGTGATTGTTTGCTTGAAAGTTCTAGCTTTTGATGTTGCTTTGTTTGTTTTTCTATTTTGTCAAAGGGTGAGTGTGATGATTTGTTTGTTATGGATGAACCTTTATTGTGGATAGGCAATGGTGGAAATAGGATTTTTTGAGCTTTTTCAAATGTTTTTGTTCTTTTTGATGTTTATCTAATGTTGTTTTTTTTGTGTTTTCAAGTTATCTGAATGTTTTTGTTTTGTCAATTGTCAAGGAGCTATGGCGAGGATTTAGGGAGCCTCATATGATGTGGATGTGTTTCAAGAGTTTGGATGTCCTTTAGGTATCAGTTTCGTAGTATGTACCTTGTCGCTTCTCGTTTCATTTTGTTACATTCTCGTTATGTGTGTACATAGTTTCTTGAGTCAATAGTGAAGTTCTGGTGATTCTTAAGCATCTACATCGGTTTTGGTGCTTTTGTACTGTGAAAAAATGTTTTTTTGTCTAAAATCGGTGCTATTGTCATAAAATCACACTTTTGTTTCATGCAATTGTCATGAAACTGTGAAGTTGTTCTAAACTTGCGCCATTGTTTCATGTAGTTATCCTGAAACTGTGCAGTTGTTCTAAACTTGTGTTATTGTTTCATGCAGCTGTCTTAAAATCTTGCTTTTGTTTCATGCAGTTGTCCTAAAACTGTGCAGTTGTCCTAAACTAGCACTATTGTTTCATGCAGTTTTCCTAAAACTGTGCAGTTGTCCTAAACTGGCACTTTTGTCCTAAACTGGCGCTTTTGTCCTAAACTGGCGCTTTTGTTTCATGCAGTTGTCCTAAATTGGCATTTTTGTTTCATGTAGTTGTCCTAAAAATATACAGTTTTCCTAAACTAGTGTTTTTGTTTCATGTAGTTGTCTTAAAATCTCACTTTTGTTTCCTACAATGGTCTTAAAATATCACTTTTGTTTGCTTTGTGACTTGTAATTTTACCCTATCTTCAAACGACCATATCTTGGTCATACAAAAGTATTTTTTAGTGATTTTTTTTAAATGGGGTAGAATTTCATGATCTTTGCAATAGTGTAGGTGGTTTTTTATTTTTGTGTAGTTAAATTTTCCATTGGTGTCGTGAGCTTGTATTTTCCTTTGTTTCATTTAAACTCTGTTAGCATTTTCTTGTTGTCATCCTAAATGTCATTTTGTCATCATGTCTTGTGTCGTTTTGTGTTGCTTGACATGTTTAAAGTGAAACCCTAACATCATGGGTTTAAAATGACTATAGTAGTCCTCAAACTACTGTAGCCGAGGGAAAGACGACTTCGGATCTATTTGATTCGATTACTAGTTTCATGGTTTTTGTTGTTTTGTGACTGTTTTTGAATTTTGATTTTTTTTTAATTTGTTTGGATTTTGTGTTTTTGACAAAGTTGGAATAAAGCATGAAAAAAAAAATGGGACTGACCTAAGACCTTGGGGGCTGATAAGAGATAAGCCTTGCCTACATTGTACACACAAAGACCATGTAGTTCAACCATTTGACTCATAGCATAAACTTGTTTTCTTGGGATAAACAATTATTGGATTGATATTCCACTTCTGTGTCTAGAGGATATGTTGCAAGAAATCTACTTGAACTAGCTGTGGGGTTCAAGCAAATGTTGATATCTTAGATTTTTTGATAGAAGGAATAATCCATGTTGCCATTTTGTTTTCGATGTTTTTTCAAATGTTTTGATTTTTGATCATTTTGATTTTTTTTGGATTTTTACCCTTTTTCTTAGGGTGTAAGATGTTGAAAACTTGGATTGATACTTCACTTTGTTTTTCTAGAGGATATGTTGTGGAAAAGCTTACTTGAACTAGCTGTGGGGTTCAAGCAACTATTGATATCTTAGAATTTTTGAGTGAAGGAATACTCCATGTTGTCGTCATCTTTGAAGGTTACCTTGGTACGGTGTCAGTGGTACACCTTGTTGTTGGGATGAATTGTTTTAAAGGTTACCCTAGTGGTGCGTTGGCAGTATACCTTGTTTTTTGGGATGATGCCTAGATCACATTGTGAGTTAGAAGACATAGATCAAAATTTGTTCTGAAGCAAGATGCAAGTATTTGCCCCCAGTGTCTAGTAATGTAGGTGACGAATTATCTTGTGATAGGATAACATGTTTTGGATAGTGTATGCCTCTTTTGAAAATGCCTCATTGCTTAGATAATGTTGGATAAGATAGGATCAATGATAGTGACCCGTTCCAAGATGTTTTCCATAAGCAAGTGTAAAGTGTATACCAAAAATTTGTCTAGATCACGATAAGTTGGATTTTGGAAACAATGGCTTGGGTTTGTTATGGATAGGTTGAGATGTTTCCACTTGAATGATGCATGTATATGCTCAATTCTTACACATGATGCCTGTTTGCCAGGTTTTCATCATGGTAATTTTCCAAAGTGCCACCATAGTGGTTTTCATTGGAGGATGCTTTTTCTCTTGATTTTTTTATTTATTAATTTTTGATGTCACACAAGATGCCTGTTTACTAGGTTTTCGTCATGGTGACCTTTTTTGCTCATGTTGGACCACCTGATGGTGCTGATGTAGATGTTGTTGGTTTTGATATGGTTGTTGTTGTTGTCATAACGTGCCAATGATATCCTACTTGGAGGAGTTGTTTTGCTAGGATACGAGCGCTTGAATGTAACCCCTAAAAATTTTTATCTTCCTTTTTTATACCAGAGTTAACCTTACTTTGATACACACATCACAATAGAGTGCTATTAGAGTCCTTATGATAAATATTTGCTATCAACACATGGTCAATGTGAGATTTGGATATCATGGATGGTAAATTGCATTGAGGGATATGATATTTAGATGGATTGGTTGATAGTTTGGAACATTTGACTCTCCAAACTTGGGATGATGAGAAATGATGGGTGGATATGGAGATTCGATTGGGACCAATGTCTCGATATACTTTGTAAGTCACTCTTGAAGCTTTCTTTTGCATTGTTGGACTTTTTTGATGGATGAACTTCCCTTTTTTATTTTTCCCTATAGTTTCTTTGACTAATGGATTTTGATAGGGATGATTTAATTGCTTTTTATTTTATATCCATTTGAATTTTTCTTGTCCATTTTGTTTTGTTGATTATTTTGCTTCAATGACTTGTTTCATTCTTGGGTATATCTTTTTCTCTTGTTGTTGGTCCCAATCAGAGGATGGAAATATATGCGGATGATGATTCATGACATGGCTAGTTGTAGTGTTGGTATCAATTTCATCATAAGAACTCTTTGTGCTCTCTATGTTGATGGTTGCATTAGATAAAGTTTCCCCCAGTATTATGGAGGTATCCTTGATGTTTTTAGCTCCCTTAGTTGCTGAATAATCAATACCTCAATGCTTAGGATTGCCCATAATTTGCACTGGTTCTAAGATACCCTGTTCATGTAGACCTAATCCTTTGCCTTGCTACTAAATCCTTTGAAAAGTTTCATTTGCAATGGGATATGTCTCACCTTCAAAACAAGGTGCTAATCTTTCTTTTCTTTGTTGTGGATCTTTAAATGTGGTAGCTTCCTCACTGATAGGTTCCTTTAGATGTGAGATACCTTCTTGATTGATGTCTTCGTCCCGATCTTGTAAATTATCAAATTTTAATGCTTCTTCAAGAGGTGTTTCTGATTTACTATCCACGCAAAAGTATTCCTCATGATTCATTTTTGATATGTCTTCATATGATGTTTTTGATTCACAACTTATATATAAGTCTTCTTTATGATCCATTTATGATATTTCTCCATAGGATGTTTCCGATTCACAACTTATGTATAAGTCTTCTTCATGATCCCTTTCTGATATGTCTCTAGATTCTGCTATGTCTTGATCTTGTGTATAGATGTTAAGAGTAGGAGACTCTTTTTCTTTGGTAATGATATCAAGAGTATGGGACTCTTGTCTTGGATGGAGATCATCTACATGTCCATTAGGAGAAAGCATCTCATGGGTAGATGTATGTGTGCTCGGTATATGGATTTTTTCTTCTTTTGGAAAACATGGGATGTCTTGGAAGATATCTACCAAGTCATTATAGTATTTTAATGATAGGGATCCTTGATCTTGAATTTGTGTGGTATCATCTTTGACATGCTTTGTTAGCTTTCTCTTCCTCTTTGTCTAGTAAAATTGATGTAGTGAGAAATTGGCAGGGTGTTTTGTTCTTCTGAAAAATGAAGGTTCTCAAGCTACTTGTTTTGATATTCAATACCCTCTCAAAAGGTCACTTGGTTTATATCCTCATGGGCCACTTTCGTTATTGTGGTGTTTGTTGGTGGGCTACTGGTGTCATTCTTGCTTGCTTCCATTTTATTCCTATGCTATGATCTCGTGGTTGTCATAAACAACTTGGGTCTCCTATGGGAGAGTGGTGTACTCTCTAGTTGACTCAAATTCTAAAAACCTGATGTTGTCCTACAAATTATGTAAGATATTGGAACTATTGGAACAGACCTGGATTCTGACAATAGTAGAAGGAATAAAAGTTTGGATTATTCTTAGAAGCTCATTTGTAGAAGTTATATACCAACCTAGTTGGTTTTGTGAAGTTCCCAAAGGTGTTTCTTGAGAGCTTTTGGATTTAGATGCCTAAGTTTGAAATGATGACCTATGGACTTTACCTTAGGGATCTTGACCTTGCATGAGATCATGAAGTGGATATTTATTGCCACGCAGGTGGTGGTAATACGAGTCTCTCTACTACTATGTTAGCTTTCTCTTCCTCTTTGTCTAGTAAAATTGATGTAGTGAGAAACTGGCAGGGTGTTTTGTTCTTCTGAAAAATGAAGGTTCTCAAGCTACTTATGACGTCAGTTTGTTCACCTTCAATATATGTGAGACTAGGTTGAAGGATCAGTGCTACAAGATCTGGTTGCTGAACTAGGGTAGTTGGTCGCCAAATGGTCATAAAGTTTGATGGTGTTATGGGATGGTTGTTGTGAAGCTCAATACCCTAGGTTTTGAGTGCTATTTTGGAATGATACTACTTTTTAGAAATCAAAATGTTGAAGAACTAAGGTCTATATTCCACTTCCTTGTCTAGAGGATATGTTGTGGGAAAGCTTACTTGTACTATCTATGAGTCCCAAGTAACTGTTGATATCATCGACATCTGAGTGGAGGAATGACCTTAATGGTTTGTTTGATTTTGATTTCAAAATAGGTAGGATGGAAATAATGGATGTGGGTCTGTTTGACCTTCTAGCTTTCCAATTATTTCTAGTTCGAACAATGATCCTATAAACAACTTTCTCTCAATTTTTTCTTCGTGTTTTGAAGTATGGAAAGTGATAAAGCAACACTTGGACTGACTCAACAGTCATGGACTTATGTGACCTTCATTTCGATAACTTAGGTTGTGAAATCACAACACCCAAGCCATAGTTCTAAAATGTTTACTTTGATTAATGTACCATGGAGTCAAAGCTAGAATGTTCAAAAACCTTTAAGGAAAGATCCTTTCAAAGGGGTGCAAACATAAGGCTTCTCTCACAAGTATGCACTAAATCAAAGGATTTATGGTTCAACCATTTCATTCAGTGTTTGTTTTGAATGTGTTCTTTTTCTTTAAATCAAACATAGAATTTGATGTCAATTTATTTTGAATGTAATGGGCCAGGTTTAACATAAACTAGTAATTACAACCCTAGGGGATAAACACCATTATCTTAGGTAGGCTTGTATCATGCTCCGAAGAGACGATTTTACATGCAACTTATGGCGCAGGCTTGTAGTCAGACATGGCAAGTAACTTCTTAGAAGTAAATTCTGATGCACCACTTTTAGAGAATATTTTTGAATAATAGGGTGGCCTCTTAAATAATTTGGTTCTTAGTGGTAACTGTGAACACAAAAATCTGACACTCACTCACTAGCCACTTAAGGCTCTTTAACTGCTCCCATTCCACTTAAGGTATGGAATTAGGTGCACTCTGTTGTCAGTACGGCTTGAAGCTACTTTCTTATGATTTCACAACCTTTAATATAGCCTGCCAGTAAACATGCTTCAAGACCTTGCAATGAGTTATCCAGTGCAGGATGTGTCTCAAAGCAATCCCCCTCTTTAAGGTAAACTTGAAAAAATAAAGTGTAATGCTCAAAATTTTTCTTTCACTCACCAAAAATTTCTAAAATGTGCAAGGGGAGAAGATAAAACACTTTAGTTTTTCCAATCAATGAATGCACAGTGAACAATCCATAGAAAATTGATTCATTTTAAACACCTTGAGCGATGTTATCCCCAAAAATTTGTGTGTAAAGCAAAACAAAGTTCTTTTTAACTTTCACCAATATGAAATGTTTAAGACATCAAACAATTAAGATAGAAATGGTGAAAAATCATAAAGAAACATTTGTTCATTTTTATGAGCTCCAATAGAAGTGTTTCTATGAAAAATAGTCCTTGTCCTATCTTGGTCAACAAATGTAAAACATGCGTGTGTCAACAAAATGGAAAACATTTTTCACTCTTTTTATGCACCAAAATTTAAAGGTTCCTAATTATGAAAACATGAAATGTGTTCATTTTTAAGAGCCTAAAACTGAAGTGTTGTTCTTTTTATGAGCACCAAATGAAAGTTCTTAACTTAGAAAGCTTAAAATTGGTTCATTTTAACAACACCAAAATCATATGTGAGTTTGTTGTTGTTCATTTTAGTGCACCAAATAAAAGTTCCTAACTTACAAAAGCTTAAAATTGATTTATTTTAACAACACCAAAATCAAATGTGAGTTTGTTGTTGTTCATTTTAGAGCACCAAATGAAAGTTTTCTAAGTTATTAAAAGTAAATAAAAAACTAGGATTGATCGTCTTCCCTAGAACAAACATGTTAAATTTATTGGAATCCTGCATCAGATCTGTCAATTCCTACTTACACATCCAAAATCAAACAATAGTTAGTAAAAAACCCTATTACAATAGTGCAGGATCTATGCACTTGTCCATTAGAGCAACTGCTCAGAAACATAAAGACAACTGCTCAGTTCCAGAAACAATTGCTAAAACCCAGATAAATAAATGCTAACTCTGTGAAAACACAAATGTGTAGGTTTTAGAAAAAGGTTCCATTCCCATGACAAATGCATAGTTCTTCTAAAAAAAGCACAGTTCTTCTGACATCTGTGTAGTTTTCTTGACAAACAAGCGATCAGACTTTTCAAACAAGTGCTCAAGTTTTCTAGACAGGCGCGTGAAAACTTCGTTAGAATCATTTTCGGGACCTGCAGCTTCAAATGTGACTCAAACGAACGTTAGAGGAGGGGACAAGGGTCCCACTGGGCATGCCAAAATGTGTGAAGGGAGAATGTTAGACTAGAAGATGAATCAAACATGTTAAATCAAAGAATCCTAGCTAAGATTAACATATTAATCTAAGATCTTAACCTACACATACGAAATGAAACTAAGCTATTCTAACATGCATAAACGAATCTATGATTACAAAAAGAATTTATAAAACAATGTAGCATTACCATCTTGTAGTGGAATGTATTCACTTGATGCTGGATTGCTCTTTTCACAAGAAAGCCTCCAAAGGTCATGTGCAAAGTGTGGATGAATGCTTGGTTGATCGAAGGAAGGAATGAAGTTGTCTCAAGGATGATCTTGATAGCACTTCATTGCTCAATGTATGTTGATTCTCTGATCCTTTTTTGTGAGGAGAGAGGTTTGTTATATAGAAAATGAGATTTGAAATGGACAATCAAGATCATTTCGAAGAATATCTAGATCAATGGTCGGAGTGTGTTGAGAGGATTTAGACATGAGAGAATTATGCAAAGTTGATTGCACAATTTGTGTGATTGGGAAATAGATTGGCCAGTTAGGGACGTGATTGATCATTTAACATAATAGATTGATCAATCAAGATTGTGATGGCTTAGTTAGGAATGTGATGTTTTAGTTAATAGAATAGATTGATTAGTTAACAAATTAGATTGCTCAGTCAACAATCATAATTTGCTCAATCAAAAAGTGGGTGAGGAATATGAATTAATTGATTTAATTCATTCATTCATTTTTGGAGTTGAACGTGCAAATCAAGTTTGACTTTTGCAAACAAAGTTGCATTAGTTTGATTTGATTTTTGATAATTGATTTGAATAGTTTGATTTAATTATTCAAATTTTGGAGGGAAAGTGTCGTAATTAAATTATTATTTAATAATTTAATCAGCTTAAAGGAATAAGGTGATTTAGTGACGTAATTAAATAATTGACATTATTTAATCAATTAGGACGAAATAAGTTGAGATTTAAGACTTTATTAAATAAATGTGATTTATTTAATTGGTCGAAAGGATGAAATGTGAATTAATCAAATAATGTTGTTTTATTTAATTAATAGAGGAATTAGGGTATTTGTGGCTTTATTAAATAACTGAAATTTATTTAATTTGTCCGAAATGATGAAAAAGTGAATTAATTCAATAATGTTGTATTATTCAATTAATAGAGGAATCAAGATTTTTGATGTCATTTTGATGTTGAGATGTTACAGGGTGATTCCAAGTCATTCTGAGATGTTACGGGATGTTCTAGGATGGTGTGGGATGATTTTTGATGTTGTTTGATGTTGTTCGATGTTGTCCGATGCTATTTGATGTTTTTCGATGTTGTTCGATGTTGTTCGATGTCGTTTGATGTTGTTTGATGTCGTTCAATACCGTTCAATGTTGTTCAATGTCGTTTGATGTCATTCAATGTCGTTCTTTGTTGTTCGATGTTGTTCGATGTTGTTTGGTGATGAATTAATTAAATGATGTTAAATCACTTAATTATTAGATGAATATGAATGCCAAAAATTCTAGTTCACAAGCTAGGACATTTTTAGGTGTCTACACTTCCATTTAATTTTGTTTGCACAATACCAAAATTAGTATATTTATTTTAATATTTCTTTATCAAATCATAATTTTAATTTATTTAAACCAAATAAAATATTAATATCATTTTATTTTATCAAAACCACAATTATATAAAAGCTTTTATTTTAATTATCACAATGCCTTTTAATTCCAATAATCTTTTATTTTAATATAATAATCAAACAAAAGCACTAATCAAGTACATTACTCAAATAAATAGAACACCAAGCAATACCTGAACTCAAAGAAAAATGGAAGGAAAAACACAATGACACAAACAAACCAACTCGAACTGGCCACACTGACAAGGGAAAATGATCAAATATTCATCCTCTTCAAGGATGATGGCTCAACATAGAGAACCAGATGATATCTCCAAATCAATACTCTCCATTGGGTCTAAGGCACACTCAAACCTAAAAATTCAAATGGAGTCGATGCCTGGTACCTGCAACCTGTAGCAAACCACACATTCTAGCATGTACATAATCAAACAATCAAACACACCATGAGAGGAAAATCGCAACGTCGTAGGGCACTCACGAGCGAGTGATGCAACACTATTCCCCCTCACTATAATACATCAGTGCACACTAATCCAATACTAATAACATGATCAGAACATACATCAGATAATCACATGATTCCCATAGCGAGAATAATCCACACAATCAATTAAACCATAAACTAGTCATGACATATATACAAACATCAGTGATAAAAGAAGCATCAACTATCATCATAATAATGAATCCAACATCGAGCAATGTATCATAATGTCCAAATACAACAATCAACTTACAAATATAGAAAGCAAACTTAGGGGCACTACACTATTTTTCATGCATCTTATCTCAAAAAAGTAATATCTCAAAAAAGTAATTGAGGTTGTTGCTCGCACTCCAACAAAGCTACCTACATTAGATGAGAAGAGATCCATATTTTTAAAACCTAAGGTTATTCTATACAAATGCACCAAGTACATTAACAATCATTCTTTTGTTAAGTTTTTATTATAATAGAATGTCTTATGTCCGAAAGATGTGAACTTGTTAAAATTCTCTCTAGGTTTCCTAATCTAAAGCTTTGAGTGTAAATATTTTCAAAGGGAGTACAATTTTATGAGCCCTATTCTAATATATTTCAATTAGTCTTAATTGGTCATATTATTTAAAGCACCCTTAGGTATTATTAATAAATGAGGATGCATACACTATAAGTCATTCCATTAGTTGTTATAATAAAGTATATATCACACATGCATAAGATAGTAGTAATTTACTTTGGAAGACGTATATATATTGTAATGACTGCGCAAATGAAAGGAATCTTGTATATTTATAACTAGAGTGTGTTATCTTTTTAAAGGTTTCCCCCTCAAAGTGGAATTTTGAAGATTATTGGTTCTCCAACCAACAAATAGATAGTATTATGAATTTATCAGGTCCTAAGCTTAAGACTATTATAAAGTTAGAAAACAAACAAGATAAAATTGGATACTCTCCCCTACACTTCAAGCTTTGCAAATCATAGGCAGGTAGACCTATAAGATGCACTAGCCAAAGATATACAATATACTTGTATGATAATGCTTAGCAGATGCAAAGATTCATAGAAAATGACAATGATTTGTAATATTACAAGAAACAATTACTTACTTCCTTGTATCTTTAACTTCTCAAGTATGGATGTAACAATAATTTAAATAATTAAATTGCATTCAATGAATTTTCCATGATTGATGTATTATACATTGGGAGAATGTTTTTAGCCTACATATCAATGCCTTATTCAAAGCAATAGAGTCACTAACTTAGTGTATTCACTGCATCATTCCATTACCTTTTGTTGGCTTATTTCTGTATTACTACCTTAGAATAATTAAGCCAGTCACATATGACCCCATGATCTAAACTTATACTTAATAATCCTATTTCCTATTTTTATTGATAAAAGGTTTACATTACTCCTTGAATAACAATTAATTTATCAAATTTAAAAAAACATAGCAAGTGTGCACAAAGAATTTAAAATTCCCTAACCTATTAATTCAAAGAAATAAGATTGTAATTAGAGATAATTTAGACCAAGAACATTCATTCATATCAATTCTCATAAACTATATTACAATACAACTTCAATAACAATGGACATGATATATTTCCATAAACTTGACACTATGACAATAAGAGTATTTCCCTCCTCTTTTTCAAACCTCTTACAATATAGTCATTCTCCTTTTAAAGAGACTACAAAGAAAATATTTTTGAGATGAGTGACACTTGTCATGTCATAATTTTGTGATGACTCTCTAATAGTTTGGGAAGTATTATGTTTCAAACCATTGAATGGTTCAATTAGGATACAATTGCATCCCAACTATATTGTTGATGAGATGATGTAGTGAGGCAAAATCTTACTGTTAAACATTTGTTGATCTCCCTTTGTGTGTTGGTGATTTGAAGAAGTTATAAACCATTTAAAACATCTATTATAGACAAACAAATCACTTATGTTGTCCTTTTTGAAGGAATTCAAATCAATTGAAACCTTTGGAAACTATTAGGTTTCCAAGAAGTTTGCAAACTTGTTGAAATGGAGAACTGAAGAGTTTTGTCAATCTTTTCAAAAGTTCGCAAATTGGTGAACTTACTAACATCAAGAAACTTGCAAATTTATTTGTTTCTTTCTTCAAAATTTCACACTTTTTGCTAAGACGATGAACCATATCAGAATTTAACATTTTTTGTGAAATTAAGAACCACAGTGGCCTTTCAAGAATTTCATGAATTAGTGAGCTTGTCGACACATTGAGCTCATTCAATCTCCTTGTCACACATTTCAATAGGTTCACGAGCTTGTGAAATTTGTGACATCATGAACTTGGTGGCTTTTGTTTGTTCATTTATCAAGGTCTTGGGGAATTGGGGGTGATAGGAAAATCATGCTAGATGGGGGAAGACTGAAAGGGCAACTCTAATAGAAACAAGGTGTTCAAGATGTAAGGATCGGTGAGTTAAGAAGCAATTTAATTTGATACCAATTTAAGTAAAGGCTGAAAGTTCAACTCAAATTATTTTGAGCATTCATCAAATTTTTGGGCTTTCAGGGTTTGATGGAAAGAGGTACCTAAATAAGGGTTGAAATTTTGACTCCAATAGACTTAGATAGATAAATCAATGAAGCTTTAGGCTTTTGGGGTTTGATGGAAAGAGGTACCCTATTAAGGAATGGCCAAAATTTTGACTCCACAATACATAGATAGATAAATCAATAGAGTTTTGGGATTTTAGTGTTTAATGGAAAGAGGTACCCAATTAAGGAACAACCAAAATTTTGGCTCCATAAGATTTAGATAGAGAAATTGCTGAATTGTGGGATTTCAAGATTTGATGGAAAGAAGTACCCAAAGAAGTAATGGCCAAAATTTTGACTTTGATAGACTTAGAAACTTTTTGGAGTAAACAACAAATTTTCAGGGTTTTGAGGTTTGTTGGAAAAAGGTACCCAAATAAGGGAAGGTTGAAATTCCAACCTCATAAGACTTGGAAAAAATTTAGAGTGCAATGGATCAAATTTCAAAGAGTAGAGATAAAGGGGAACGAGTACCAAGGGATGGGATGGATAAGGAAGTCCAAGAGTCTATTGAATTCAAAGGACTTAGGCTTTTAATAAAATTTTGGGCTTTGGGGATTGATAATTCCAAAGGAATGGCACCAAGGGATGGGTTATAAAATTATAATATATGCAAGGCAAACACAAGTATGTTAGATTTTCCAATATGTTGATACCAAGGGATAGGAGTATGGACAACCTTGAAACTCTGAAACTTTGAGAAATCAACAAAGACAAAATTTTAGCAAGGACTTAAAAGGATTGTGAGGATCCATAGGGAAGGCATGTAGGTATGGATAACCTCAAAAGTGTGAAAGGCTTAAAACATACATAACACTAAGGAAAACACCATAAACAACCAAAATTTTGTGGATTTTTCATCATTTGACACTTAGGGAACTGTTGTACCAAAAATAAAAAAATTGCTTCAATAAGGCATTTTGATAAAAATGGTCTAAATCTTATAAAATTGTCGTCAAAAGTCAATATTAGGTCAAACGAAGCATGGGCTTTTGTGGGTTCATTGTCAGGAGGATATTGGCAAATTTGACATTTTTAAAAATTAGGGTTTCAAACCCCTATTTTTAGGAAAACCCTAAGAAATAGGACCTTTCCATAAATGGCTGAAAAATGATTTTGATAGGTCAATTTCACTTCACAATCACACAAGTCGAGTCAGAATCATCAAAAAGTCAGTTCTACTCTAGTGGGTCTATTTCATTTTCTTAGGAGAAAAGATAGGACCTCTAAGGTCATGAATGACAAATGGCCAGTACTAGGTATCAAGATCTAAGCTTCAAATGTTGCAAAATGAGTCTATGGTGAAAGATGCTCAAAAAGATGCTTCACGATGGAGGGGAATTTCAAAAAGTTGAAAAATGCAAAAAATAAACTAAGTTTAGAATGTTGGAAGCTTCACAGATCACACGCATGTACAAATCAGTAGTGGCAGCGATGCAATCGGCAAACACATGAATGATTGGTGTTGGTGTTTTACGTGAACAACAAGCATAAACGATGATCGCAGCCAATGCAATCGACGACATGGTGAACATGCAATACAATGAGGTCAAAATCATCAAGAAATGACTAACTCTGGATCCCAAAGCACCCCTATTGGCTAGGGGTTCCCATGAATTCAAGAGGCCAACTACAATTGTAAGAATTGTAAAATTGGTTATCCTCTTCAGGATTCAGCTAGCTTTCTGACGAATCATCAAGCAAATTCATCAGATTCTTCAAACATCGATGAACGAAGGCAGAGGCAGATGATGTTGAAAGTTCAAATTCATCAAAAATGGTAGTTTATCTAGGAAAATGCACCCCTATAGCCTAGGGGCACCCAAGAAGAAAGCAATTAGATGTTAGTTTTTGGGTTAGCCATCTCTAGATGATCTTTTCGGATTCAGCCCAGCTCCAAAACAAATTTGTTTGCCAAATAAAGAAACATATCAAATGATAGTAGTTGTTGATCAAATGAGCACGTGGAATAGAGGATAGATTGAAGTTCATCAGAGCAACTGCAGCCCTACAGGCCAGGGGTGCCCAACATTTTGAGCAGTCAAATGTGATTTTTAGAAGCTGTCTTCTCCAAGGCATCTACTAAAAATCCTTCTAGATTCATGATGAATCCAACTGCCAGCTCATGGGACCTGTCAAATGCTCATAAAAAAAGATCAAGCATGAAAACGCTAAAAGTCAAGACAAGTTGAAAACGAGGAAAAATGGATAAGTATGGAGCGAAATGCACCCTTCTGGGAAAAGGCGCCCAACTTTTTTGAGCACTAGATGCAACTTTTGTGCTTCGTGACCCTCAAGAGCACCACTTCAAAATTGACTAGTCTTCACGATGAGATTGTCAACAAATACATTGGAGCAGTCAAACTCTCGGTGGATGAAGACCAAACTGGAGTATTTCGTGAAGGGTTACAAGGTGAAAATTATGCCTCAGAAGCACAAAGGTGCCCCTGCAGGCTATGGGTCCCTAGAAATTTGAACCCCCTAAATCAATCTTCTGAGCTTGCATAACCAGTTATCTATCCTGAAATGTTCCTAGCTTTGCAATAGATTAAACATCCCAATCACGAGATTCGTCAGTCACTAATAACTGCAAACCGAAGCACAGGAGGTCAAATTGAAGAAATTGAAAAGCATCCAAGAAATTGGCTAAGTCCGGCAAGAAAAAGCACCCTTCTTGGAAAAGGCGCCCAAGGATTCAAGCCATTAGAACCGATTTATGAGGTTTTCAGCTCCGAGTAACATCTCTTCAAAATTGATCATACTCTGTAGTGAATTTGTCACCCAAGCCTCAAGACCAATTAGACATCCAAAAATTAGGGATGAAACAAGGTTGTTTATCAAGCAGAAGTTGAAAATCTTCAACACTGGCATGGTGGCATCCAAAGTCAACTACCAGTTGCAAATTTTGAAGACTTTCTCAAGCCTAACCATCCCAAAATTGGTGGAGAGTCTTTCAGTTAACTTCCAATCATGCAAATTGACTCTTCAATCAGGAATTAGATGCCCAAATTGGTTGCTTTCACCTCAAATGTTGTTTATCAAGCATCTAGGCATCATAACTCATTATTCTTTGTAGGTTGAAGAGCTAAAACATAGATATTTTCTCTCCAATTCCATTTGAAGGATCTAATGGAAGCCATTTTTAGTGTTCTTCATATTACCAGGTTCATATTGCATAGAAGGACACTTTTCACAAGACTTCACCCCCAACCGTCATTTTCCAAGGTAACAGTTTATAACTTCTAGCTTCTCCCCACATATTTCTTCTATTCTTGTCTTAGGTTTTCTTTCATGTCCAAGTAAACTCCATTTTTTCACAGATCTGGCCTTTTGGGTTCGTTCAACACACCATTGGCCACAAAACCCATGTGCCAGAATTTTATGAAAAAGTTGCCCTGCTGCTTCCAGTTTTTAGGGTTTTTGTAAAATGTCACCTTTTTCAGAAACTGACAAACTGGGTTTGATCAACTCACATGCGCCTACAATACCCATCTACCAAAAAAATTCAAGAAAAATAGCTTCTAGAACTTTTGCCTCGAGGGGTTGTTGTATGTCAAATAAAAAGACTTTTTTGAAAATCTCACGTTGTGGGTTCGTTCAAAAATATATTATCAACAAAACCTACATCTCAGAATTTTTTTGTAGAAATTGCTCATTGAGGAAGCTATTTTTAGCTGTCGTGAAATTTGTTCAAGTATAGGTGTGTGCCCATTCAATCTTCTAGATTTTCATAATGCAGTTCTCTCAAGTTGAATTCGAGACAAAATTGGTCTTGCTTCATGATTTATTGAAGATAGTTGACACCGATTTACATCAAGCACACCTAGAAGTTGAAAATTAGGTAGGCGTAGACACTCAAAGTCCATGAATTCCATATGGGTTCTTACCTTGTATATATGATAGCATTTCAAGGCTAGTTTAGAGGGTTGAATATTGTTGGAACTTTGGATGCACAATGAGTTCATGAGCATTTCTCACAACTAGAGTGTTCATAGTCAAACTTCGTGGTTTCATCATGCAACACTCTTCCATTGAGAAAAATCAAGAAAATCGTCAGAAGCGTAAAGCTGCAGAAGAAACAAAGGTTGTCACTCTAGTTACAAAGCTACCAAAGTTAGTAGTTAGTGAACTACCAGTTTAAATGTGCAGATATTTCCAGGATTTATCAAGTTGTTGATAAGCAGTGAATGAACAATTGAGGCATGTGACAATCTCCAAACACAAAGAAAGTTAACAGCTGGTTGGAGGAGTTAATTACTCAAATTGATGAAGTGTGAACTACCAATTAGGACGTCCCACCTTCTCCAAAGATAGAATTTAACATAGTAGTTAACTTGATGCCTTTTTCAAGTTAACTTCTTGTCCCACCTTTTATGCATGTCTATTTTTGGAGACACTTTTATACAGTGGAGTTCTATTTAGTTCAGAATCAGTTAATTGAAGTAGTCTTTCCAATTAACTGTTAGGTTACATTTGTGTAGACATAGGAATAAATCTTGCAGATTGGCAAGAACTGTTTGTTAAGTCAAGGAGACTTTGTTGGTGTAATTAATTATCTAATTACACTTTATTAAGTTTACTTAGGTAATAATTAGTTTACTTAATTAATAAGATTTATTTAGTTGAGCTATTTTTAGGTCAACATTAGGGTTGCATACTTTGCTTTTATAAAGTAAATCATCTCATGTAATTTCTTAATTCTGAATATATCAATTTGCACATCTTCATGCAAAGCTCTTGCTTTTTATTGTTTTTCTCTTTTGTGGAAGGCCTTTTGGTTTGTATGTTTGATCTTGGTTTCTAACATGGTATCAGGGCCTTGACATGTAGCCCCTTCTTAGATTTTTGAGAAAATGATTATAGAGTTCGTTTGGGGTTCCTCGAGGATTTGATGTCTTAAGCCTATCTATGTGGAATTTTGGATCAGATCGGGCTTCACCATTGGATTCAGAGTGCTAGAAAAAGTCAATATTGGATTTTATTTTACTGATTTTGGTCATCGTTGAAGAAATCTATGAGGGTTTCAAGTTCGGTGATTTTTTGGAAGCTTTGGAGGTAGCTGATTTTTCAGAGCATTTTGAGCACAAACGGAGGTCACCATCGTGTTCGTAGCAGCCAAAAACCCTAAGAATTCCCTTCATTTGGTCGATTTTGGAGCAGTTGATCCGGAAGGCAAAAAAATTGCCAGGGAGGCCGTACGACGTCCCCAACACGCGTCACGAGGCACGAAAAATTGATTTTTTTTTTTAAAAAGGGCCTTTTCGGGATTCACACCGATGCCTGCAATTCAAAAGGGGTCCACTACCAAGCGGTCACCGCCACCGGTTGGTCCCCCATTCCGCCGTCGGTCCCAGCACCAGCCCCCGCGGGCACCTTGCAGCCAACTCCGGTCACATGGGGTACCGGGGGCTATGCGCCCAGCCCCCGGCGGGCCTACAAGCACCTCCAATGGTCACATAGGTGACCAAGGGCTCTTCCCTAGCCCCCAACCTGCCAACCTCTGGTCGCTCACAAGACCAAGGGCTTTTTTTTTAAGCCCTCTGGGCTGCTTGCAAGCCATATTGGCCATTTTGGAGCACCTTTCACCAAAACGGGCGTAACTTTTGCATACGGAGTCAGTTTTTTGCAAACGAGATATCATTGGAAAGCTGGTTCCAAGCCTGTTCTGTTGGTGTGGGTTATTTTTCCTTATTATGCTCCAGTTTTATTTTACAGATCCTGGAACTTAGATGTTGTTGTTTTCACTTCGAAGGGCATATCTTTTGACTCGGTGATCCGTTTTTCGCCATTCTCGCGGAATTGGAAAGCTGGTTCAGTCCTATACACAGATCTAAGGTCTATTTTTATTTTATGTGTATTCATGTTTATTATTCTCTCCTTTTTCAATCATTGGTTATTGCAATAACTGAACTGATATAAAGTTCCATCAGGGGGTTTCTTGCATAATAATCTGATTAGAGTGTGCATGCACTTTGATCTTCATCTTGTTTTGATGAAAACTCGCATGGGTTGTAATCTAATTTCTTAGTTTCTTTTGGCCACATTTTGTCTTAGCTTGACACATATCGGTTCACACTTTATATTAAGAGCCTATGGTTAATGATCCGCATCGGATCCATCTCAGTTTGAGGGCCACTAAGTTTGTGGTTAATGTTTCAGAGTCTTTATGGTACTTGTTCCCATGGAAGAGTTTCTGTCTCAGTTTGGCATCGACATTGAGATACATGGCTTCTAGATTCTATCATCATATCATCTACTATTGCTTTATGGATTCCAAGGTTGTTCCAGTTTGTGATTTTTTTAGTGTTCCATGGCATCAGGTCTATTGTTGCATTATTATGATTCTGATATGGTTTCTTGTAAACAGAAGTATCTTTCCTTGCTTGTCGGATTGTGGTTCCAGTGTTACTCCACAATGTTCTTCCGGTGCTTCTTTGCAATAGGTCATCTCATTGAGGGGGGGTTGTCCCACTGGGTTTTTTCCTCTTTCTCTTACTCTTTCATTGAATTTGTACATGGGTGCCTGATCAGGCCTTGTTGCCGGGACCCATTCATGCTTTCTTGCATTCATCTTAGTTTTAGGTGCATGCTTTTTTAGTCTCCCTAAGTTGCACTTAAGGGAGGGTGTTGGTGTAATTAATTATCTAATTACACTTTATTAAGTTTACTTAGGTTTTGCTTAGGTAATAATTAGTTTACTTAATTAAGAAGTAAGCTCTATTTAGTTGAGTTGTTTTCAGGTCAACATTAGGGTTGCATATTTTTCTTTTATAAAGCAAATCATCTCATGTAATTTCTTAATTCTGAATATATCAATTTACACATCTTCATGCAAAGCTCTTTCTTTTTATTGTTTTTCTCTTTTGTGGAAGGCCTTTTGGTTTGTATGTCTGATCTTGGTTTCTAACATGGTAGGTTTGCATGTCTGATCTTGGTTTCTAATAGATTTTAGGGTTCCCTACTCCTTTGAGTGTCTATAAATAAGAGAAACCTTTTCTCATTATTTTTTAACTTTACTTCACGATAACAAAACACTGAGCTAGATAACCTTCGACTTTGTTACTTAGTATATGTTCTTGAACCATACTTGTGATAATAAAATGCTGAGTTGTTTTCTTACGTTCTTTTTGTTCATGTACTTTTGTTCAATCTTTGTCAAGTGTATTTTGGTTGATCGTATGTTGTATGATTGTCCTCTTTCATATGATTTTGTATCCCAAAAAGTGTAATCTTTGATTGACTTTGAGAAAATAAATCAAGAGAGTAATGAGACTTTGATCCAAAATTCTCAAGATCTTTCATATTTGTTGTTTCTATAATATTTGTTTTGATCTACATCTCGAAAGAGCAATGAACCTTCAAGGGAATTTAGAGATTAGGATTATCATTTGATGTTGTTTCTAGTAATCTTCATTTCAGCCTACACCTTGAAAATAGCACCTCCCCTTCAAGGGAATCCTGAGATCTATCTTATCATTTGAATTTTCATTTACATAAGCTTCATTCTCAGTGTAAATCTGAAAGAGCAATGAGCTTTCAGATGAGTTTTGAGAACAAGTTTGTTTAAGTTATCCAAATCACTCTCGTTACTTCTAAATCCTCTCGCTCTGAATTTACCTGAGGAGATAAAAGCATTTTAAGTTTTAGCCTAGTTGTAGTTGAGATCTATGAAACTAGAGAAAACCCCATCTGTAACGCATGGTGTTTTATAACCTTGTTCTCAACAACTAAGTAAAAAGATGGGAACTTAGTTTACTTTAATTTTCACGCATCAACAACAAAAGAAGGAGCTTCCCCTTCTAATTTGAAGAGAATTTTATTTGTGCATAGTTCCAATACACACTCCAGAGGCGTGAATTGAAATGCCAACAAATTTTTGGCGCCCACGTTGGGTACGAAGCATAAAACTTCAGGAAAAGCTAACGCTTTATTTCATGGGAATGACCATCTGGCATCCTATTGCATGATCCATACATAAGAAATGGCTGATAACAACAATAATGCTAGCAATGATGATAGGAATCAAAGATGTCCACCTTCATTACCTTGGGGTAATAACATTGGACCCTTGGATTTTTAGGTAAATCATGAGTTACCTAAAGGGTCAAGGAATCACTTTCCTTGATTTAACAATGATGGAAGTCAACACCTGGATTAGCATTTTGTTGTGTTCACAATGGCTTGCATTGTCTTGCACATGGCACATGAAGATATCCAATGCATCCCTTTGTGGAGACTCTTGTGGTAAATTTTTCCACTTGGTTCAATCACCTAAAGCTAGGAATTATCACAAGCTAGACAACTATGAGCGACAAGTTTTTGGTGAGATTCAAGCCTATTGAAGATAGTTTTTTGTTGTTTTCCCAACTTACAAATTCAAAGATGGAGCACAATGAGCACATGAGGGAGTTTGTAGCAAGATTTAATCATCTTGTTACAAGACTTTCTTCTACACTTAATCCATCACTGAAGATTCTGATGAGCTATTTCATAAATGCTCTTCCATCAAAGATAGCCTTATTCCTCAAGATGGAAAAAGAAATAGAGTTGAAGAGTGCACAAAAACACAACATAAAGTTGTAGGATAATATGACTACTTTTGGCATGATGAAAACAAATTCTATCAGATCTTTAGTTAAGCAATCATACAGCTAAAGAGAGACAATTTTCAGCCACAGTTGCCAACATCTCCATCAAGACCGAGGATTGAAGCTACACACAATGTTGTATTTTGTTCTTTCCATGAGATTGATGCACATACTAGATCCACATGTCCTTAGAATCTGAGAATAAACCAAATCATGGGATACACTGAAACTGCTCCCAGTTCTAGTTTTGTACCAACACCAAGTTCAAATGTTGTCTTACCACAGATGGAATTCGATGGTGACTCCACTGCGGTTAAAAGAGAACCCATCAATCAAAAATAAGAAGCATACCAAAAGTATTCTCTTGTTGTAAATCACGAGAATTTTTCAACACCTATGTTCACATGTGCTCATCACTTCAAGGCACAAAAAGAAGAAGAAGAAAGACGAAAATCAAATGAAAAGGGTAAAGAATTGCCTTCCACTTCTAATCCCAAACCTTCATATGAGAACAACATGCTAGTTGCTCAAGATTCGTCTTCAGCCAATTTTGATATCATCACTTCCATGATGAAGACCAAGGTAAAAATCTCTCAACTAGAATATCTTCAGGACCATCTAGAACAACTAGATCAAATTCTCAAGGTTGTAAAGGAACAGGTTGTGATTCAACCCACATTGCTCAAGTCATTTGTTCCAACAGAAGAAAAGCCTAAAACAGGTCTTGGTAACTATGTGACTCTATCAAATATATAAACTAAAGACCAAAACATTACTTGTTCTCAAAAGAGACTGACAGAGGATACAAAGTTATAGAGAATGCCGTTTGATGAGGGTTGTTCAACAACAATTTTAGGAGAAGAGGAAATGATTATCTCCCCTAAAGGACAGTGCCAACAATTGAGATTCATTGAAGCTAAGAAGGAAGCACTTTTGTTAGGTCTAAAAAATGTCGAAGACATAGGAATCAAACTCCTATGTGTTAAAGGTGATGTAGAGCTGATCAACGAGACAGTCAAAGGATATTTCCAGTCAGAAAAGATCACCCGTGGCATTATAGAAATCAAGTTTGGAAATCAATTTACAAGTTTGAAGAATTCAACATCCCAAGGATGAACAATAGCAAAAATAGTGCCTCAGGTATATCAGCTTTCCCATTTGCATCATATTCTGACTTTTGTCAGAATACCTTTTCTTGGGTATATGAAAACCTAAGAATCTTCATCCCGAAGGGATTGTCTCTTGTAATACCCATCATAAGAGAAGTAAATCCTTTCAGGCAGAAGCAACATAAATGGAAGGCTCTTCTCGCTACCATGCAGCAAATAATATCCAAATCAATTCATCCCTTCAGAGGTGGAGTAAATATTTGTAAGTATTTTTTCTTTGTTTTTTGTTATGTCATAATGTTTTTCCTTGTTTCGTAAAGTTTTGTCATGTTTTAGGTGATTAGGTAGTCTTGCTTTTAGGTGAATTTTAGGAAAACTCCAACTATTTAGGTGAATTAGGAAAAAGTCTCGACTCCATTGCCCAAATGATAAGATACTGGTATGTTCTTTTAAAACCTAGAGATTCTTGGTTCTCCTATATTGTAAGTACTCAACATGGTCACTAGACGGAGCCTAATGTTGTACCTAAAATAAAAACTTTGCTTCAGTAAGGCATTTTGATAAAAAATGGTCTAAATCTTGTAAAATTATCATCAAAAGTCAATTTTAGGTCAAACGAAGCATGGGATTTTTGTGGGTTCATTGTCAAAAGGATATTGGAAAATTTGAAATTTTTGAAAATTAGGGTTTCAAACCCTTGTTTTTAGGAAAACCCTAAAAAATAGGACCTTTCCAAAAATGACTTAAAATGATTTTGATTGGTCAATTTCACTTCACGATCACACTAGTCAAGTCAGAATCATCAAAAAGTCATTTATACACTGGTGGGTCTATTTCATTTTTTAGGAGAAAAGATAGGACCTTTGAGGTCATCAATGATAGATGGCCAGTACCAGGTATCAAGATCTAAGCTTTAGACATTGCACAAATGAGTCTATGGTGAAAGATGCTCAAAAATATGCTTCACGATGGAGGGGGATTTTAAAAAGTTGAAAAATGAAAAAAATAAACTAAATCTAGAATGTTGGAAGCTTTACAAATAATGCATGTGCAATGAAAAACATGGTCAAAACATCAACAGTGGTAGTGATGCAATCAAAAAATAAGTGAATGGTTGGTGTTGGTGTTGTATGTGCATGGCAAGTGCAAATGGCAGACAGTGATTGTAGTCAACGTAGTCGATGACACAATGAAAACACAGTCTGAGGAGGTCAAAATCATCAAGAAATGACTAACTCTAGATCCCAAAGCACCCCTACTGGCCAAGGGAGCCCATGAATTCAAGTGGCCAATTGCAATTGTTAAGAACTGCAAAACTGGTCATCCTCTTTAGAATTCTACTAGCTTTCTGACAGATCATCAAGCAAATTCACTAAATTCTTCAAACACCGACGAATGAAGGTAGATGCAAAAGATGCTAAAAGTTTAGAGTAATCAAAAATGGAATTTTATCAAGGAAAATGCACCCCTATGGCCTAGGGGCACCTAGAGAAGAAAGCAATCAAATGCCAATTTTTGGGTTAGCCATCTCCAGATGATATTTCTGGATTCAGCCTAGCTCCGCAACAAATCTATTCAAAAATTCAAAGAACATATCAAACGATAGTAGCTATTGATCAAATGAGCAGGTGAAGCAGAGGATAGATTGAAGTTCATCAGAGCAACTACACCCTTGCAGGCTAGGGGAACCCAACACTTTGAGCAGTCAAATGTGATTTTTAGAAGTTGTCTTCTCCAAGGTATTTTTTTAGAATCCTTCTAGCTTTGCGATGAATCCAACTACCAGCTCATGAGACCTATCAAATGCTCATAAGCGAAGATCATACATAAAAAAACTGAAAGTCAAGAAAAGTTGAAAACGAGGAAAAAATGGCTAAGTACGGAGCGAAATACACCCTTATGGGAAAAGGCACCCAACTTTTTTGAGCACCAGATGTAGCTTTCATGCTTCATGATTCTTGAAAGAACATCTTTAGAGTTGATCAATCTCCATAATGAGATCGTCAGAAAATGCATTAGAGCAATCGAAATCCCGACGACGAAGACCAAACTAGAGCATTTTGTGAAGGGTTACAAGATGAAAATTATGCCTCAAAAGCATAAAAGATGCCTTATGAGAGCCATGTTAATTCCATTTTACACCATATTTTAACCTATTTCACACACCTTTATATCCATTCTTATATTTCATTTTCCTATTAAATCGTACCATTTATGCTACTTATGATTAAAATACATAAGAGGTAATTAATTCAATTTTAAGACTAAAATATGAAAGAAAATTATTATATTGTTATTACTAATAGGCAAGTTATTGGAGTTCTTGTTATTACTAAAGGATCTATATCTTATGCTAAGTTACTTAACATTCAATTTTAATGTAATAAGAGACATGCTAATGTCAATGCACTATATTCCATTTGTATGCCATCGTAGCTGCCAATTGGATACCGCAACATTTCCTTCCCGCGTAATTAATGGTCTCCTACATCCATGAAAGGAGGACAGAGGATCCACGTAAAGATTTCCATGACATCTGCATACATTTCATAGCTACTTTGAATCATATTCTTCCACAATATTGACGTGGAACCTTTCCTATATTATGGTGATTTTCTATTGTTTTGTTTTAATGTCAGCAACACATAAAGAGTATATTTTGATAGGAAATTGGTTAAGCAATATTGGCCACGAGCCACACAAACATTCACCTGCATTTACAGCTGTTATGTAAAATGGTTTATTTGCTTCAAGAAATAATGGTCACGGGCCATCTCATCCTTCAACAAAACTGTTCAACAAATCTCCACCACAAGAAATTTTGTATAAACTATAAGCATAAAATAGAAATTTCATTTTCAATGTAAAAGGCTATATAAGCCATCTTGTATTCACGCAGAGGGAGAAAGAATGTATGAAATCATATTCAAAAATTCAATATTTTTGTTCTGAGTTGATCTCAAAAGTTCTCTGATTATTTTCTTCAACCAACAATTAGGAGGAAGGGCACCCACTCTTTAGCTATTGGATGAATGCACATATTTTATTTCTGCAAGTGTGTTTCATTATTTCTACATTGTTTGGATTGGTTAAACGTTAGAAATAGATATCATAAATTTTGTAGTTAGTATTTGATTTCAATTGGTTTCCATGTTTTAGATTTAATTATGTGATCTGTATGTTTTAGAGTTTGTTGTAATTTCTGCACAGTTCCTGTCACCTGAATAGAATAGAACAACTCATGTCGCTAGGAAGTGACAGTTCCTGTCGCCAATTTTATTTTGATTTGCAACAGGTTTATTTTCATAGCTGTATTCATAACCACTCATATCACGACTCTCAACCCTTGTGCAGATTGCTATGATACCTTTCATTAGTTTACATCCCAGATTGACATGTATAGACCAAACTGAAATTCATTATTAAACATCAAATCCATTTCACTCTTTGCTCCAGTTTTGGCCTATCAGCTCCCCTATAGGCCAGGGGCACCTAGAAATTTGAAACCCCTAAATCAATATTTTGAGCTTGCATAACTAGTCATCTATCCCAGAATGTTCCAACTTCATAATAGATTGAACATCCCAATCATGAGATTCGCCAATCACCGAAAACTATAGACCTTAGCATGGGAGGTCAAATGGAAGAAATTGAAAAGCATCCAATAAATTGGTTATCTAGCAAGAAAAAGCACCCTTCTAGGAAAAGGTGCCCAAGGATTCAAGCCATCAGAACTAGTTTTTGAGGTTTTAAGCTCCCAATAACATCTCTTCAGAATTGATCATACTTTGCAATGAATCTGTTATCCAAGCCTCAGGATCAATCAAGAATCCAAAAATCAGGGATCAAACAAGGTTGTTTATCAAGCAAAAGTTGAAAATCTTCAACACTAGCAGGGTGGCATCCAAAGTCAACTGTCAGTTGCAGATTTTGAAGACTTTCTCAAGCCTAGGTGTCCCAAAATTGGTGGAGAGTCTTTCAGTCAACTTCCAATCATACAAATTGACTCTTCAATCAGGATTTAGATGCCCAAATTGATTGCTTTCACCTCAAATGTTGTTTATCAAGCATCTAGGTGTCATAATTCATTATTATTTGCAGGTTGAATAGCTAAATCACAAATATTTTCTCTCCAATGCCATTTGAAGGATCTAATGGAAGCCATTGTCAGTGTTCTTCATATTACTAGGTTCAAGTTGCATAGAAGGACATTTTTCACAAGACTTCATCCCCAAGCGTCATTTTCCAAGGCAACAATTTATAACTTCTAGCTTCTCCCCACACATTTCTTTTATTCCCATCTTAGGTTTTCTTGCATGTCCAAGTAAATTCCATTTTTTCATAGATCTGGCCTTCTGGGTTCATTCAACACACCATTGGCCATAAAACCCACATGCCAACATTTTTCAAAAAATTTGTCTCGCTGCTTCCAGTTTTTAGAGATTATGCAAAAAAGTCAATTTTTTCAAAAACTGACGAACTGAGTTTGATCAACTCACAGGTGCCTACAATACCCATGTGCTAGAATTTTTGAGGAAAAAATAGCTTCTGGAGCTTCTGCCCCAAGCGATTGTTGCATGTCAAAGAAAAAGTTACTTTCAAAAATTTGATGTTGTGGGTTCCTTCAAAAATATATTCTCAACAAAATCCATGTCTTAGAAATTTTTGTAAAAAATGCCCCTTGAGGAAGCTATTTTTAGCCACTGTGAAAAGTTGTTCGAGTATAGGCGCGTGCCCAGTCAATCTTATAGATTTTCAGAATGTAATTCTCTCAAGTTGAATTCGAGACCAAATTGGTCTTGCTTCATGATTTCCTGAAGATAGTTGACACTGATTTACATCGAGCACACCCAAAAGTTGTCAATTTGACAGGCGTAGACACTCAAAGTTCACGAATTCCATATGGGTTATTACCTTGTATATTTGATAGCCATTCAAGGCCAGTTTAGAGGGTTGAGTATCATTGGAAATCTGGGTGCACAATGAATTCATAAGCATTTCTCACAACTAGGGTGTTTGCAGTCAAACTTCACGGTTTCATAATGCAACACTCTTCCATTGAGAAAAATCAAGAAAAGCATCAAAAGCGTAAGCTACAGAAGAAACAAAGGTCATCACTCTAGTTACAAATCCACCAAAGTTAGCAATCAGTGAACTGCCAATTTTAATGTGCAGATATTTCTAGGATTGCTTAAGTTTTTGACAAGAAATGAACCAATAGTTGAGGCATGAGACAATCTCCAGACACAAAGACAATTAACAGCTAGTTGGAGGAGTTAATTACTCAAATTTTTGAAGTGTGAACTACCAATTAGGATGTCCCACCTTCTCCAAAGATAGCATTTAACACAACAGTTAACTTGATGCCTTTTCCAAGTTAACTCGTTGTCTCACCTTTTATGCATGTCTATTTTTGGAGACACTTTTGTACAATAGCGTTTTATTTAGTTTAGAATCAGTTAACTGAATTAGTCTTTCCAATTAACTGTTAGGTTATATTTATTAAGATATGTAGGAATAAATCTTGCAGATTGGCAAGAACTATTTGTTAAGTTAAGGAGATTTTAGGGTTCCCTACTCCTTTGAGCATCTATAAATAAGAGCAACCTTTGCTCATTATTTTTCAACTTTACTTCATGGTAACAAAATGATGAGCCAGATAGCCTTCGACTTTGTTACTTAGTATATGTTCTTGAACCATACTTGTGATAGTAAAACGTTGCGTTTTTTTCTTACGTTATTGTTGTTCATGTACTTGTGTTCAATCTTTGTTAAGTGTATTTTGGTTGATCGTATGTTTTATGATTTTCCTCTTTCATACTATTTTTTGTACCAAAAAGTGTAATCTTTGATTGAATTTAAGGAAATAAATCAGAAGAGAAATGAACCTTTGACCCAAAATTCTCAAGATCTTTCATATTTTTTGTTTCTATAATCTTTGTTTTGATCTACATCTTGAAAGAGTAATGAGCCTTAAGGGAATTTAGAGATTAGTATTATCATTTGATGTTGTTTCTAGTAATCTTCATTTTAACCTACACCTTGAAAAGAGCACCTCGCCTTCAAGGGAATCCTGAGAACTAGCTTACTGTTTGATGTTTTATTTGCATAAGCTTCATTCTCAGCGTAAATCTGAAAGATCAATGAGCCTTTAGATGAGTTCTAAGAACAAGTTTGTTTAAGTTAGCCAAATCACTCCCGTTACTTCTAAATCCTCTTGCTCTGAATTTACTTAAGGAGATAGAAGCATTTTAAGTTTTATCCTAGTTGTAGTTGAGATCTACAAAACCATATAAAACCTCATCTGCAATGCATGGTGTTTTATAACCTTGTGCTCTATAGCTGAGTAAAAAGATAGGAACTTAGTTTATTTTACTTTTTACGCATCAACAGAAAAAGAGGGACCTTCCCCTCCTAATTTGAAGAGCAGTTTATCTATGCATAGTTGTTTGTTTCCAATATGCACTCTAGAGGTGCGAATTGAAATTCCAATAGGCATCTATTTAGGATGTGTCAAATCAATTATAAATAATGTGTCAAATGTGACTAAGGAACACAAAATAGAAGGGACTTGAGAAAAAATGGCATTGTAGATATAAATCCCAACAACATCTCTAGTTCAAGACGCATGTTCCTGGCTTAGACATGGCAAGGATTTAAAAATACTTTGGAATGTAGACCAACATACAAACACACACTCTTCACCATGGGTCACAAATAACCATAGATGAATGAAACACAAACCAAAAAATAGAGAAATGTGTGTGAAACTAGAAAGGTCGGAGCCTAGGAGAAGAAATGTTTTAGAAATTATCCATGAATTAAAATTCTTGAAATTGTAATACCCCTCCATTTTGCTTCTTGTTCAAGTTGCTTTATGCTATGTTTGGTTGTAGTTACTTTGATGCTGGATACATTTTGTTATGATGATTTGATTGCTACTATTGAGTGACAACTATTATTGTGGGATATAGTTATCTGATTATTGTTTCACATACATTATGGATTAATGATGTTGTAGAGTTAGCATGAGATATTATTATGAGATTATTGGAATTATGATGGAAGTGTCAGTTTTGATGAGTGTATGGGTGAAAAGGACGAGTTCGCATCACTCGCTTGCAAGCACCCTGCGAATCCGTAATTCCTTCTTCACGGTGTGTATTATATGCTGGATATATTGTATGATGTTGTTTACTTGGTTGCAGGATTGCAGGTACATGACATCGACTCCACCTAGTTTCACAGGTTTGAGCATGTCGATCCAACGGTTAAGTTGAACGAGAGGTAGTAGCTAGGTAACATGTGTCAAGTTTACACCCTAGCCTTAGTGTGTCATCAGTTGTGTGTGTCGAGTCATTGTCTGTCTTGCTTTGATGTTATTTAATTATGAAGAATTCTTGATTTGGAAATAGATATTTAGAATAATTGCATTTAAATCATGTTGAAGGTTATTTAATTTAAATAATGCAATGTGGATAAAAGTTTATATTTAAATTAATTAATTATATTTAAATTATTTAATTAATTAAATTTAATCCAAGGGGGTTGAGTTTAGTTATTAAATAATTAAATTAAATAATTAAACGTGATGCAAGAGAATGAAAGGAAATACAAGAATTAAAATTAAATTTGGAATTTAATTTCAACGTGTGGGAATTAAATTGAAAATTGTAATTAAATGTTTATTTGAGAAATTAGTTGCAACTTTGGAAATTAATTTATTATTTGAAATTGCATTTTAAATTGAAATTGAAATTAATATCTAATTTGCATGTAATATGAATTAGGGTTGTAAAAATTGAAATTGAAATATCTAATTTGCATGTAATGTGAATTAGGGTTGTATTAGGTATTTTTGATTTATAAATAATACATGTTTTAATTTTAGGGGAACAGAAAGAGATTTAGAAAAAAATACATTTTTACAGCAGGGAAGAAATTTTGGAAAATTTGCACAAGGGTTTGAAAAAAGTTTGATTGTAGAATTGATTGAAGGAAATATTGTTTGCATTTGTTGGATTTTGGATTGGATTCATTAGAGGATTGAAGAAAATTCAGGAAATCCTTGGAGGAAGCTTGCATCAGAAATTCATCTCTTCCTGTAGCTTCTTGTACTAGGTTTTCCTCTTTGTGTTTTATTGTTCTTGATTGTTTCTCTTTAAAATAGTAATAATTAAAGATTTGTTTGTTAAATCTATTTTAGAAAACAAATTTGATATTAGAAGAAAAGAATTAAATAAATTTACAGCCCTTGCTTGTAAAAATTCTTGAGTGAAAATTGTGAAAACCTCAATTGAATTTAAATTATTTGGGGAAATCGATTTTGTTGTTATTGAAATCAAACATAGAGATTGAACAATGCATTTAGAATGTTTTTAGAAAATGAAACTTTTTGTTTATTATTAAAAATCGGATTTTAAAATCTGTAGGATAGTTATATTTTTTATGGTAAAATGGTCTAGTTGCGTCGTCTATAACTCCACTTACACAAACTGGGTTGTCAGGAAATTTACAGGTTTTTTGCATTTTGAAATTTTCTTATCTCTGCCAAAAATCGCAAATACCCAGATCGTAGTTTTTGAGTTATGCTTGAAACATGAGACTGTTGTTAAGTTATTTTCCCATGGTTGCTCTGAAAATAAAATAATAATAAATTGATATTTATAAATATTAATATTTTATGTATTGTTATTATAATATTAAAGTATTATATTTATTTATATTATTTTAAATAAAATTTGTATATTAGATTAGTGGAATTAAAATTATAAACATATGGGGAAATTATTGTTTATTTTAAAATGGCATGTTAAAGTTTAATTGAAAGAGTTAAATATTTGATTTAAAGAATGCATAATTTAAAATTTAATTGTGGAATTTAAATTCATGTGTAAAAGGTCCAATTATTAATTTAATTTAATTGGAAAAATATATATGTATTTTGAAAAATTGATGATAAGGGATATTTTATTTTGAATTAAACAATTTGATATTCTGTAAAGAATAGAAGATATGTTAATGATTAAATATATTTAAATATATTAATTTATATTTAGTATATATATATTGAAAGTATATATCCATTTGAGAGAATAAATAATATTTTATCTTATTTTATTCTGTTGTTTGCAAATTGGGTATTATTAGTGTTCTAAAAGAAATGATTAGTATGTGTAGAAAATGTATAGAGAAAGATATTTTTTAATAGAAGTAATTACTTGATTTAAAAGAAAATATTTATTTTGTTAATATGATTGAAAAAAATATATTGAAATGTATATATATATCCATGAGTATTTTCAATCAGTATTTACCTTGTTTTATTTAAGTGCGTGTAATTTAGCTTTGCATGAAGAATTTAAAAGATAAGTTTTGAATGTATGGTCAAAATTGATAAGGAAAAAGATATTTAAATATATTGAAGAATTATAGAAATATTTATATTTAAATGTTTGTTTTAATTAATGAGATTTAATTAGAAACAATATGATTGTGTGGTCAAATAGATAAGCCAAAAGATATTTTTATACATTGATGAAATTGCATGTTTTTAAATGGATAGTTGATGAGACATAGACTCCGGATAGAAAATTGAAAAGATTGTTTGCAATAGTGTTAGGTTGCATTAGAAGTAAATTTAGGAACTGACTATATTGAAAAAAATAAATAGTTATTATGTTTTATTTAGTTCCATAGAGTAATCTAGTCATTGTGAATGGAATATTAAAGAATATATGTAATTAAATTTATTAATATATATATTTGGTGTCTATATAATATGGAGCATATATATATATATAAGTGTAAAATTCATTATCGTATTTTATTTTAATGAGATGCATGCAATATATTATTGAATAGAGATTTAAAAATGGATTGATTAGTGTATATGGAAAATGGATAGAGAAACAATATGTTATTATATTAAAATGATTGAATGTTTTAAATAAAAAATTGAATGAGATGTAAGATTTGGTTAGGAAATGGAAAGAGTTACTTGCATGGATTTGTGTTGATTTAAAAGTAAATTAAGAAGTTGTTTTATTGATGAGACAATCAATTATGTTATTTATTAATTTCTATTCAAATTAATTGAATCATTGTGATTGGATTATGAAAGAGATATGGATTTAGTATATCCAAAAGTAGTATCTTCCTCATGATTATCTTAAAGGATTTTATTCTCTATATTCAGTAAAGGGAAGTAAGTTTAATTGTTTTAGATTTCCAATAATGAAAAGGGAAATAGAGATTATGATTATTTTAGATAATCTAGTTATCGTGTATTTGACTTTATCAACACTACCTATTGAATGAGTATGGATTTAGGAAATCCAAATATTAGATTTGATTAATGACTTGAATACTTTTGTTGCTATGTTGTCAAGTTGCATTGCTGGTTTTGGGATTTAGTGTTGGTTCTAGATTATAAGTCTTCCAGAAGATCTTAGAGGATAAGGGTTGTTGAATCTTTATGCCATCCAACTGTTTTCCCTTGGGTAGTGCATGGCATCTTTTCAGTTTTACCCGGTTTTCACGAACGGGGATGTTTGCACCTCCTTGGTTTACGAGCAGATTATGGGATCCGTGTCTCCTTTTATGGAGTGACCTTGTGATGTGGTTTCATCTTGTTACTTCCTGTGAAAGGAGTGGACTATGTGTTTGTTGCCTCCAAGATGTTTAGAGTGATTTCTTTTATTTGTTTCCTCCTTGTGTTGGAGTGGATTATGATGCCTAGTTGGTATGCACTTGTGGTTCCCTTGGTGGATTGTTTGAGTGTGTGTTGTCAAATAGAAGAGTGGCTTCTGTTAGGCGCCAAAGCCCAAAGAGGTAAACTGGATAACCTTCAAGAGTGATTTAAACAAGTAATAATTAAAATAATGTACTTAGAAGATTAGGACTAACTTCTCACTAATCAAGATAATTTTACCTCACTCATAGACACAAGGGCTTGTTTAGACTTGGGATGAGTGGGAAGGCCTGGAATGGCAAAATCAACTATGTTGTCTTTACGAGAGGTAGTTGATTCCGCTTGAGTGAGTATGAGTGTCGGGATTCGGTTGAGGCCACCAGGATTATTTGTGTCGGAGCCTATGAAGAATGCCCAGAGGAGATCTCATGACAAACATTGCGATGACACTCTATCTAGGACAACTATTGTTAATTGTTTTATATGTATGGTTCTGTGAACATACTTGATCTACTTTATGTCTGGAAGCAATGTGACCTATGTCAGTGATGTTTGATTTGTACTTGTGTTGTACTTGAGTTGAGCTAGGTTTGTACTTATTGATGACATTTATTTGGTTATGTCAGTTTGAGTCAGTATGAGTCTACCTTTGGTTAGTGGATTGTAGATCTTTGTCCATGTTACTTTGTTACTATCTCCTAGCATGGTGGGTGGGCCTTCGGGTACCACATTGGAAAGGTGGAACATGCACCAAAACTGTTGGGTCCCCATCTATCTTCAGTACTTGGTGGTGAGACATCCAGATGGACAGCTCGCGGTTCTTGTTGTTATTCTTGCATTGTAATATTTTAACCTGTATAAGTTATTTTATCCCTCTTATGTTTATGAGGTGACATTATGTAATTGTAATACATTTGTATTATTGTCTCATTCTGGGAATGAGTGATGTAACTATTGGCTTAAGTTAATGTTTATGAGATTGTATCTTGGTTGATTATATTATTATGTTATGTGGTATTCTTATGATGTATGATGGTTATATGGTTGTATGTAATATGTATATGTGGGTTTAAGTAATCCTAACCTTGTAGCCTTAGAGGTTGTTGTTAATTAGTAAATGAATGTGTATGTTAAATGCACTTTATAAAAAAAAATTGGTTCGCTTAAGATGTTAATTGTAACTTCCTTTAAAGTTACTTGGCGGGGCATTATAGAAATTCCCTAGTTAGACTTTCAATAAATATGAATCCTTCCAGTGGGAATCCATAATTGTTTATGGTCCTAACCACAATGGATCAAATTTATTATGTTTCCTTTTGTCCTATGACTTGGCATTCCACACTAGGGACAAGTATCCAACTTTAAATTTATTAATACTAGCTCTTTTATCAAACAAGTATTTAACTTGTTGGTTCTTTGCATTGACAATATGAGATATTCTTTTGATTTCATCCAAATCAATCAATTGGCTTATCCTATAGATAGTAGCATCCTCTAGCTCTTCAAATGAGTCATGTATGAATTTATATACTAGCAATAGATTATTAAAAGGAAATATTGCATCCATCCCATATAATGATTCATAAGATGTTTTCCTTGTAGATTTCTTGGTTGTGACTTAGTCAACCCAAAGAGATAACCTCAATTTTGAATCCCAAGATTTTTCTTTTCCAACATCCTTTTAATTATCTTCATCCAAACTTTTATTTCTAAACTCAACTTGTATGTTTCCCTATAGATGATATGGGAAATAATGGTACAAGTTAATCCCATAATCAACACAAAGGTCGATGAATTCCAAGGATTTGAAACACATGGCATTATTTTTTGTAATTTTATTTGCAACCCAAAACCTTGTAATAATATGATCTGTAACAAAGTTAATCATGGCCTTGTTGGTAACATTTTTGGTGAGAATGGTTCAACCCATTTTGTGAGGTAATCAGTAGCCACCATAATCCATTTGAGTCCATCACTAAACTTCTCAGTGATATCACCAATGAAATTAGTACCCCAATTCTGAAAGAGGGCTTCCATTTTTAATGGTTAAGAGTAAAGATCCAAATCATTTTAATTTACCATGGAACCTCTAGCAAGCATCACAAATCTTGAACATTGTGTGTGTATCATTAAACAAGGATGAACACTAATATCCTAATTGGATAATCTTGTGGGTTATTATTTTTCCATGAAATGGCCTCCACAATCCAAACTATGCATCTATTTTAATACTTTGGAAACTTCCTTCTCATTTAATAATTTCAAAAGAATACCATCTTTGTTTCTCCAGAACAATTCATAGCTTGTAAGAACATATTTTATAGTATGAAGCTTTAGAGTCCTATTTCAGTTCTCAATCATTTCCCTTGGACAATTAAGATGACATAAGTGTTACAATATATATTTTTACCAAGTTGATCCCTCCAAAATATTTTTTCATCTTCTTCCATATCCAATTTATTTGCTTTAGTTGTTTCTAAACTTGATTATGTCATTAGCTTTACCAAACTTTGTCCCCTGACTAGTTTTGTTCTCTAGATCTCAATATTAGACTCTTGAATTTTGTTGATCCATATACATATCCTACTAGTCACTTCATGTTGAGTGAAAATATCTTTCATTATAGCATGTGGTACATAGGTTATAATTATTACACCTATCAAATATTATCTAAAATTCTTCACTACTTTAACTAGGGCATACACATGCTTTTTCTATAGCATCATATTTTAGTTTTGAAATCTAAAGGGACTTGTTGAAAAGGGAAATAGGATATTCAAAACCATCTTCATTTTTTTTACAACAACACAAAAATAATAGTGTGGAATGAAGCGAATGAAAATAATTGAAAGGGATTTGAGAAATTAGGAGATGTTAGCATTGGGGACTGTTTGATTTCTTCTTTAATATCTTGGAATTCCTTAGTGGGTTCCCCTTCCCAAGATATGGTTTATCCATTTTTAAGCATCTTGTAAATGGATTTAATCATCTTGGAAATTTTTTACACAAACCTCCTAAGGAAATTGACCTGACCAAAGAAATATTGGATGCCTTTAATTGTTTTATGCCAAGGACTCTTCTCAATTGCAGCCACTCTTTTAGGATCAATTTTCATTCCGTCTTTAAATATAATATGACACTATAGTTTTCCCTTTGTAACCCCACACATACATTTTTTATGGTTTAAGGAAATACCATACTCCATACATCTTTGGAATTTTTTTTCCAAATAACCATAGAGGTACTCAATTTTCTTGGAAAATATTGTTAGATCATCCTGATAAACCACCATTATAATACCAATTAAATTAGAAAACACTACATCCATGTACCTTTGAAAATTTTCTCTAGCATTGGTTAAATAAAATTGCATCTAGACATACACATATTCCCCTCATGGAGTAGTAAAAGTTGTTTTTTATTGCTCCAACTTCTTCACTTTTACCTGATTGTAGCCAAAAAACCATCCATCACAGATAATAGTTCATAGCTAGTTACCTTCTTCGTTATTACTTTCATATATGGAAAAGGGTGATTATCTTTCAAGGAAGACATGTTTAGACTCCTAAAATCCATACATACTCAAAAATCATCATTCTTCTTTCTTACATGGACTAAATTAGACACCCAAGTGAAATGTCCAATTGGCTTAATTATCCCACCATATATGAGTCTAACTAGTTCTTGTTGCATCTTTGGTGCTAGAGTAGGATTTATTGGTCTCTAATTTTATCTGAAAGGCTTGGCATCTAGATTTAGAGGCATTTCTTGTTGAAGGATGTCATCTTTATGGTCCTTCAAATCATCTTATGGCCATGCAAAGACTCTAGAGTATTTTTTACCAAAGTGATGATCATGGTCATGATCTTAGGATTCACCTTCTTCCCAATGTAATCCATTTTGGGTGATGAATATGTGCCCAAGTTGATCTCTTCTATGTCATTTTCATGCATAGGGACCAATTTAGAAATATTCCTATCATCCCTATCAAACACTCTTTCCATGGAAACCAACCCTTTAGGTATCTTATTGGTCTTTAATTGAATGATCTTGTCTCTAAAGATATTTTATTTCCATAAATAGTTTTATAAAAAATGTTGGAAACCTATCTCCTTATTGTGGTACTCGTCTATACAATTGAGAAATTTGAAAAGATATTGATCATCATTAAAAAAATTATAATTAAAAATGTTGTTAGGCACATATGACCTTGTCAATATTTCTATTTTTTGAAATTCCTACTAATGTTAGATCTTCTAACTTGATTGTTAAATTTTCTAATAAATTAAAAATAATAATATTTTCCCAGTTTATCGATCAATATAGAATGCATCAAACAATTATATATTGTTCCAAACAAAATATCTATATTTTTTGAGACTTTTATTAGTGGAAGCATATTTTGGTCTTACTTGTGATACCATCGATTTAGAATCCCCTAATAATAGAAGATTTTTTATTTTATTCTTAATGGCTAAATTAAACCCTTGAAATATTTCTTCATGCTCAAATACATTATTAGTACGTTCAAATTCCAAATTGAAGGAAGATTCAAATGACTTTCTATATGGAGAAATGAGGATAACTCCTACTCTAGATCCTTCTTTCAAGCAAGCTCCATCAAAATGCATATGTCAAATATCATTGTCAAAAGGATTTGCTTAAATATCCATTCTTTGAGGATATTTCTCACTTTGAGTTGATTGAATCATTTCTACCTTGAAGTTGTCCAAGTTAGTATAAATGAAACATATTTCTTCTTCATAGTGCTCATTATCTTCAATGATGGAGGGAACCCTTTTCTCCCTATCCAATCTCACATTTTTTCCCATTTATGGTAATGAGTGCATAGGAAGAGTCCATATGTATACTTACCCTACAATATATGACCACCTCCTTGAAAATAGCATGACATGCTAGGGAGGGATACCAACAATAGTCACATTCATCGTGTATCCTTTCTCAAGGAAAGATGCCAACTTAGATTCCAGATCCTTTGTGACACCAATGATTGGAACCTCTCGAGAATCCATTAGAAAATACTTCCCATAGGGCTTAGTCGCATGACCCCAATTACTCATGACTTGCAATGTCATAAAATATATTGAAGTCCACTTGAGATGAAAAATTTCTTAATGTGGCACTCAAGTATACTTCAACTATCTTTGTATTCACTTCTTTAAGTATGCCATTTTTATTAGTCTATTTTTCATGTTTTTGTTGTATACTAATACTCTTCTCCTCATTGGGAAGATTGAGTGAAACATCAACTATTAGGTCCAAAGCTCTATATTTATGCTTGTTTATTCTAATCATCTCCAATAGTGTCACAATAATTTTTATTTGGTTGAAGATTTGTTCTATATCTATTGTGATAGATTTTGATAGTGAACTACTATAAATATTATTTTTACTCAAAAGTGGAAGAGATACATGACTTGTTATAGTAGCAATAAATTTTCACTTCTCTTTTGTTGTGTTGACCTTAGAAGCATATGCGAATTTTCTACCACTGTGCTCCTCCTTTGAATTTTATACTTTCACCTTAGTCTTAGGCATGGAAATATCTCTATTTTGTGACTTAGCATTTTCCAATTTTCCTTTGACATATCCCTTGGAAAAATTGACCCCTTTTTCCCTCTTGTTTCTCTTTAATGAAAAGGCTTCCTAAATTGCCTACACTTCTACAATCACGATCTCATTTATTTATTAAGTTATAATTTCTTTAATAGTTGTTGCACTTAAATACTTGATTTCCTTATCTAATGGTCTTATTAGTTTGAACTTAATAGCATTGCATTCAATGTTGTGGACAAAGTGCATATCCTCCTTGTCATATGACAATATTTGTTGATGGTATAATTTTTGTGCATATATTCTTTCATATACATCTAACTCCAATCCACACTCATATACAAATGAATATTCACCACTACTTGTACACCATCGTAATGATAACATTTGTATATCTTTATTTTCATGGTCATTCTCATAACTATTATCCAAGTCACCACAATTATCACGATATCCTTACACCTGAATGATTGATAGAGCTACATAAAAATTTAAAGGGGGGTGTGGCATTTACATGAAATACACCAAGGAGTGTCTTCCATATTATGAACACCTACCCTCTTCAAGGGAGTAGGTGTCTCTTTACTTGACATTCCTTTATGTCCTTGCTAGATAGGTTTTCTATTATGCCAAGTGGTATTGTAGGGTTGGTTAGATAACATTGAAATTATCTATTGTTTTCCATAATGTTATATGTAATTATATATCCCTTTCTCATTTGTGGAAACTTTGTAACTTAATTATTTTAAAGCATACATCACATGATCCAATTTATCATTATCTAGAGGGATTTTCTATTTTTCCCCTTATCATGGGGTATAAATCTTAGATCATTTAATATTTTGTGAACCTTCCTTGAAGCTATTTGATTGATCTTTATATTAGATATAATTCTATATTCACACCTCAAATTTAAAGGCTCTTTATCTCTCAATAAGTACCCCATCTTAGCATCATATGCATTATAATATAAAACCGGGCACATGGATTCATTTGGCCTTAGATACAGATGAATCTCTAGCATAATTGTAAATATATTAAAGTAAATAATAAAGTCATTAGATCCTTTATTAATATTGGTGAATTCATTGATTATGAACCTTGGATTGGTTTTATCACCATATTTTTCTATGGATACTCTTTGAAATTTAGTCCAAGAGTCAATGCTTACTTTAGGTAAAATTTATACCATTCTCTAGCTACATCATCTGGAGATTACAAAAATAACTTCATTACAACATTGCCATCCTCAATTTTGAAGTCATAAGTCAAATTATTAAAATATTCTCTAGACAATATTATTTCCTAAGAATTTCTCAAGCTTAGACCTCACTTTGGCTAGAATAGGGTTAGGATATCCAAATATTCCTATGAAGTCTAATTGTTTGTAACTTTCCAAATATAGAGGTCTAATAGGAGCTTGAACCACACCTCTTCTAATATTATTATTTCTTGCTCCGACAATAGGAGCAACTCCTACATTCATTCCACTATCGGAGGGACTAACATTTCTTAAATTCTCAATTATTCTCTTTTCTCTCATCCTCTATTTTAGCCATTTTTACTTTAAAGTCATTTAATTATTGGAGGATATATTGATCTCTTAAATCTTGATTTTCTTTAGGGTTCTCATAATTTATTTCCTCAGCATCCTTTTTCTCATGGTGAATATTATGAATACAATTACCCTTATACCAATAAGGATGTTCCTCTTGCTTGGAAGGAGATGTTGCTCAATCATCAAATTGTATATTCCTTCTTACATTTACATTATTAGGAGTTACTCTAGAAAATAAGGCTTTATTGATCTTAGCCTCAATGTCTCCCTTTTATTTTTCACTTTGAATATTTTTAATAACTTTGTGGTACTTAGCTCCATATCACAAAATCTCCCTTTTTTCTAGTAACTTTAGATTTAAATATATCACTAGAATAACCAACTAATCTATCATTTGCAAAAGAAAATTCCTTATTTTTTGCATGATTTAAATAAGGATTAGATGACTTACCTGTGTCCTTTTCTCTCCATATAGACTATTATTTTTTCTTATTTCCCTCACCAAATTTTAATTTGGATCATTCTAGAATAGCAATCTCCTTCCATCCATTGTAAAAAAAAAAATGAAAAATATTTAGGGTCTCTTGTACTCCTCACCCTTTGACAAAAGAAAGAACATTACACATACAAATACTAAGAGAACTTGCTTAATTGAGAGAAAATAATCAAATTATTTGACTCTTCCCAAATAGACAAATTATTCTAAATATCCCCAGTAGATTCACCAATTTGTTAGTGACTTAGATGGGTCACAAAGTATAACTGTAAGGAAAATTGAAATAATGAAATCTCCAAAAATTAGTGATGAGATTATAAGTTTGATTCCTTAGTAGAGTCTCCAATTTTTTGGTTTTCCAACCAATGGATAGATAGTCTCTAATAATTTCTCAAGTTCTATGCTTAAGAATATTATTAATTTGGCCAAGGAAATGAGAAAATTGAATACTCTCCCCTACACTTTAGGATTTGCAAAGCCTAGGCATGTAAATCTACAAGATGCATTGGGTAAAGATACACAACATACTAGTATGATAATGCTTAGCAGATGTAAAGATTTATAGAAAATGATAAGTATCTGTGAGATTGCAAGAAACAATTAATTACTTGTATCTTTAATTTTTTGAGCATTAATGCAACAATATTTAAGAAATTAAATTACATTCAAATAAATTTTAATGATTTATGTATTATAGGTTAGGAGAATATGTTTTCCTACAAATTGGTGCCTAATCCAAAGCAACAAAGTCACTAACTCGATATATTTATTATATCATATCATTACAATATTTTTGTTAGCTTATTTCTTTGTTATTTCCTTATGGTTACTAAGCCATTCATATATGACCCTATGATCTAAAATATACTTAATAGTCCCTTACATATTTTGTATTTACTATTGTTCTTGATAAAAGGTTTATGATACTCCTTGAACAAAAACTAACATCAAATAATAAATTTTCACAAGTGTGCAAATAATTAAAAAACCCTTAACTAATCAATTTAAAGTAATAAGAAATTGTAACTAGAGATAATTTAGACCAAATAAATTCATTCATATTAATTCTTTAGAAAATATATTATAATATGACTTCAAAAATAATGGACATTGTATATTTCAATAAACTTGACATTATGACAATAAGATTATTTCCCTCGTCTTTTTACAACCTGTTACAATACAAAACAGTTCCCCTTTTAAAGAGATACTACTAGGAAAATACTTTTGAGATGAGTAACTCTCTAACAATCTAGGAAGTACTATGTTTTAAATCATTGAATGGTTCAATTAGGATACAATTACATCCCAACCATGTTGTTGATGAGAGGATGCAATAGGTATAATATTTGTTGATCTCCCTTTGCATGTTGGAAATTTAGAAAAGTTAGAAACCATTTACAAAATTTACTACACAAAGATAAAACACTTACATTAGCCTCTTTGAAGGAATTTAAATCAATTGACACCTTTGGAAAATTCATCAAGTTTTCAAGAAGTTTGAAAACTTACAACTCATCAAAATGAAGAAATAATTTTGTTTTCACGATTTCAAGAAGTTCATGAATCAATGAACTTACCAACATCATGAACCTTGTAATTTTTTATTCCCTTCTTCAATCTTTCACACTTGTCAAGATAATAAACCATGTCAAATTTTACACTTTTTGCAAACTTAAGAACCATATTGGACTTTTGAGAAGTTCACAAACTGGTGAACTTGCCAACACATTGAACTCATTATTTCTCATTATCGCACTTTCAATTGAATCAAAAGCTTGTGAAATTTAAAACATCATGAAATTGGTGACTTTTCTTTGTTCCTTTGTCAAGGTCTTATTAAATCGAGGGTGATAGGGAAGTCATTTTGTATTGAGGAAGGAAAAAATGGGAACTCTGATAGAAATAAGGCATTTGATATATTAGGATCATGAAATCAGTAAGGGACCTAACTTGGTATTGAGTTAAGGGAAGGTTGAAAAATAAAATTTGATAGATTGTTTTGAGTAAGTGATGAAGTTTTAGGCATTGGGGGTTTGATGGAAAGAGATACATGAAGCATCAAAATTCGAACTTTGATAGACTTATCTATAGAGAAATCAACATAATTTTATGTAAAGAGTTACTTGATTAAAAATAGTCAAAAGTTTGACTCTGCAAGACTTAGATAGAGAAATTGATGGAAAGAGGTACCTAATTAAGGAATGACCAAAAGTTCAACTTTATAATATTTAGATAAAAAAATCAATAAAGTTTCAAGATTTTGAGGGTTTGATGGAAAGAGGTACCTGAATAAGGAAGGGCCAAAATTTTGACTCTGATAGACTTAGAATTTTTTTGGAGCAAATGATAGTGTTTCAAGCTTTCAAGTTTTACTATAAAAGGTACTTAAATAAGGGAATGTTGAAAGTTTGAATCTGCAATAATTTCAAAAAAATTAGAGTGCAAGGGAGCAAAGATAAATGGGAATAGGTACCAAGGTATGGGATGGATGAAAAATTCTAAAAGTTCAATGAATATAAAGGACTTAGGATTTTAATAGACTTTCGAGCTTGGGGGTAAAAAATTCCAAAGGAATAGTTTTGGGGAATGGGAAGCTTTGAAACTATGACATATGCAAGATAAACATAAGTATGTCAAACTTTCCAAAATATCAATACCAAAAGATGAGAGTATGGACAACCTCGAAACTTCAAAACTCTGACAAAACAACACTTATACTATATTTCAACAAGGTATTAAGTGGATTGTTAGGATTGGTAAGGAAGGTATATAGGTATGGACAACCCCAAAAGTTTGAAGGGTCGAAAAACATTATAACACCAAGGAAAACACCTAAAATGACCTAGACTTAGAATTTTTGCGTATTTTTGCATCTTTTGACACTTAAGGGACTCATTTTGGACATCTCAAATTGGTTATAAATAATTTCTAAAATATTACTAAGGCACACAAAATGAAATCATATAGTTTTGAATCCCAACAAAGATAAAAAAAAATTTGTTTCTTTCGTTTAATTTATTTTATCTTGCATGTTCATTATAAAGATTGTATAGTTGTAATGTCATGGAAAGTCCCACACTATACTTTTGCATTTGGAGCAAGGTTATATAACTTAATTTAATGACCTTACACCTCCTCATTTGTTGGTTATATTGAGCCATTCAAGTACCCCCCATCTTTCTTTCACTTTATCTCTTTTCATTTACAATGACCCTTTATGAGTCCTATACCTCTCTTTTATTTACACATTGGTTGTTAACATTTCTATAAGTTATTTTTATGCCTATTTTAGTATTTGTACCAAATATTGTTGATAGAATTTGGTGCATACAAGTATGAAAATCATCGTGATATGGATTAGGAAATAAAAAAGTATGCATATCATTTATCAATATTCTTGTCATTTAATTTCATGTTGGCTACTTATTTACTTGGATGCACATGATTTGCATTAGTTCACATTAAAAAAAAGTGGGGGGGGGGGATTTAGGGATCAAAAGTACATGCCTTGCACTTTACCCAATCATTTTGGGCTCACTTTTACCAATTATCCCTAATGCAATAGTGTAATGATCAAGTAACATATTTCTATGCAAGAATTATCATTCATCTTGAACTTGAACTAAACCCAAGTCTCAATTATTGGACTAGGTGTTGTACACTTTACAAGTTATAATATATTGTGATTATTAAATTTTTATAATATATTGTTGTGTATGCTAAGATTTGAAATAAAAATTAACTAAAGCAATGCAAACTAAAGAACTTAATTCCAAGCCTAGTACACCTCTCATTAAGATAAGGAATGCATACAAATGGTGAAAGGGAAACACGTTTCTCACCAGCAAAAACCTTGATGCTTATGGGATATTCTCAAGATCATTAATGTTATTGATAGATACTATAGTTGATCATTCTAGTAGCATGACCTTGTTTTGCATCCAATTCTAAATCTTAGAAATAGCTTAAGGAATAAGAGAATATATTTGGGACGAGTATTATGGATGGATATGATTTGATCTTGTGCAATTTGGGGAAGAGGTCATTCCATTTGCAAGAGAGAATGAGAAGCATTTAAGTACCAACTTGTGATTGGTGTGCATTATTAGGGGAAATATATAAAAAATGATGGAGGGTGGAGATTTTCTTATTTTTTTATGGAGGGCGATGATTGAAAAAGGTACATTTTGGAGCCTTGTGCAAGGTTAAATTTATTTATTTTAGAAAAATTGGTGGATGAATTTGTAAGTGTTTAGTTTGTTCATTAATTTGATTTATTTATTCAACTAATGGTGAGGGAGATTTGGATGAATTATTTGTATTTATTTAATTTTTGGGGGAATGTTGAGGAAATGATTGGTTTATTTAAATAAATGTGATTTATTCAATTAAACTTGGAACTTTAGAAGAATAGTTGAATTAGTTAATTAATTAAACAAATAAATATAATTTTTTAATTAATATAATAAAAATGGTTAGTCTTTCATGTGATGGTGTGATTGTTGAATTGTGTTATTTTTATTTCTACTACCAAGGTTCATATCCTTGTTGGGCCATTATGATTTTCAATATTGTGCCCTCACCAATCATTAGTCTTGCATGTTTGAACGTTCATGTTGAAGCTACTAGCATTCGTGTTGGTAACTTCATGCTTGAAATCCTCACAAGGCTGGTGTGCTCGTGGGTTTTGTGCCACTACTGGGATATTGAGCTCATGAGATTGGAGTATTTGCATTAATGCAATGTATTCATCCTAAGGATGGGGTCCCTTGTTTGTGGCCTCATAAGGTTCGAGCTAGGATAAAAATTCACCTTGTTGTCAATCCATATATATATCAAAGTAATAGTTAGATCTATCTGTTAAATAACTAAGATTTATTTAATTAATATTATAAGAATAATCAAATTTATTAATTAAAAATATAATTTATTTAATTAGTGTTAGAAGTGGATATGCAAGATAGATTCGGTCTGATGACAACATAAATGTGGGAATGCATTGCAAGTATCTATAGTAAATATTGGGACTCATAAAATGTTATCCAAATATGGAATAAATATAAATATTCCCTGGTTGGCACTCTCCACGATTTGTCATTAGCCTTATCTTAGTTGTAAGAAGTTACTAAAAAGTGGGGTTACTACAGTACTAGTTAAGGTATATTTGACTAAATATTTTTTAGATATCTATAAGATGAGTGTAAGAGATATTATTACACCCACATGGAGTTCTTGAGGGTTACACTTGACCCCTTTTATCATATAGCTCAATGATCCTCATTAGAGGTGTTTCTTGTTATTTTGAGAGGAGTTATACTTGGAGAGGGCACATGGGCTCAAATTTCACTAGTTGGATAAGACTTGGTTGATGGATTTAGCCCATAATTTAATGAAACTATTTTGGTTTCCAATGTATCCTTGGATTATAAATTGAGGGCTTGGGATGGATATTGTAGGGTCAATTCTATGGAAGGTTATGATGCTTGATTGCCTCAAGGAATTAGTGTTGAAGATCTCCTTTGAAGAAAGGATAATATGAGTTTGTTGAAACATGTTATTTTATTGTAATTATTTGAGTGTGATTTTTTGGTGAGTTTTCCCCTTTTGTGGGTTTTTTAAGATTAATCTTGTATCTTTTGTTGTTACTCTACTAATTTTTATGTAGATCTACTTCTATTTTCTTTTATCCTCTCTTTATATTAGTTATAATCAAGTCTAGTTTCATTTCATTTGGTGTCAAAGCTATCATAATTTTCTTATCTTTTCAAATTTACAGGAGAGAAGGTTGTATAGTAATCCTTGTTTCAGTAAGAGATTTACATTTGTGATCTTATTTTTTAAGAAAAAATAAGAGTGGTTGCATCTATAATGGAGGTTAAAAAGCTCAACAATGTTAACTTTGAGATTTAGAAGATCAAGATGGAGGACCTTATCATTGATATATACATATGGGATGTATTAGATGTTGAATAAACCAGATACTAAGAGGGGGGGTGAATCAGTATCCACACAAACTCATTGAACAAATACTTAAAACTTTATTGAAGCACAAAGTAGATTAAAGCAACAGTCTAATATTAAGTCTCACAACACAAGAACACCATATTTAACGTGAAAAACCCAATGAGGGAAAAACCACAATGAGGATTAACTAACAATATATAAAGTTATATGAATATCGGTAATAAGAGGCTCACTACCACATAAAAAAGCTCACTACTTACAAGGACTTATTGTCCAAAATGGAGGCTCGCTGCTTATAGAAATAAGTAAACATAAAATGGCTAACTGCCAAAGTTGAACTGAAAAGTTACACCACATGTGCAGGTTCAGTTCCTTTGATGCTCAATATATTCGTTGATCTTCAATCAGTATTCAGAAACTTCGTTCATACATTCACTTCTTCTTCCCTTCACATTCACATTCACTGTTGTTCATCACTTCCTTGCTTCATCGTCTTCTCATCTTCTAACCATCTTGTATATATACCTAATGCAACCAGATGCATTGATTAGGTTGGCCTAATCGATGCAAAACCATATTTTCAAGATGATGACTTATCGGTCTTCATATCAAAAGTATTTCACCCATGTTATGCAACATCATCTCACCTAGGATTAGCTTAACGACAAAATTTAATCTTAAGAACCGATGCACAACGCATTACTTGATCATAAGAATATATGAAAATACATGTATACATACTTCCAACCATTATAATCCTTTTTCCCAAAACCTCAGATCATATAGATTACCGGAGAAGATATCCAAACCAACATACCAGATCAAAATACTGGATGAGATGAGCATGATTTGCACAGATCCTTACATTGGTACAAAGTATCAGACCAACATGGTGACATCAATGACAATATATGACAAACTTCCAACAATCTCCCCCTTTATCATTGATGGCAACATGTGCAAAAAGTCTGATTCAAAATTCTCCAAGTCTTCTCCTCCAAATCTCTCCCCCTTTGACATCAATGGGAAAGGGCGCCAAAAAGATATAAACATGGTGACATCTAGTATTCAAAAAGTTCTAATTCATTCAAAATTTCAAAACTTTTAAACAACCACTTCTTCAAACCAGAATGACATTTGTCACTTGAAATACCTTTTTGTACCTCTCATTGATAAAAGGATATAATTTCTTCCATTCAAGGACTGCAGAGTCCATTCCTACACACAAACTATCCAATACAACCAACAATGTGGAGGAGGATGACCAATCTACAGATGAACATTGTTTCTCACAGTCTTCTACACCAAAGAGTTCTAGAAAGATGGTCTAACCGGACCTCAACCACTTCTTTAAGAAGCCAGAAGGTCTTCACCACGTCATCCCTTTTCCTTTGTACAATGATCATTTCAGCCTGAAGTTCACCAATTATCAACCTTTGCTTCCCTTCTTTGTCCTCAAAAATATCAATTTTCTTTCCAATACTATTCACTTCAGCTTCTATTTCTTCAATTCTGCTTCGAAAGTTATCAACTGCAGTAGGCCACTGAAGACAATAATTGTATATGTCTGCCATTTCTTTCATGCATTTCTTTATCTCTACAATCACTTCAAATAATCTCTTCTTTGCCTTAGAACATCTCTTTTCAACAATTTCAACTAAATTTTTAGGTAAAGAATCATAAACATTAGATACATCAATACCTTTATGAAGTAGATAATCAACTAAAGCATCATCAATTTTAAGTCTGCCAACAGGTGAGGCTGTACGCCATACATCACCAACTTTCTTCATTTTTCCTTTTATTAACATGGACTGGATGCCTTCTGGATCGGAAGATTTAGATCCAACCAATTATTCTTATTCTTCTTTCTTTTCTTCAGAGATAGAAATGACATCTTTAGAGACAAATTTTATTTTCTTCGATTCTAGAGGGGAATCACTAGTAACCACTTCTAATTCCTTCATCCCAAAGGAATAACCTTCCTCAAATTGACTCACCATAACTTCACTGAAGCTTATCACATTCTGCAACGATAAGAAAAAGTTTTTGCGTGCACTTGATTTGTCATTCTTTACAACATATCTACGTGCCAACACTCGACACATTGTATTTTCGAGGGTTTAATTGATTTTGTAATAAAGCTCCCCCTAAGACCAAACTAGGTCTAATTCTCAGAGGATTCATCTGCACTAGATGAGGGTATAGATGCATTAGTAGACTCTGATCCTTCTTTCTTTTTCCAAATCTTGCTCATTTCTTGCTTAACTTTTTCCTTATCAATTTTTCAACCTATTTATTATCTTCCACTGGTGAAGACTGCTCCTCTTTTCTATTTCTGCAAACCTTTGAGATATGTCCCGATTTCTTGCAATAATAGTAGACTATATTTCTCCGACTTGTTTGATTTCCATTCATCCCTATTCTGCATTGATTCTCTTTATGTCCAAACATGTTATAGGTATAGAAATAACCATTGAATGACCGATTCATCCTTTTTCCATTGAACCTATTCATCATCACTCAACTAACTAAATATTTGCATTCAATAGATTTATGTCCTATCCTCTTGCATGTATAACATTGTTTGAAGAAGGGACTAGAAAACTGATTCAACCTACTCCTACACTCAGTTTCCTTTTGACCATAATTCTTACATGAAAAAAAAACACCTTTAAATGATGAGTACCTTTGTGCATTTGGTTGTCTGACAAGTGATTTCCTTCTAGAATATCTTTTTTGCTTCCCTTTGTCTACTGTATTTGAATTTTGAATTTTTTCATCAGCTTCATTTCCTAAGCTACTTTTGTCTTTAGAAGGTTTTTGTTCTTCTATCAATTCATCAAGCTTGGTGGAGCTTGTCTTGAAATCCTCTTCACAAAGTTTTTCTTTCTCAAGCTATGCCTTAAGATTCATCACTTCCTGTTCAAGCATACAACACACATCAACTTTGCTTTGTATCACAGTTTTCAAACATTCTTCAACTTTCTTCTTTTCATCTATCTTCAATTTTAGTTTGGTATTCTCATCATTTTTTTGCTTCAATTGCTCACTCACTTCTTTGTATCTTTCCTTGAATTTCTTTAACTGCTCTTTTAATTTTCGGATACAATCATTTGCTTCATCATGATTTTCCTTTAGGCCTCTATTTCCAATTTCAACCTTTTCAAGATCTTCAAGGGCAGTTTGGAGCTCTTCTTTATCCATTTGTTCAATCTGCAGGATCTCCCTCAAGTTGTTAAACTTCTCTACCAGAGCTCTAATACCAATTGTTGAATAAATCGGATACTGAGAGGGGGGGGTGAATCAACATCCACACAAACTCATTGAACAAATACTTAAAAATTTATTGCAGCACAAGCAAATTAAAGTAATAGTCTAACATTAAGTATCACAAGACAAGACACCATATTTTATGTGGAAAACTCAATGAGGGAAAAACCACAGTGAGGATTAACTCACAGTATATAAAGTTATATCAATACTGGTAATAAGAGGCTTATTGCCACATACAAAATCTTATTGCTTACAAGGAATTACTATCCAAAATGGAGGCTCACTACCTAAAAAAATAAGTAAACATAAAATGGATAACTGGCAGATTTGAACTAAGAAGTTACACCACATGCGCAGGTTCAGTTCCTTTGATGCTCAATGTATTCGCTGATCTTCAATCACTATTCAAACACTTCGTTGATGCATTCGCTTCTTCTTCCCTTCACATTTTCATTCACTACTCTTCATCACTTCCTTGCTTCGTCGTCTTCTCATATTCTAACCATCTTGTATATATACCTAATGTAACCACATGCATTGATTAGGTTGGCCTAATCGATGCAAAACCATATTTTCAAGATGATGAATTATTGGTCTTCATATCAAAAGTATTTCACCCATGTTATGCAACATCATGTCGACCAGGATAATCTTAACGCCAAAACACAATCTCAATAACTGATGCCAACGCATTACTCGATCATAAGAAGATCTAAAAATAAATGTATACGTGCTTCCAGCCATTATAATCCTTTTCCCAAAACCTCAAATCATACAGATTACCGAAGAAGATATTTGGACCAACATACCAAAGATACTAGATCAAAATACCAGATGAGATGAGCATGATCTGCACAGATCCTTACATCGGTACGAAGTACTAGACCAACATGGTGACATCAATGACAATATATGATAGCTTTACATTTGTGATCTTATTTTTTAAGAACAAATAAAAGTGGTTGCATCATTAATGGAGGTTAAAAAGCTCAAGAATGCTAAATTTGAGATTTAGAAGATCAAGATGGAGGACCTTATCATTGATATATTCATATAGGATGTAGTAGATAGTTAAAGAAATCAACCATTATTAGGATTAAGGTGTGATTTATCTTGCAATCCTATGCATAGTTTATGTATCTCCAACACTCTTGAAAATTTCCCTTGGAAATTTATGGTATAATTAAAAAATAATTTTTTAATTAATATTCCTCAAGAATCTCAACATTAATTATTATGTGCATTCATGAAGTAGGTGAAGGTGTCAATGATGGCTACAAAGCTAGTTTTAGCTAATTCCTTGATTTGGGCATGATAATTAAGTAATGAAGCATCTTGTATGTTATTGGTGGATCCCATAAGATTTAATTGATGACAAAATTCTAGAGGAAGAAAACAACTTATTCCAACTTCATTTTCCAGAACTCAAAACATTCTTAGTTTGTTTTCTCATCACTAGTTCATCTTCCTTCCATTGAACACTTGATTCCATACACCAAGACATTGTTCAGAGTCCCAATCATTTCACAAACCCTCAAAACACCTTGAGTGACATAAAAATAACTTATTAAACCCAACCAAGGGTTCCTTAATATTGGACTTGTACCATTTCAAAGGTTCATAAGAGCTCTTTACCAAACATTGACCTCGACTAAGCACAAAATTGGATTTTCACCTTCTCTGACTCAAACATGGCCTCAAATGTGTTTTCACTATTTAAAAAAATTATCTTAATCAAAACAAACAACCTTTAGGGTCTTCCCCTTCATCTCATTACTAATCCTTCATTGACCCCTTATATTCCTAGTAACATTCATTCTTGGAACTGTAAGAAGTATCTTTTGACTTAGACCTTAAATTCAAACTATAATTCACATTTTGCATACCCATTTCAAAGTTTTAAAACATATCTAAAATTGAGACAACTTTGTTTTGTAACAACACCACAAAACAATGATCGTTCCTACCCTTTTAGGCCTATTTAGGCTTGGATACAAACAAGGCTTATTGATTTTATCATCACCTATCTCAAATTTTCTCAACCAACACTTTAGACAAACATATTTAGACTTGATTTTTCTTATAAGTTCATTAAAATTCCCCTTTGAACAAATTTTGATCAAACCCTAGATTAAGATCTTGCTAACTACTCTATTTCTGGACTGAGACACATGCTGCAATCAATAAATCTTAACTTCCCACACATTATTCTTTATTAACTAATATAAACCTTCAAGAATATGAACATACATGCCATTAATATTCTTTGCACCAAATTTTAACCAATTCCAATGATAAATGAAAGAGAAATACAATTTTTCTATCCACTATTTACCTTAGGTTAGGGTATTGACAACTTCTAGAGAATTCACTATAATTTATGCAAATGAATACCAAATTGCATGAAACAAAAAGAATGTGGAAGGTTATTGAGTTTACCATCAATTAAAAACACTTATACATGCATATAGGCCCGTACAAAGACGTACACTTGCAGAAAATAGTAATTTTCTAAAAAAAATATGTATGAAACAGAGTTTTTATTCATTCCAATTCTTATCTTCAATCACCCACACTTGTTCAAATGTACAAATGGCCTTTTAAAGGAATTTTACATATGACCTTTCGGTTTCTAACTACCTTTGAATGACCCAAGACACGAATGTCTCTTCACCTTCCTAGTTTGCACTTTTACACTTTTACAATTTTTGTATTTGTGCAACTTTTGCAAATAATGACAAATTTTCAAAAATGAACATAGGACTTAAACCTTAAACCTCCTAATGACTCCAATACATGGTAAACGAATCGAATGACCCTAGTGAAATGTTGGAACACCAAAAATTAATCATCCTTCAATATTTTCTTCATGGAATCATGTCATTGTCAGGATGCTCCTGCATCATTCTCCCGCCCAAATAAATCTCAAGTCCTCTTGAATTTGATGTTGTCAAGAAAAATTCATCCATTGCATGCTATGCCTCTGCTCCTAGTCATCTTAATTTTCACCTTTGGCTTGAACTTGTCCATGCAAATCAGTCCTCTACCTTGCTTGCCAACTGAAATCGGATTCACTATGCTTTGGTGCATCTCAGTATCTTGTTTCTCCCTTTGTCCTTTGGTCTTCAATTTATTCCCTATTCAAAATATTAACATTACAAAGAAATAATAAATTAACTCTATCACAATACATCCGTTTGTCTTCAACTCTTTGTAAATCTCCAAGACCAATTCATCAATGATCTTCTCTTCATCCAATCTTGACACAAACTCAATATCTTCTTCCTCTGAGATCAGGTCCTTTATCTTTGGTTTATCTTCATATTCATGCTTGGAAATGGCTGCACTAAGTTTTTCTTCTTCCATGAATGGTTCTTTTGCATCTTCAAACACTTCTTCTTCTATCTTCTTCATTTTCCTTCTCTTTTTGCCTATCTTCCTTATGGGCCATATAAATCTTTTCTTGATCTTTAAGTGCCAACTTGTCATCTACTTGATCCACTGTTCCATCTTCATCATGGATTCTTGGAACTCTTTATCCAATATTTTTACCTCTTACTTTATTGTTGCTATCTCTCTATCAATCTTCTCTTGCCTCTCTCTTTTTCCTTTCTTCCTCTGCTTGCAAATGTCTTCTCAATATATCCATTTAAGATGGTCTCAACAAGTCTCTCCTTTCTTCACAACTCACTTTTCTCAACTTTCTCTGCCTTCTCTTGGCACAACCAGGTTATCTTCTCAACCTACACACAACCAAAACAAAACCAAAAACTTTCTCTAGCCCATATATTTTGTTGGGATCTGATACCAAATTGATGCAATTCTAGAGGAATTAAACAACTTATTTCAATTTCATTTTCCAGAACTCAAAACATTCTTAGTTTTTTTCTCATCACTAGTTCATATTCCTTCCATTGAACACTTGATTCCATACAACAAGGCACTATTTAGAGTTCCAATCATTCCCCAAACCCTCAAAACACCTTGAGTGACATAAAATTAACTTATTAAAGCCAACAAAGGCTTCCTCAATATTGGACTTGTACCATTTCAAAGGTTCATAAGATCTCTTTACCAAACATTGACCTCATTTAAGCACAAAATTGGATTTTCACCTTCTCTGACTCAAACATGGCCTCAACTATGTTTTCACCATTTAAGAACATTATCTTAACCAAAAAAAACAACCTTTAGGGTCTACCCCTTCATCTCATTACTAATCCTTCATTGACCTCTTATATTCCTAATAACATTCATTCTTGGAACTTTCAGAAGTATCTTTTGACTCAGAACTTAAATTTAGATTGTAATTTGCATTTTGAGTACCCATTTCAAAGTTTTAAAACATATCTAAAATTGAGACAACTTTGTTTTGTAACAACACCACAAAACAATGTCTGTTCTTTCCCTTTTAGGCCTATTTATGCTTGGATACAAACAAGGCTTATTGATTTTATCATCACCTATCTCAATTTTTCTCAACCAACACTTCAGATAGACATATTTAGACTTGATTTTTCTTATAAGTTCATTAAAAGTCCCCTTTGAACAAATTTTGATCAAACCCTAGATTAAGATCTTGCTAACTACTCTGTTTTTGGACTGAAACACAAACTGTAGTCAATAAATATTTACTTCCCACACATTATTCTTTATTAAATGATCTAAAACTTCAAGAATATGAACATAAATTCCGTTAAGATTCTTTGCACCAAATTTTAGCCAATTCCAACGATAAATGAAAGAGAAATACAATTTTTCTATCCACTATTTACCCTAGGTGAGAGTATTGACAACTTCTAGAGAATTCATTGTAATTTATGCAAATGAACACCAAATTGCATGAAACAAAAATCATGTGGAAGGTTATTGAGTGTAACATCAATTACAAACACTTATACATGTATACAAGCCTGTACAAATCCGTACACCTATAGAAAACAATATTTTTTTGAGAAAATATGTATGAAACAAAGTTTTTATTCATTTCAATTCTTATCTTCAATCACCCACACTTTTTCAAATGTAAAAATGACCTTTTAAAGGCATTTTACATATGATCTTTTAGTTTCTAACTACCTTTGAACTACCCAAGGCAATAATGTCTCTTCACCTTCCTAGTTTGCACTTTTACAATTTTTGTATTTGTGCAACTTTTGCAAATAATGACAAATTTTCAAAAATGAACATAGGACTTAAAACTTAAACCTCCTAATGAATTCAATACATTTTAAATGACTTGAATGAACCTAGTGCAATGTTGTAACACCAAAAATTAATCATCCTTCAAGATTTGCTTCATGGAGTCATGTCATTGTAGGATGCTCCTGCATCAATTGATAATTTTGGATGGCTATTAGAATATGGGACATTATGGAGGAGTTACAAGTCAAATATGTCTATTATTGGTATTGAGGTTATTTTTTATATTCATAGCTCAATGGGAGTTAAAATTTAATATTCTCAAAAGAGCCTCTTCATTTTTGTCATGGATTATTTTGTAGTTTACCATGGTTTGATGGTATATACTATTTTAGGTAATAATTTGTGATATTCCTCTCCCATTTCTCTCTAAATTTAAGCCATGTGATGGTAATTTCATAAAATTATTTTATAGGTACACAAGTGTTGTCAGAGTGAAGAGAGTGTTAGTGTGTTAGATGTATCTATTTCTTGAAGATTAATACATTATTTATTCTTTTCTCAGGTGATTTTTTTCAAAAGGTTTTATCTACACATATCATGTGTTCATATGGTTTGTTGATTTTTTATTCTTGTTTTTATATAATCACATAATTATCGTATGTTAATCCTTGGATAAAAATATATATTTCATATCTATATACAATTGTAAGATATTTTATTCCAATAGTTTCACTTAGTTCTCAATATTTGGTATAAAAGAAAAATTCAAAATAGATAGGGATGCCTTAATATTACGTGTTGAAGGTTTTTTGGTTGCACTAAGAGATTTTGTATTGCATTATTTTGAAAATTTGGAGAAAGGATTGAAAATCATGGCTTCTACTTCAAATATAGATATTGAGAAATTTAATGGTACTAGATTTTGAGATGTATAAGTTGAAGATGGAAGATTGTTAGAGTAATCATGCATTAGATAATAATTAATTAATTTTTAATTTATTTATTTTTAATAAAAGAGGGGTAAAAACTTTATTACACCAAGGACAAATACAAAGCAAGGTTGTTACATAGCCCTATCAAGCTCCACCAAGTGGTCCAGCTGTTGAGACAAATAAGGGGGTGATTGACCCTGATCCAGCACGATCCAGTCATGAATATGATCTGAGGCCCATTTAGCCAAACCATCCGCAACACCATTCCACTCTCTAGGAATATGAGTGAAAGTAACAAAATCTAGAGAAGTAAAAAGGTTGAGAATCACAATCAAAGACAAATGCCAACTAACATTATTTAAATTTCGTCTATTCAACAGGTTCACCACAACCTGGGAATCAGAATCACAAATGATCCAGCGCCACCCCAAATGACTTCCACGCTCCATCACCAGTAAAATTGCCTGAGCCTCCATTAAATTATTAGAATAAATAGCCTTATACACCGGGAAAATAAACTGAACATCTCCAAAGCTATCCCGACCAACACCATAGATACCAACATGACCAAGATTTCCTCGAGAAGAGCCATCCATGTTAAGTTTGAGGATCCCTTGAGGAGGAGGGGACCATCTTCCCTCCCTATTCACCTTTGGAGTAGGATGTCTACATTTATTGCACATGAGCTGCCATTGCAGAGGAGGAAGATGAAGATGTTTAAAACAATCAACATCATAAGGGGCCACTAAAATAGTCAGATCACACTTAGCAGCAACAGTTTCTCCCAAGGGATGCAATTTTTTTTGCCACAGACAAGGGGCCACCAACAAAACATCCTGAAAAATATGACGGTTCCTCTCCAACCAAAGATTCCATATAATGAAGGATGGGCCAATCCCCCAGGCAGCTTGAAGAAAGGAAGTAGAAACAGGGGCCCTGCCCCAGCGATCTAGAAACTCAACTAATGAGCAAACATGCCAGTAGGGCATATTCCACACCCTCCACCAAAAATTGCAAATATCCCTAGCATAAGAGCATTGGAAGAAGAGATGAGAGACACTTTCTTCAGAATCACGACACCACACATCTTGAGGGACCTTGGAATCCGCACTTGCAAAGATTATCCCAAGTAAGACACCTGTTATGAGCCACTAACCACATGAAGAAATTGCACTTAGACCAAGACAACTTGTGCCAGAATTGCTTCCAACAAGGGACCTCAATATCTCCAAAAAATTGCCTACCCAGTTGCTTATAGCCAGCAGACACAAAGTACTTCCCAGACATATAAAAGCCATCCCAAGCCAAAATATCTAAGCCCTACAAATAATTACAAGCATGGGAAACCAAAAGCTGAGCAAGCTTCCGTCTACTCCCCTCAGACCCCCCAGAAGGCCATTCAGTAGGGAGCTTCCAACGAAAGGTAACAACAAAACCACAACACTCAGCGATCTTGTAATGCTCAACGGTGTCCCAACCAATAATAGTAAAAACATCACAAAGGGGCTGAAGATGAGGATAATCAGAGAGAAGGGGTTGGTGACCATCCCAAGCATCAAACAAAAAAAGAGCCTATGATCCCGAGTGACAGATCCAAAAAAGAGCATAGTTAATCAACTGAGCTCCCACTTTCAAAGTATGCCAGATCATAAAACCACTCCCCTCCAGAGGATAGCAAGGGACCTCAAAAGAAGCAACACCTCTAAGATACTTATGGTTGAGAATCTGAGGCCATAACTAGTGCTGATCAGTGCACCAATTCCAATAAAGCTTAGCAGCTAGAACTTTGCCATTCAAAATAGTAGAGCGTAAGCCGAGACCCCCCTCTTGCTTAGGTCGACACACAAAATCCAGTTAACAAGAATCCACTTAGAAGACATCAAGTTGCCACTCCAAAGGAATTAACAAGAGAGAGCATCAAATTCCCTAAGGAAATACATAGGGGCCAAATGAACAAAACACCTGTAGATGGGGAGGGCCTGGATAAAAAACTTGAGGAGAGTAACTCTAGCAGTTGTAGACAACCACTGATGAGTCCAATGAGTTACCTTCTTCCTCAACTTATCAAGCAACAACTTCTAGGAGGATCGGGGCTGCCTGCCAACAGAAAGAGGAATCCCCAAATAGACAAAGGGTAGAGACCCAATTTGAAACCACAAAATTCTAGCAATCCTCTATTGGATAGCTTGGGGAGTATTAAAGAAGAAAATAGAGGACTTCTGCTCATTGACTTTTTGACTCGAAGCATCAAGGTAGATATCCAAAGCTTTCCTGAAGGATTGAGCTTCACTAATACAATCCAACCCCATAAGGGAAGTATCATCCACAAATTGGAGATGAGAAAGCATTGGAAGACCCATCCCCCATTGCCAACCATGAATCAAACCTTGAGAAATCTGGAATTTAAGGAAGCAATCCAACCCCTCCACCAAAATAATAAATAGATAAGGAGAGAGTGGATCCCCCTGATGAAGGCCTCTAGAAGCACCAAATAGCTCAGAAGGTTCACCATTCACAATAATCGAAAAGGAGGAAGAAGTCACACAACTCATAGTCCAACTCACCCAATCCGAAGAAAACCCAAAGGCCAACAAAATCTTCTGAAGAAATCTCCATTTAACTCTATCGTACACTTTGGTCATATCCAGCTTAATGAACATAGACCTATCCTTAAAGATCTCCTTGGAATGAATGACCTCAGAGGCAACCACCACCCCATCCAAAATTTGACGACCCTCCACAAAGCCTCCTTGCTCCTCAAAAATAACAATAGACAAACAAGATTTAAGCCTCTCCGCAATCAACTTCGTAACAATATTATACACCACATTGTAGAGCGCAATAGGTCTAAATAAATCAAGCCAATCAACCCCTTCTTTCTTAGGAATGAGAACCAAAAAAGTAGCATTCAGGGCACGAAGCATCCACTTATTATGAAGAGACTCACAAACCATCTCCAACAAATCCATCTTCACAATATCCCAAAACTCTTGGAATAATTCAACAGGGAAACCATTAGGGCCAGGAGATTTCCCCTTATTCATACAAAACACAACCTCCTCCACTTTAGACAAAGTAATCAGACGAATCAGAGAAGCATTCAATTCATTAGAGATCAAAGAAGGAATACATGAAAGGACCATATTCTCATTAGCCTCAGCAGGAGGTGAATCCTCGGTAAATAGAGCAAAGTAGAACTGACGAGCTTCTTTGGATAAAGCCTGTTTCAAAGATATTGAAGAGCCCTCATGATTGACAAGAGAAGGGATATGACACTTATTCCGACGAGCCTACACAAAATGATGAAATAAAGCAGTATTCCTATCACCCTCTTTAAGCCAGTCAACCCTATCCTTTTGTTTCCAGAATATTTCTTCACAAAGCTCCCACTCCTCCACCACTTTCAGAGCCTGGGACTCAACATGCCCAAGAGCCTCTGAAAATCCTAGATCCCTAATCTGGCAAGTGATAATAGCAAGACTCTCCTGCGCTTCCCTTTTTTTTGCTTGTAAATTGCCAAAACACGCTCTATTCCATCGCTTAAGATGAAACTTGACATATTGCAACTTCTTGACAAAAGAATACATAGCAGTACCATACGCAAGAGCTCCATCCCTCCACCACTGAGCAACAAGATTATATAAGGAAGAATCACGCAACCACATAATCTGAAATTTGAAAGGAGGGTTCTTAGAATTAGGGAAAGAAGAAGCTGAAAACTTAATTGGCCAATGATCTGAGCTGCACCAATCCAGGATCTCAGAGCAAGTGATCAACCTATCCCCAACCCAAAAACAAGAGACCAGAAATCTATCCAGCCGCTTAGAGATCGCAGCTGGTCCACTCCGCCTATTATTCCAAGTAAAAATGCTATTGGAGGGTTTAATGTCAACAAGAGCAAGAGAATCCACATTAGTTCAAAACATATCTGAAGCAGGACCCAGTCTCGGAAGCCCCCCTCTTTTCTCCTCCAAACACAACACAAAATTGAAGTCTCTTGCTAAGATCCAAGGGAAATAAGGAGCACAAGACCTAACATACCTGATATGGGCCCAAAGATGGATTTTACAACGAATATCAATCAGAGCATAAACATTACTAGCCAAAATAGTTTCAATAGACTCCAAAATAGAAGCCACCATCAAAATAGAGGAATGGCTAGAGATCCACCATTGAGGAAAAATCTTATGAGGATCCCAAAAAAGAGCCAAACCTCCAGAACTTCCCTTAGACCCAATACATTGGCACTGACCAGAACCCCAAATATGAGGAGAAAAATGAAGCATGAGGTCCACTTGAAGCTTAGTCTCTTGAACACAGAAGAAATTAGGAGAATGTACCCAAATGAGATCCTGAATAGCCTTTTGATGAGAGGCACTATTCAACCCCCTTGCATTCCATGACAAAATAATCATGAGAAAGGTTGGATAAAGTGGGCCTCAATGGTCTTAACTGACCTCGATTCCACCAACAAATCCACAATAAATTTGAGCTTGACCACATCCTTCTTACGACCAAATTTGGAGGGATTTTCAAAATGCCCCTTTTTGAGAGTGCGTTGTAGCACCCCAAGACCAAAACTTGGTCCCGACCTTTACCTAAAGACAACGTCTCCTTAGCCAAATCCGCTAAAACAATATCATCATGTAGACCTATAGAAGCATCAGGAAGCCCAACACCCCCCTGCTCCAATGACGAAGAGTTATCCTTAACAACAATTGCCTGCTCCAACTTGGTATCCATACTAGTGGCCCTAGACAAGATCTCAACTAGGATCCCCTCCTCTAAGGCCTGACTATCTAAGACCTCAAAATGGTTGAAACCCTGATCACTCTGTCTATCTTTATAAGGCCGCTTCTGAACCCTCCCCTTAGCTTTCAACTTAACAAGAATAAATCCATCATTAGGCCCCCACTCAGTCATAGGCACCTTGCCCTTATCTCCCTTCTCTGCTGAAGGCCCCAAAGAAGGAGGAGAAGAAACCCCCACCGATTTGGAAGCCCAAGGAAAATGGCGTTGAAGGTGTCCATAACATGACAAAAACAACATCGAAAAGGAAGGGACTCATAATCTAACTGTTGAATCCATGAGGCAGAGCCAATACAAATTTCCAAAGAATTTGGCAATGGATTATTTAAGTCAATTTCAACACAAATGTGAGCAAATGAAAATACCTTTTTATCCAAAGTATTATGAGCAATGGCAACCGGCTTCCCCAACAATGCAGCAATCCGATGCAGAATATCCTCTATCCAAAACTCCAATGACAACCATGGCAAGCAGACCCACACAGGAACTTGAGAAGGCAGATCATCTGCCACATTGAATCCTCCATGCTGGGGTTTCATGAACAATCCCACATGATTGTAAAAGTATGGCCCTCCCTCAAAAACATGATTGCAGTCCGACATGCAAGAAAAATCAACCATGAAAAAGCCATTCCTAGCCACCAAAATATCAAAGTCACCTTCAACTTGCTAGGATCTACGAATCTAGGACTCCAAAGCCGAGAGGGGGACACAGATACCTGGAAAATTACAAATTAGAACATGTTGGCTCCAATAAGAAAAGTCCTCTTGCACAGATTCCAGAGAGATAACTAGAACTAGGCAATCTTGACTTTGCGGCAAACACCCATTCACCTTTTTCAGCTTAGAGCTCTTGCCCACATATCCATTATCAATACATGCATGCCTACATAGAAACCCAAAGATGGCTTCACACCCATAATCATCAAGCTCTTTTAGATCCCAACCATACCTCCATACCCAAAACCCACCACACCAGCCTCCACTACCCACACACCACACACCACACCCCTCACCGTCGACGACAACCCCACACAACACCCCACAAACCCCACGCACTAGGCCCCACACCAAACACCAACTGCAAACCCCACACCACAAGAACCTCCTGCACACACCACAACAATCGCACACACCACACACTCGCACAAAGCATAACCAAACAGTAGGCCAGAAGGAGAACAAGCCAGCTACCCACGCAGGAGACACAGTAACAAAGCTAGGGCATCGCTGCCCTATTAGAAACCCATCACCAGGAAAAAAATTTCATCATTCTCCTAAATCATTCAACATCATCAATTTTTAATTTATTGTTAGGCTAATTCATTTCATACACTTAAGCTAAACTTAGGAGTGTTTTTTTATACTAACTAGAGTGAGCTATTATTAGATCATTTTGTCTCATCACATAGGATGATGAAACTTTTCATGATCTAATCCCTTTATCAATTAGGATTTCTCTTATAAATCACTCTTCCTCATTGTATTATCTCTCTTGAGGTTCATGCAAGCTTTTCATTATGTAAGTTTTTCTAGTTGAGGATATAGTAGATTATTATTTATAGATCTCTTGCATGGAAGGTGTGTTCATTTTTTGATCCCACATCTCATGTTATTCACGATTATAATAAAGATCTCCTTAAAGAAATAGATCATTGGTTATCTATTTCAAAATAAAAGAAGCAACCAGATTTATGTGATGAAAATTGGTTGAAACTAGACAAGGCATGAGGAACAATTCAAGTATTTATTGCAAATTATATCCTCTTGATTTTTTTTAGAAGATAGGTGATATATATCAAACCAAAAGTCTTACTAACAAGTTATAGATCAAAAGATAGTTGTATTAATTAAAAATTATTAGAACATAATATTAATAGGGGGCGGTTCTCTGATTATTACCTTTTCCTCTGTGTATAATTTGATGATCCTTTGCATAATTTATGGTGGTTGTAGATAATTTAATCTAAACTAAATTGGTTAAAAAATGGAACAACATTGACAATGGTAGCCTAACGACTATATTCTAGACAGTGATAGGAATCTGCATGCACAATCTGCACGAGCTTCAGGTTATTCCAAACAAAACCCTTAGCTTTGGGGTCCCACTGGTAATCAACACAGACATCATGTAGATACTCATTCCAATATGCCACGAAATCATTTTACAAGGCCAAAATGGAAGCCATTTCTTGCTTATCAAATTCTTAGCAAGAATAAGCAACCTATTTTTTATTTATATGAAGATGATCGATTTCTTGATGGGGAAAAATTGGTTTTCAACAATAGTCTAAGAGAAATAGACTCAAAATCCTTTAATCGAAGATACAAAGATTCTTAAGCAGACCTTAAAGACCCTAAAGTGGGAGAAAATATATCGATTCAAGATCATCAATCAAAAGACACAAGAAAAAGTATTGATCAACATGCATGCCCTAAAAAAGATATGCCAGGGGCTCCTTTCAATCCAAAATCACAAGGAAAAAACTAGAATGGGAATGCAGGATATCATGCAAAAGCGGACAATAGGAAAGGGTCAAAGCTTCATTTTGAACTTGCTCACCAAGATAGGCAATTGCCTCTTGAGACACAATCAATGCAAGGGTTAGAGAATCATGCACCGACCTCGAAGACTCATCCCCAATCTACAAACCCTAAGAATTTAAAGCAACACAAGAAAAAGAATGCTAGAGCCAAAAAGAAAACAAAGCTACAATGGAAACAAAAGGATAGATCCAAAAGGGAGCTGGTAGGAAACCTTATCAATCAAAGTTGACCCAAAGAGAAGGCTCCGAGTCAACAAACGCTAGTTCAGAAAGATTGAATTGCAAAAATCTCAAAGTAGATGCAATGCCTAGCGCATAATGGTAGATCAACAAATACAAAATCTATGGTAGCAATAACTTTTTCCGATGATCTGCTCCAAAATCAAATCTCATATCTTTGCCATCGAGCTCTAATCTATAAGTTTTGGGATCAAATTCATGATATTGACCTATTAAAAGATTTGATGTTTGAAGAATGGGATGGGGTTTCCAAAGTTTTTTATTTAGATAAAATAGAGGGAGTTTTTGTTGTGTTATTTCAAAGAAAAGATTAAAGGGATTTAGTTTACAAGGTTAAATCTTGGATCTATGAAGGCTTGAGCTTATGTATGAATATGTGGATGCCAAAATTTAAGCCCAACTTGTTTTTTACTAAGTTTATGCTTACCTGGGTGTAATTGCAATTTGTACCTCTTGAATACAAAGATTTAAAGTTAATAGAGTTCATGGCAAACCAAATAGGGATTTTCCTTAAACACGATAAGGATTTTTTTGCTAATCCATCCATATCGATTAGAGTTTGTGTTTTACTAGATACCACAAAACCCTTCCCAAATCAGTTAGATATTAAGTGCAAATAAGGAATTTGGGAACAAGAGATCACAATCGAAAATATTCATAATTGTTGTTCTCAATGCCATTATTTAGAGCACATGGCTGAGGTGTGCCTTCTAATTGATAAATTTTCTAAGGGAGGAGAGCCTAGGAAAGCTTTAGGTGCTAGTAAGGCAAGTAAGCTGTCTGTTCAGGAAAAAAAAGGTCAAGATTTATCTCCCTCGACTTTAGATAGTCTTTTAAGAAGTCTGAATCGAGATTTTGGGAAAAGGAAGAATGAGGGCCAGTTAGACAAGGAGACACCAATTCAGTTAGTAAGCTTGGAGGATATGATCGATCATTCACAACACATAGACTCTCCTTTTATTATTTCAAGCAAAAACAACAGATTGGGTATCTTGTCTCCTTCATCATCCAGTCTCTCCTTCACACTAGATCAACTTTAGTGTCTCATCCGAATACTATTTTTTCTTGTTCAGAATTATAAGGAAACACTTCATCCATTTACCAATGTGGTTTTTCCTTCCCACAAGATTCCAATAAAGAGCATATGTTATGGAATAGAAAAGTCTGATTCAGAATAGGGGTTGCCCAACCTTGAGACCCTCTGAGCACCTAAGTTCCAGAAGAAAATAAGGCATATGTCTATCGAGAATACTCAAGATAGGAAAATTGTCTCTCATGATAAGTTAGAGTACATAGCATAAAAAATGCTTGATTCCATAGGCTTAGAGCTCTTTGATGAGATAGTAGATGAAATCATTCATGAGGAGGATATTTCAAGAGCACAATCAAATCAACTAGATTCACATAACAATGATTTATGCATCAAAGAAAAAAAGGAAATGGGGATAGATACAAGAGTGGAATTTGATTTTTCTTAGGATTTATCTTTGGCTAAAACACCCATCTCTCAGGTAGTAATAAAAAAATACCATCCAAAAGAGGAAGGAAGTCTAAGGTAGATAAATTAAAAGATGAGATTGAAGCAGGCATGCAAGCCACTTTAGATGAGGGATTCTCAATCAATAAAATACCGAGGAGAGTATGTTGCTCTCATCATATGCAATGAATATCATATCATGGAACGTCAAGGGAATCAATGCCTCTGAAAAAATACCCCACATCAAGCATCAAATTGATGCTACTGGGGCAAGCGTATTCTTAATTCAAGAAGCTAAACTATTGAAGGAGGTTTTTGAAGCAACAACCCTTAAATGGAGCAAATGGAAAGTTGCGACAATACCTGCCCAAGGGGCTTCAGGTGGTTTAATCTCCTTATGGAACCCAAGGCCAATCACTTTGGACATATTAAATTCTGATCATAATTGGCAACTCATGAATGTTCACACTTTTGACATTCAATTCAATCTTATCAATGTCTATAGGCCAAAATCAACACAAGATAAAAAGAGGTTATGGGATACTTTGACAAATATAATGCAAAACATGGGTAATCAAAAGATTATAGTTGTAGGGGACTTTAATGCTATTGTCTCTTTGAATGAAAAGAAGGGAGGCATCTTCCCTCTGCAAAAGGCCATGATGGATTTTGGATGATTCATTACAGATAATGCATTTTGGGATATTATTCTAGAAAAAGGAAGATTTACTTGGAAAAATTGGAGAAGAGACTTCTGTCAGATTGTGGTAAGACTAGATAGGTTCCTAGTTTCTCAAGAATGGGCTTGTGCATCTTTAAACTTGGCTTCTCAGATCCTCCCCTTTATTGTCTCCGATCATTTTTCCATATCACTAAGTATAACAAAGCCAACAGGGGTTCCAACTCATAAACCATCCTTCAAGTTTCAGAAGATGTGGCTAAGACATCCTTTATTTCTGCCTTTGTTAAGACAGTGGTGGGTGAGTGCTCCAGTTCATAATGGTACAAAAATGTTTCAATTCTTCAAAAAATTGCAGCATGTTAAAGGGTGGATAAGGGATTGGAACATTAGCACTTTCAAAAATATCTTTGTTCAAAAGGAAGAAGTAGCTAAATAGTTGGAAAATGTATACGCGCATATTATTCAAAATGGTATGGACTTTGATACTTATGTCAAATAGAAGGATCTTCAACAAGTTTGGTCAAAATTGGGTAAGCGAGAAGAAGTGTAGTGGCAAAAAAAATCACGAGAATTAAGGTTGAAAGAGGGAGATCGTAATATGAAATTCTTCCATGCATCAACTCAGCAAAAAAGAGCTTCAAAAACAATATTTTCAATAAAAGAGATAAGCTCAGGAAGTAAAATCAATAAGCCTGAGGAAATTCAAAATGAGGGAGTAATATTTTTCATGGATCTTCTTGCACCCCTTAAACCTATTGCTCAGGGAGAGCAACAAGAACAAGAAGTTCTTTCTACAATACCAAATATTATCTCCCAAAGTGATAATGGAGCTCTGATCAAACCATTTACACTTGAAGAATTAAGGAAAGTTGTTTTTTCATTGTCACCAGATAAAGTTGTTGGATGTTGTGGTTGCATTGCTGATATGTGGTTGTCATTGATGTCAACACAATTAGCATTGACGATGCTTAAGGCTATATATGCCGAAGATATTGAGAAAATTGTAATAAATATATTGCAGGCATCCAGTGGAGTTGAGAAGGTTAGAATGTTGGAAAGTTTTTTACATTGAAGATTTGAAGGCCTGCATCAAAGGGTTTGTTGTTGAGCCTATCTAGTATGTTGTCCAAAAATTTCAGTGGTACGCATCAAGATTTGAGGAGGTTATGAAGTTATGTGTTCCTACAGTTATTCAGTTACTGTAGCAGGTGTTCTTGGAATAAGAGGATTAAATTATGGTAATTTTAGTTGTTGCGCATGTACTTGTGACATTCATGGATAAGTCTAGATCATGCTCTATCCTTATTGTACATCCACATTAAACATAGTATTCATGATTGAAGATTTTTCATTATATGCTTAAAGTTTTCATGTTCTTGGCCGACATGATGGTAGTAGCGTGTTGTGGATCCATAAGGATTATTATTTTATTGTTTTGCATGTTCTAAGGTGTTTGTTTGGGTCATCATTATGTTGTGACTGACTTGTGTTTGTGTGCATTAAGATTTATTCATGTATTGAGGCCGACAGTTGTAATACATTCTTTATTTTAGGTCAACAAAGTTGTTGATGTAAATCCATGTGGCAAATATATAAGAGTGATTGTTTATTCATTTTGAAAGGTGCTAGAGGTATGATCGGTATGTGCAAGTGATGTACATGCGTGATTAAAGGTCAAATCGTTCAAGAGTAGAGCAGAGTGTGGAAGAGTGTGTAGAAGTTTTCTTGTGCCTAACCAGAACTGTAATCAAGCTTTTGTAGAAGCTATTACTTCAGTTCAAACTCATCAGATGGATTTAATTTGATTATTGTATGTAAGGTAGTGAGCCTTCTTCTAAGCTGTGTGCTCTAGGAAGTGTGCCTGAATGCAAGTGCATTCCCTTTTCATTCTTCATTATACTTCTAACATGGTATAATCTTGTGGACTAACATCCACCATGGTTTTTCCCCTAATAGGGTTTGCATGTATAAAATATTGGTGTTCATGTGTTTTTGATGTGTTATTGATTTATGCTTGCACAGTTAAGTATCAGATCTAAGATTTAAGGTTGATTAATGTTGAATAAGTTTGAAATTGGTAACAAATAATTCACCCCCACTCTCAGTTGTTTATCCTTGTTTTTCCAACAATTGGTATTAGAGCTAGTTCCTCTGAAGAAGCCTAATAGCTTGAGGTGATCCGAGATGGCATCATACAAGAAGGATAGTCCCAGATTTGATGGTACAAACTACTCTTTATGGAAATTTAGAATGGAGTGTTATTTGAAGTGCATTGGAGAACCTTTCTGGAAGATCACACAAAGTGCATATACTATTCCTTAGAATGGTCTGTCCTCTGAAGATGAGATGAAGCAAGCATAAGCTAATACCAAGGCTATTCAAGCATTGTTGAGTGCTTTGACAGATTCAAAGATGAAAAATGTGTTAGGATTGAAGACTGCATACCAGATATGGAAAAATTTGGAAACACTGCATGAAGGAGATGTACTAGTGAAAAGTGCTAAGCTACAAATTTTAAAAGGAAAGTGGGAAGACATGAAGATGAGTGAAGATGAGAACATCCTCTCTTTTTCTCAAAAGATAAATGAACTGGTAATGAGCATTAGATGTGCTAGTGGAACCTTGGATGAAGAAGAAATTGTGGCTAAGATACTTAGATATGTGCCTCCCTCCTACAAAACAAGAGCTCATGCTATTGATGAACTCAGGACAGTGACAAATGTGACAAGAGACATGATGATTGGAAAACTTGTTTCCATTGAGTTAAGTGAATTTGGTGAATATGCTCCTAAGACTGAATCTGTATTCAAGGCTACTGTATCCGAAAAAAGCCAATAGAGATACAATCCAGGAGAGAGTTCCAAAAGGACATTCAAATATGAAGATGGGATGAAAAAGATTAAATATGAAGAAAGAGAATTAGAAGAACTAGAAGCATTGGTTGTGAAAAGAGAAGCTAGAGGTCATGGAAAGTACAAAGGAAAGTTACCTATCAAATGTTTTTCTTGAAGTAAAATAGGTCATTTTTCATCTAGATGTCCTGAAAGAGTTTCTAAGTACAAACCTGATAAGACTAGATTTCAAAGGAAATGCTATTATGCTGAAGAAGGTGTGACTGATGAAGAATCTGATAAAGAAACTGCAAATGAATATGAATGGGTATTCATTTCCATCAAAGAAAATGGTCAGGTGTCCACTGAATCTACTAGTAATGTGAATGTTGAGAAAGCTCTTACAGAAAAAATTGAAGATAAGGATGAGTGGATAATTGATAGTGGATGCTCACATCATATGACTGGTGACAAAAGAAAGTTTCTAAGCTTGGAAGACTATGATGGTGGTGTTGTAAGATTTGGAGACAACACTTCTGGTGTGATTCGTGGAAGAGGCACTATTTATTTTGGTGATAAGCACAATATTGATGATGTTATTTATGTAGAAGGCCTAAAGCATAACTTGTTGAGTGTTGGACAGATGGTAGACAAGGGTTACAATATTCAATTCAATGATGGTAAGTGTAGAATAAGGGGAAGTTCTGGAAACATGATTGCTTCAGGTACAAAGACAAAAGGTAATATCTTTCATTTGAGTGCTGCTAGTGAAAGTTATTTGATTGCTCAGATTGATGTAAGTTGGTTATGGCATAGGAGGTTGTGTCATGTGAAATTTGATAACATTATCAAGATAAGATCTACTCAAGAATTCAGAGATCTACCTAAGATAGTGAAGCCTACTAACACCTTGTGCAAGGAATATCAGATGGGAAAGCAGACAAAAAATAATTTTTGAAGAAAATAGTATAGCTCTAATGGAATACTGGATTTGATACATATTGATTTATGTGGTCCATCCAAAATCAGAAGTCTACAAGGTGAAAGCTATTCTATGTTGCTCATTGATGATTATTCTAGAATGATATGGGTTGCTTTCTTAAGAGAAAAACATGAAGCATTAGAAAAGTTCAAAAGCTTCAAAGCTATAGTGGAAAATGAGACAGGTCAAAAGATCAAATGCCTAAGGTCAGACAGAGGTGGTGAATTTGCTTCCCATGAATTCAATTCTTTCTGTGAAGAGCATGGAATCCAAAGACATCTATCTACTCCTCAGACCCCTCAACAAAATGGAGTTGTTGAAAGAAAGAACAAAACCATCCTAGGCACTGCTAGAACCATGATGCTGGAAGAAAATGTTCGTCACTTCTACTAGAGAGAAGCTGTAAGTACTATTGTGTACACCATTAACAGGGTGAATGTCAATATTAATTATGCTAAGACACCTTGTTATAAGCCTACTATCAAGTATTTTAATATTTTTTGAAGCAAATGTTACATCAAGAGAGATGATGATATAGGAAAGTTTGATGCTAGAAGTGATGAAGGAATATTTTTGGGTTACTCTACTAAAACAATTCTTATCGGTAATTTAATAAGAGGTTAAAGAAAATGGTTTAAAGTGCAAATGTCAAAGTTGATGAAGATATTGTTAGACCATCCAGATGTAGTGGATATGATTTAGATGATCAACATGATAATGCTAACAATGGGAATGATGTTCAAACACATAATCAACTTCAAATTGTTCTGGTGAACCAAGGGAATCAAGAGGCAGAGACTAGCAGAAGTGCAGAAGAAAGTACACAAGAACAAGAAGTCAGAGAAAATCCTAAAAATCCCAAGTATGCAAGGCCAAATCACTCTGGTAGTCAAATCATAGGAGACAAGAGAAAAGGCGTACAAACTAGAAGAAGAATTCTAGAAGAGTACTATCTAATCTCCAAAGCTAAGCCCAACGATATTAATGAAGCATCCAAAGATAAATATTGGATGAAATCCATGAAATAAGAACTAATGAAAATAGAGAAGAATGATACATGGGATCTTGTTCCTAGACCTGAGAACAAAAATGTGATTGGAACCAAATGGGTGTTTTAGAATAAACTGAATGAACAAGGTGAAGTGGTCAAAAACAAAGCAAGACTTGTTTGAAAAGGATACTCATAGATGGAAGGTATTGATTTTGAAGAAAATTTTGCCCCTGTTTCTACAATAGAAGCTATAAGATTATTTATTGCTTATGCTGCTTTCAAGAATTACAAAGTCTATCAGATGGATGTAAAGTCAACATTTCTAAATAGTGAATTAGAAGAAGAAGTCTATGTTGAACAACTAGATGGATTTCAATTGAATGATGAAAAGGACATGGTATGCCGATTGAAGAAAGATCTATATGGATTCAAGCAAGCTCCTAGAGCTTGGTATGCTAGATTGGATAAATACTTATTGAAGCTTGGGTTCAGTAAGGGTAATGTTGACAACAATCTGTATTTCAAATTGGACCAGAATAAAGAATTAATCATTGAAGTCTTTGTTGATGATATTATTTTTGAAGGTGATGATGATTTGTGTATGAAGTTTTCTGATAAAATAAAAAGTGAGTTTGAAATGTCAATGATAGGAGAGCTGAAATTCTTTTTAGGACTACAAATCACTTAGTCAGATGATGGAATTTTCATATCTCAGTCTAACTATGTGAAAGAGCTACTGAAAAAGTTTGGCATGTAATATTTAAAGCCAGTTGGCACACCTATGGTAACCAGATGCAAACTTACACAAAATGATGATTCTCCTAAAGAAAATCAGACAAGATATAGGTCAATGATTGGTGGATTACTCTATTTGACTCGGAATAGGCCAGATATAATGAATTTTTTATGCATGGTTGCTAGATTTCAATCTGATCCTAAAGAGTCTCATGTGATTGTTGTGAAAATAATTTTCAGATACCTGAAAGGTATAGTTGATCTTGGTCTATGGTATCCTAAGGATGATGATCTTATCCTAAGTGCTTTCACTGATGCTGATTGGGCAAGAGATGTGGATGAAAGGAAGAGTACTAGTGGTGGTGCATTCTTCTTAGGGAAGAATTTGGTATCTTGGCTAAGAAAAAGTAGAATTCAGTTTCCTTATCTACTGCTGATCCAAAATATATTACTACTGCAAACAACTATACTCAAGTATTGTGGATGAAGAAAATGTTGAGAGATGTCAGAATTGAGTATGAAGAACCCATTTCCATATTCTATGACAATTCAAGTTCCATAAACATTTCCAAGAATCCAATGCTACATTCAAAGACAAAGCATATATCCATCAAATATCACTTCTTGAGAGATAAAGTAAGTGACAAAGAAGCTATACTGGAGTACATACCTACCAAGGAGAAAATTGTAGACATCTTTACTAATCCTTTGCCTAAGGATGCTTTTGAGTATCTCAGAGGCAAGTTAGGGGTGATTTCCCCTCCTGATCAGAACTAAGAGATGCATGTCTTTGCATCAGTCTATGAATTCAAAGCCATATCTTATTTCGGATTGATGTTGTGGTGGCTGCTACTCAGGGAGATTAGTTAGATGATTCAAATATTTGATTAGAGCATGTGCACCTTTTCCATTGATGTCAAAGGGGGAGAGAAGAATAATGTGAAAAATATGGGAGAAGAAGGAAATAGGAAAATAGTGCACAATCTCAAGGGGAAATTGTTGGAGAAATGATAGTTCGATTGATGGCATTATTTTTCACATCATGTATTGCCATCAATGCCAAAGGGGGAGATTGTTGGATGTTGTGGTTGCATTTCTGATATGTGGTTGTCATTGATGTCAACACTATTAGCATTGATGATGCTTAAGGTTGTATATGTCGAAGATATTGAGAAAATTATAATAAATATATTACAGGCAACCAGCGGAGATGAGAAGGTCAGAATGTTGGAAAGTTCTGTACATTGAAGATCTAAAGGCGCACATCAAAGGGTTTGTTGTTGATCATCTCTAGTATTTTTTCCAAAATTTTCAGTGGTAAGCATCAAGATTTAAGGAACTTACGAAGTTTTGTGTTCCTATAGTTATTCAATTACTACAGTAGGTATTCTTGGAAGAAGAGGATGAAATTTTGGTAATTTTAGTTGTTACACATGTACTTGTGACATTCATGGATAAGTCTAGATCATTCTCTATCCTTACTATACATCCGCATTAAACAAAGTATTCATGATTGAATATTTTTCATTGTATGCTTAAATTTTTCATGTTCTTGGCCGACATGATGGTAGTAGCATGTTGCGGATCCATAAGGATTATTATTTTATTTTTTGGCATGTTCTAAGGTGTTTGTTTGGGTCCTCACTATGTTGTGACTGACTTGTGTTGGTGTGCATTAATATTTATTCATGTATTGAGGTTGAAAGTTGTAATACATTCTTTATTTTAGGCCGACAAAGTTGCTAATGTAAATTTGTGTGGCAGATATATAAGAGCGATTGTTTATTCATTTTGAAAGGTGCTAGAGGTATGCTTGGTATGTACATGTGTGATTAAAGGTCAAATCATTCAAGAGCAGAGCAAAGTGTGGAAGAGTGTGTAGAATTTTTTGTGTGCCTAACTAGAACTGTAATCAGGCTTTTGTAGAAGCTATTACTTCAGTTCAAACTCATCAGATGGATTTAATCTGATTATTGTATGTAAGGCAGTGAACCTTCTTCTGAGAAATGTGCTCTAGGTAGTGTGCCTGAATGCAAGTGCATTCCATTTTCATTCTTCATTATACTTCTAGCAGGGTATAATTTTGTGGACTGAAATCCATTGTGGTTTTTCCCCTAACATGGTTTCCACGTATAAAATCTTGGTGTTCATGTGTTTTTGATGTGTTATTGATTTATGCTTGCACTGTTAATTATCAGATCTAAGATTTAAGGTTGATTAATGTTGAATAAGTTTGAAATTGGTAACAACTGATTCAACCCCCCTCTCAATTGTCTATCCTTGTTTTTCCAACAAAAGCCCTGAGTCCAGATGGGTTCACAACATTATTTTATCAGAAATGTTGGGATGTGCTGGGGTATGATCTTCTCCTTGCTGTAGAGGAATCTCATAGATCAGGTACAATGTTGAAGCACTTCAACGTCAACAACATAGTTGTCCTCCCAAAAGTAAAGGAACCTAAAAAATTTGTAGACTTCAGGCCCATTTCACTCTGTAATATAGTTTACAAGATCTTCACAAAGGCGATCTATTTAAGGTTGCAATCCCTCATTCCAAAGATTATATCTTAGGAAAAAGGAGGCTTCGTACCTGGAAGGGAGACTACAAAAGGTGTAATAGTGGCTCATGAGGTACTCCATTCTATTAAATCAAATCAATTGTATTCTTTCATTGTAAAATTAGATATGATGAAAGAATACGACAGGGTGGATTGGGATTTTCTTATCAAGGTACTTGATAAGTTTGGTTTCTCTAAGAAATGGTGTAAATGGATATTGTCATGCCTGTCAAGAGCACATCTCTCTATGTTAATCAATGGCTCCCCTTGTAGTTTCCTTAAGGAAACTCAAGGTGTTAGACAAGGTGAACCATTGTCGCCCTTCCTTTTTATAATTATAATAGAGGCTTTGAGTAGGACCATCAAAGATAAGCATTCTAAGGGATTATGGCAAGGAATTATCATCCCTCATATAGATGTGTCAGTTACACATAGATTATTTGCAAATGACACCCTATTATATGGTAAAGCAACTATCCCAGAAGCTAAGCAAATAAAATAAGTCTTGGATAAACACTCAAAGGTGTTAGGCCAAAACATTAATGCTCAAAAGTCAAAAATCTATGTGTTCAATGCTAAAGGTTCCATAAGAAGGAAAATTATCAGAATTATGGGCTTCCAAGAAGAAGGATCTTCCTTGTAAGTATTTAGGTATTCCATTCTTCATGAGGTCCAATAAGACGACCTATTGGGCTAAGATTATTGAGAGAATAAAGTAGAAAATATGTTCATGGGAAGCCAAGTGGTTGTCTTTTTCAGGTCTAATTTTTTTAATAAAGTCAATCCTTTTTGCAATACCTAACTACTTCATTTCAATCTTAAGGGCACCCAGCACAATAGTGGATCAAATTCAAAAAATTATAAGAAAATTTATGTGGAGTGGGAATATGAATGACTAAAAAAAAAATCCTTTAATATCCTTAGACAACATGGTGTAGGCTTACACGATATTCCAAAATGTAATCAGGCTTTTGGTGGGAAACTCATTTGGCAAATGTATACCAAACTAGAGTCAAAATGGTGCTCCTTAATGAGGGCTAAATATCTTGACAACCAAGATCCCAAGAGAATTTTCATAGTTGCTAACCCTCCCCGAGGATCAGCCATGTGGAGCTTCATGATCTCGTGTAGAAAGGTGGTTACATCATATATTTCATGGGAGGTCAATAAGGGAAATGAAGTTAATTTTTGGAGTGATTCTTGGAATGGGCATCCCCCATTACAAACTTGTTAAGAGTTGCAATCAACAATATCGTTGTTTTCTTAGTTATGGGGAACAAAAATAATAGATTATGTTAAGCATATTAACCCCCCATCAGGGAGAGTGGTTTGGAAAGATTTTTCTTTGGAGCAAATTTCAAAAAATCAACAAGACTTATTGTCACAAATCATGAGAAAATCGAGTAATATGGGCACCATCTAAAAGTGGATCTTATTCATTCAAGCAGGGGTACAAGGAAATTATCAGTAGGGATAACTTAAATAAATCTCAAAGGGTGTTATTGTTCTATTGGAATAGTGTGGTACTGCCAAAAGCAGGCAGTTTTTCTTAGTTAGTGATGAGAAAAATAGTCTTGACAAGTGAAAGGTTGGTCAAACTAGGAATTGCAGAACCTTTCAATTGTGTTCTATGTAACCAATCATTTGAAGATCACGATCATATGTTTCTCCACTGTCCATTTGCACAATCCTGTTGGTGTTTTGTTCTTGATAAAATGAATTACTCTACTCCATTGCCAAACTCTATTTGGGATCTATTTTCTACCTAGCCCGTTCTTTACAAAACCTCCTTTTTTGCATGCATCTAGAAAGCTATCCCAGATTTGGTAATATGGAACATTTGGTGGAAAGGAATAAACACATTTTTCAGAAAAACCTCGGCAAATTCTCAAACTGTACATGCATTGATTGAAAAGTCAGTTTCAGAAGTAGTAAATATTTGGACACAACATCATAAGAATGTGGGGATGGTGTTCTCATCATGGGATAATTTCATTTTAAAGAATTGGAAATAGATAAAACTTCCCTTTAAAGGAATCCTAATGCAACATGACAGTGTGAAGGTAGACATACTTACAATAAGATGGCTCCCTCCATCGAAAGGCTATTACAAATTGAATTTTGACGGGGCTTCTAGAGGAAACCCAAGTATTTCAAGAGTAGGTATTTGCATCAACGATACAAGAGGCAATGCCAAAGCAACCAAATCAATAAGTTTACCACTGGGTATAAACAATATGGTGGAATCAATTGATTTGCTTCATGGTTTTCTCCTTGCAAAACAACTCCACATTGAAGGGTATTCTCTGGTAGTGATTAACGCGTGCAAGGAGAAATATTGCTTTAATTGGTCCATGAAGTATGTGTTGTAGATTCTCTAGAAATTTCTAGAAGAATTCAAAGATATTCAGATATACCATACCTACTGAGAAGGAAATGTTCTTGCTGATCGATTGGCTAACATGGGGTGTGACAAGAAAGAATTTTCATTTCAAGAAAATATCAATGATATTCAGGAACTAGCAAACTTAAGAGAAGTAATAAAAAAATATTGTATTGCTTTATAACTATATTGACTTGGACCTCCTAAAAGAGAAAAATCGGTGAGACACCTAGGTTGTCTTTTCAATAGGTAGTTTACCTCTATAGGCTCAAAGTGATCAGATCTGTGAGACTTGTGAACCTCTGAGAGAGTGATTTCAATGTGACCACTGAGATGTTTGGCCGATTTGCATAGTGATCCTAAACTGTCTATGAGATTGGTGTGACTCAACCCAATCTGAGTTCTCCTTGTGAAGTTCCTTCTTTGAACATATCGGTGTGACCTTTCACGTGTCTTGGCGATGAAGGTGGTCGGCGTGACATGAGCCATCAGAATGAGGTTTTGAACTCACATCGACAATAGAAGTCTGACCAAAAATTTATATCGGTGTGAGTTTGGTCGATGGGACTTTGTAGGGCTGACACTAGACTTCAGTATGTATCATATCAGCAGTGCCAATCTAACCGATTGGTTGTGATTGGGGGGACTCTGGCCGATGAGCAGATCATTGGGGTAACATTGGTCCTCGGTTAGTGTTGAGAATGTTGAACTGACAGTGTTGGTCTGACCGATGGGTCTATTCAGTGTAAGTCTTACTGATGAACATATGGTCGACATGACATGAGCTATCAAAATGAGGTTTTAAACTCACATCGATAGTAGAAGTTTGACCGAAAATTCATATTAGTGTGAGTCTGGCCAATGGGACTTTGTCGGGCTGACATTGGACTTCAATATGTATCATATCAACAGTGCCAGTCTGACCAATTGGTTGTGATCGGGGAGACTTTGGCTGATGAACAGATCATTAGGGTAACATTGGTCCTTGGTTAGACCTGAGAATGTTGAATCGACAGTGTTGGTCTAACCGATGGGTCTTTTCGGTGTAAGTCTTGCCGATAAATAGATGGTTGGGCTGACACGAGACTTCAGAATGCATCTTATCAATAGTGGATCTTTGGCCAAAGGTGCTTGGTCAGTGTGACATGGTCCATCAGGATGAGTTCTCAAGATTGGCCTGATGGTGTTGGTCATGCTGATGTACTTTTTTGGTGTGAATCTTGCTGATCTAAGGAAAGGTCGTCCATCTTGGGTCATCGGAGATACAAGGAACTTCGATGTGACATTTTGAAATTCTTCTGAAGCACTTTGTTTTGCCGATGAGTCTATTCTAGTTGAACATTAGTGTCTCCTATCAATGAGGTGTTTCAGACTACAATTGAACTGTTGGGACTTTGGGGAGACTTGGGCTATCATTGTGACATCCCAGGCATTCGCCACTAGTGTTTTTCTTGCAGATAGAATTGTTTGGTGTGACTCTTGGTGATGTTGTTGTCTTGATGTTCTTAAGGGACATCAGGTGTACTTCAGAGTGACTCTTGGTGATGTGTGGTCTTGATGTTCTTTTTGGGACATCAGATAGACCTCGTCTATCAAGGTGACATCTTAGATGTTCATTGATATTGTTGGTCATGCCGATAGACCCATTCATGTTGTTCATCGGTGTGACTCAGGCCAGAAAGTTGGCTCAAAAGGTGTTTGTGTTTAATGACATCGGGGTGACTTAAGGTTTCGATGTGACACTATGAACTCTTGCTAATGGACATTTTATTGCCGATAGGCTTGGTCGAGACTTCAACATGTTCAATCGAAAGGTGTTGGTGGTGACCATTCTATGACTAGGAAGATCGACGGTTGGTCTACAAAGGGAACTGAACCAAACCATTTGCACAACGATCGAACCAACCATGCTATTTGATATACATTGCAGAGCGTATAGAGAGATAGATGGATATTCATATGATTGAATGATGGTTGTACAGTGAGTCATAATGAACTGTGAAGGATTCAATTTGTAAAATTTTGTGGGACAATTTTATAATCTGTTGGAAACACTTGGGTCATATATTTTGTAACAATTTGGGCTATAACCGAAGGTTTTCTTCCTGGTTCTTTCCTACCGGTATGCCCTCTGAACCAAGACTTTGTATACTTTATTTTATATATTAATATATTACAATGGCTTACCACTTTTGCCAAAAAAATAAATTAATAGGGGACATAAAACCATATAATATTTAATTTTCTTAGTCTATGCTTTACAAACAATTAATAAATTATTAAATTAATAAATAGTTTCTAATTTATTTTTATTATAGAGGTAGTTTTTTGAATTGATGGTAACTACTATTTTACGTAATTAACCATCCATTCTACCTATATTTAAGAGAGAATTCTTCTCAAACATTTTATGGGAAGATTTTATTAGAAATAATTAGAGTTATTGCACAAGAGTAGAAAGGCTCATGGAAGTATAGTGAAATGTATATTATAAATTTCAATCTATGATTGATAGATTATTTTAAGTGTTCTTAATTAAAAATTATTTGTGATATTTTTACAAAAAAAATATTTTTCCCACATAGATCTATGCACTATCTAATGTTCTTTTTAATTTTTCCTTATTATTTTCAATATTTAATCATTAAATTAACACTCTATGATATCAATGATTGTATAACTTATAAATTATTGAAATTAATCATAATATCACAACCAAGTTTTAAGTACACCATTTTGGTAAATAATTTTTTATTTAAAATTTTAGTTGCAATTAAATTTATTTTTTATCAGTAAAAGCGGTTGTGAAGGACCACACCCTTTTCATTAGATTCTGCAAAATTTTACATATTTTGTAAATCATTCTATGGGTAGCTAGTAATAAACTAGGGCTAAAAGCCATACAAAATGAATCTCTCCTCAAAATGGCTTCTTATCTTTTCTAGTACTACCCATATATTCTGCTACCTTACTTCAATGATAACACCAAAAGACATCAAAAAAGGATTAAACAAAGTATTCCTAGACCAAAATACAGACACACACAAACCCTAGCCCCCATCTTATCTCCCTTCCCCTTTTTCCGCCTCAACCATCACAAAATAATTCACAAGTGCAAAAAACCAATCCACCACACCGTCTACATTCTCCCCTACAAGGGTTTAAAAAAAATTATGCCCAACAAAGAATGATGGTGACGTTGGGTCATGTTCATCCCCAAACCCCAAATGACAAAGGAGACCCAAGATAGGTTTGGCTGCTCAACAATTCATGGCCAAATTCCTCCTCCATGCATGAGACTTGTTGTCACAAGGATTTGCACCCGCATGCAAAGCTATAAAGGTGTGCAATCCCGTGCAACATGGGAACTAATTCCAGGTTGTGGGTACCCTATAAGGAATTAAACCTCCAGATTCTAGGTTGGTTCCTATATGATAAACTATTAAATTCTTGAAAGGTTTGTATTTTTGAGGAAAAGGGGGAAGAATTTTGCATTTAAAAGAAAATAAGATTGGTAAAATGATGTGGATACACCTAATGACTTCTAAAAATGAAAATAAACTCTCCTAAAACCTTCAATTTGGAAAAATAATTCTTAGATCCTTTTTCACAAAAATATTTCATGCAAATGAGTTATTAATTTTATCTTCTTGAAAGGAAGGCTGAAACTTCACAAACAATGAGATAGAATTAAGAACTTATTCTCAATGCATAACTTGTGATTCTTATGTTTGAGTCAAAATTCAAAAGGTTCAAACTCATAAACACAATTTAAACTCTTATCAAATCATACATAAAAAGGAAAAAAAGTCGAGATTGAAGGCAAAAATTGGAAAACTTTATTCAATATTTTGTCATAAACTGTAAATGAACTGAGTTACAAAAAATGTCAATTCTCTACCAAAAGCACGAGAATGAAGATCAAGAACTAGTGAAAAACAATGAAGACTTTTCACTTTATACAACAAGCCCTCAAAAGGAAGGGAGATAAACTCCAAGTGAACTCCCAGAAAAATGATAACTCCAAAGTCCAATTTCGAGCAGGAATAAAATCCATAAAATAAGGCTCTAAATCATGCAAAAATGGGTGTGTAATAATCATAATTCATAGTCAACTCATTGTTGAACCTTAAAGCACTCAAACTGAACTAGAAATCTCTAAAAATGTGGGCAAAAGCATGCAAAAATAGCATTGTTTCCATCAATTCGCCCATGTACTCTAAACTCAAATTGCTTCATCAGCTAACTCCGAGTGATATGCATGATCTAGGGGAAAATATCTCTAGTTAATATTTGCATTAAGGAATAGTTAAATTAATCAAATGATTTATAATGCATCATTTTGATTAACTTAACTTTACATTGTTTGTGCAAACACTATTATGTATTAACAAAAAAAAAGAACTCTTAGTGACATCTACCACTAATCATCATGCAATGGAAATAAAGTTGCATAACCCTAAACCCACGACTTCATGCATCAAGGTCACTTGAGTTTGAGTGAAGATTTTATTGGTTCCTCCATGTAATGCATCTCCTTGTGCCTTAGTGTTTTGCACATACATAACTCATGGGTTCTTGAATTATTACGCCACTTTAAGTAAAGACTTTAGTGGCTCCTCCATGTAATTCATGCTATCTCTTTTAATTACCTCTTAAAGGCAACACATGATAATGAACTAACGTAAAGGGTATTTACCTTACTCCCTAATTACAAAGTTTATTTCCCTAAAGGCATGCAAAAATAAAGGGGATGCATCTTTTAATCAAAAATTCAATAAATTGAAGCTTGACTTAAGTAAGTCACAGGCTCCCTAAATCATTAGGTCTTTTGACTTTAAAAGTCATAGACCATAGGTTATAAACAAATGTAATGATTTATTTAAAATCATGAACAAAAATCTATCCCTTGTCAAACAAATACTAGCGAACCCTAATCATTTTTTTATTTTGCACTTGAATTTTATTTCCCGGAGAAAACCTCTTGTTGCGCCGCCATCGACCATGGAAAAGTAGGGTTTTTATTTTGTGAATCTTGCCATTTTTTGCATTATTGCTTCTGTTTCTGAGAGATTCTATGAAGGTATTTAATGGAGAAACGAACAAGAAAGCAAGTTAAACCTTTTGGTCACATATTTGGTGATTTTTCTCCATTCTTTAAGTGTGTGGATGCTTGGAAGATGGGCTTCTGATGCAATACATTTTCCATTACTCCAGGCTGCGAGGTACTCTCTCTTTGTTCATTGGCTTTGTCTAAGTATTCCTATTTTCTATTTCCTTGAACCTCCTTGATGCTTCTTAGCAACTCGCAGCTGTTGAGCTCCATGGTTAACAAAAGAAGCTTTAGTAACATGATGTTTAGTATCATTAAGTTGCTCTCCCTAGGCTTTGAAAAGAACATAAATATCAAGAAAAATCTAATGTAAATCAAGTAAGTTATGCTCAAGTTCCATGGCAACATCATGACACTCTTGAATCTCATGTATATTGTCAAGAACATAGCCACGACCCTGCTCACTGATGGACTTTTGAAGAAATTTTTCACTATTCCCTATTTGTGTAATGTTTTTTTTTTTATGGTCTTTCCTTTATCCGAATGCTCACCTGTGACAATATAGTATCTTCATTCAATTGTTTCTCTAAAACCCTTGCTTAAAATGGGCTTGGAAAATATTTGTGATGCCCTCTCAATTCTGAGAATGTATGATCATTAATGGTCTCATTCTTTCCTAGATATGCCATTTGTTTCTATTATTCTTTGCAAGTGATGTTTAGAAAATGGAAAAAAACCCATAGAAAACTGAACATTGAGCTCTTACTTAATTCAGAAATGACTGTATGATGCCTTTGTTCATTGTCACTATTTATATTGGATGAGTTGTTACTGTAATACTTGTTGCTTATCATGAAATTTTTGTAGCATATCCTTGATTTTTGCTCGATTCCGATAGCTCAGTGAATGCTGATGAATCTCCTGCATTACTAACCTATGACTTTGTATCTATGTGCATCTCAAACCACCTTATGATATGATTGTGCTTTGAACTCGAAGAGGACTCTTATTTATGTATGCTCATTTCTATGCAATTGCTCATAAAATTTGGCTCTATTGATGCATCTCAAAGATTATTTATGTTGTTACCAACATTGAACATAAAAGTGAAAGGTGTTTAAGGTAAAATATTATCAACCTTATTCTGTTTTTTCTCTTGTGGAGGAGAGCTGCTATAATCATATCAAAGCCTCCTTGAATGCTGAAAATGAATTTTTATCCTGAGTGACTGCATTTATACACATTATGTGTTATTGCTAAGACATTTTCATCATCATACCTATAATGTAGGCTTCATGTAACCCTGGTCTTACTCTATCAAACCTACTTGAAAACATTGAAACCTAGTACAGGGAAATCTACATATCCTGATATTTACATGATGCCTTATGTGTTGTTTTCTTCTATATTTGACTGACACTCAATAGTGTTGCACTTTCACTTGGATCTAGAACTTAGTTCATAATAGTCATAGTCTCTGCATGTGATTTATATCTTTTTTTAGATCTGCTTCTCTATTGACTTATTATCTTCATACTAGCATAACTGTATTATTCAAAGATTGACAAAAATGCAAATAAGAATCTTTTGTTATTGCTCTGTACCTTGTCTTCATTCTTATGAGCATGTTGATGATTTGTAATAGCTGCCTTTGACTCATGCATGACTTGCATGATGTACATGCTCAAGTAATAATGATGTTCAGTATGCTAGGTTCAACCCTCATGGGAGTCCAATTTTTCCCACATACTGAAATGTTGAATCATGACAAAACTTGTACCTATCCCTGCACATTAAACAAACAATTTAGCAAAATAATTGAAGCTCAGATGTTCATATGATGATTTCATTTTTGTTTGATGATCTGATCTAGATGTCATGAATCTTGAAGGTTGATCTACTTCTCTTGATTAGATCTAAGGGAGCAAGTATTTTTTTGATTGGATATGCATAAGTTTAAATGTGGGACCTCGAGCTCTAACAACCTTTCTTATACCCCTGCAGGTTTCCCTTTGGAGCTTCAAGTAGATGGACAACTCAAAGATGCTGAAAGAAACTCCAGCAACGGGATTTGTCATTCACCAGGCAATGATGGGTCTCATGTTTAATTTCATGCATTTCTCTTTTTGCATTTATTTTCTATCTTATGTCTAATGAGATATAGTTACTCCCACAACTTGTGTGGGACCTCGTGTTTTTACATTATGAATAAGATAAAACTATGCAATTTCATGATATTATTTCAAAATGTTCTTGCATAATATAACTGAAATTCATCTTGTAATAAGTCATTGCACAATAATGAGTACTTAGCATAAATTTTTGAATATCTTGTTTACCTTTTGGCTTGAATTTGCAATTCAGCTCTACCTGTTTTGAGCTGTAGCTAAAAATAGGTAACAATTTGGCGACCTCTGCGGAGTCTTTTCCTGCTAAACAAGTAAGATCAGTGGCCTTGCATATTCATTGGGAATGGAGTCCTTTTTTGCTCTGTTTAAACTTGTAACTTAGCTGCAAACCACACAAACTGAAAGAAACTACTGAAACTCTATTTAAGACAAAGTTTGAAAACCTCATGCAACAACTGCACTTTATTGAAAGTGAAACAACCTGAAATGAAACTATTGTGCAATGAGCACTTATTGAAAGAAAAAATTATATCCTACCCTACAATACCTAGTAGCGATAGTGCTCAAACATGCCCATTCACTGGTTGTGAGAAATAACTACCCTTCCTTAATAACAAACATCGATTCACATGTTCACGAACAACTGATACTATATGAAACACAAATTTTTTTTTGATAAAATGCTGCAATTCTTCATGAAGAATGTAAACAAAATCACTCACCCTCTGATTTTGATCAACCAAACTGCTGGCTTGGAAGTATTGGAAAAGTTGAATATGTTGTCCTTTTATTGAAACCTCATCAGGTATGCTTGGAATCTCAATCTTGGAAAGATGCCTGATTGGGCATCCTTTTGAGATGCTAAGCTGATAACTCTTTTTGCTATTTTATCCTTTATCAACCACAACCTCTTTGATCACTTGATTATGTTGATCAAAATCCTTTGCTTTGAAAGATGATAAGTCATCAACTATGTTAGAGAAAAAATCTTCAATGATAGTTGAGAATATATCTCTTCATGTACAATTTTACTATATACTGAATGCTCTAACCTGTCCTCATGATGGTTTTCAAAGCTCATACCTTTAACATTTATGATTTTCTACTTTTCTTGATCTATTTGAGAAATCTTTTCTTGTGAATCAATCTCTTGAGATTCCAAGTCATGTTCCAAGTCATGGCTGTCCTCAATTATTTCTTTCATAATCTATACCATGCTTAATTGATTTCCTTCATTCTGCTTCTTGAAACTAGGCATTGATGTTAGTTCAATCAAACATTGCTCATCTTCATGTACAAATCCTAGAAGTTCATCAAATAAATCAACAAAAATATGAACCTGAACATCGTTTTCTACCTTAACAACCTATTGTTCCTGATGTTCTTCCTCAAAAGATGGAAGTCTTGAGTCTAAATTTGAAATGAATACCTCAAGCTCATCCCAAAACAAGTCCTCTTCGTTCATATTTTCATTTTGTTGTGGAAGAGGATTATTTATCTTATTGCAGCTTTGTTGAGGAGGTAGAACATCACCTTTGTTACTTTCTTCTTGCTGATCTGAGGCTAATATTGCTGTGATTTGAGATTCTTCTTGCCGATCATCAACAAAACATGGAAGTTCGTTATTCATAACTAAATCATAAGAAATGTCAACCTTTTTCTGATCTAAATCTGCTGAATTTCAGCTACAACCTCCTCTATTTCCTAATCTACAATCTGATTATGCTTAAATTCCCGAGTTTGAACAAGCTAGGGAAAAGACTGCTCTTGAAATATTGTAGGATGAATCTATTCAAGAATGGGTTCCTTTGGTATGAAGCATAGTGTATTGAACATGGGAACATCTTCTCCAAAAAATGGATTTAAAAAACTAAGAGCTGAGCTTGTTTCTTGTTGAATAGGACACTCTTGAAATGAAGGGAAGCTTGTAAAACTTGAAACTTCAACTTGGGAAGATTTAGGAGACTCACCTGACTGAAACTTGGAATTTTAACCTTGGGAACCTCTTTTTCAGTAAGTTTCAGCCTCTTTTCTGCATCTTTTACAACAAGTTGTTAAGCAAGATTCTCTTCAAATCGCCTCCCTTGCATATTTTATTGCTGATCTTGAAAATGAGCTTGATAATTTTCTTGTTCCCGATCCACCTGAATAGGCTGATCTAGAATGTAAGGAGCTACTTGGACTTCATGCCTTTGTGTATGAGAAAGTAAAAACTTGATTAGTTCATTGTTTGCAACTTTCTCCCTTTCAAGCTTCTCCTCAAACTATATTATTTTTGCTTCCAACTCTTGCTTATGAAGGTAGGCCTGATAATCCACTTCCTATTACTGTGAAACAAACTCTTGTTGTCTTTTGATCTCATCTATTTGCCTCTGATAGTCTAATGCTATATCCTTGATTCTCATATTTTTAACATTTTGAGGTTGATTAAGGGAATACACAGGCTGCTATGAATGTTCAACAGGGGTGGGTGGGAGGTAAGCATGTTGAACATGCTAATATAAATTTGGATCAAAACCAACATTATAGTTGTTCAGGTGTAACTAATGAGAGGGTTCATGGGCAAAATTTTTATCTTATGGTGGTGGGTATTCATAATATTTACGAAAATTTGACATTTCTATTCATATAAAGGTTGGAATTAGAAATAAAAGTTTATTTGAAACATACCAACACTTTATCTTGTTGAAACTAGTAGAGGTGTTTGGAGTCACCAGTTAACCTCTGAAAGGTTAAAATACTGCTGAGTATACCAGGACATCATCTTGAAACTTTGAATTCTTCTTTCCCTGAAGTATGCTTCAGTGTCCCACTGGGCATGCCAAAAACTGTTGTCACAGGGATTTGCACCCTCATGCAAAGATGAAAATCTCTGCAATCCCGTGTAGCATTGGATTACTTTTAGGTTGTGGGTATCCTATTCGAAAGTAAACCTTCAGATTCTAGGCCGACTTCCTATATTTTTTTTTTGATTATGGACTTAATAACTTGCTTGGAAAAGGGAAAAGATTGAAACTGATATGTAATTGGAAACTAAAATTTTGTGATTTACTTAAAGGAAAATGATTTGCAGATCTAAACACAACTAAGCTTCTCAAAAACTATTAACACAACTTAACCTGGGAATTTAACTTGCATAATTAATTTATTAAATGGATCTCTGAATCTTTGTCTTATAAAGGAAAACAAGGTTTTCACAATCCAAAAGAAAAGATATACTTTACGAGCACAAATAATAACCTGTAACAAACTGCCTTTTATGCACATCCAAAGCTAAGTGAGACATAAATCTAAAGGTTTCTAAACAAAACACAATGAATTTGCATCAATCACTGTAACACACAAGGCATCAAAAACTAAGAAGGGTAACATTCATTTTGACAAAACACTTAGAAGGAAATTCTACAATAAACTATGTCTGATAACCTATATAACCTGCTGAATATATTAATCTGAAAATGAAAGCTGAGTTACAAGATATTTCTCTTTGTAGAATGTAAAGGCTGAAAAACAAGACCTAAAGGAAAAAGACTAAATTTTTCCAATATATACAAAATAGGCATGCACAAAGCAACCAAAAATAGAACTAAATGAGAACTAAAGTGAAAAAATGTATCTCCAATGTGAAAGAAGAGGAAACCCTGATAAAAATAGCCCAAAAATGAAGCAAACTGCTCTTTGTGCCTAGAAAAATCCACCTCTCCATGTGCATGATAAAAAAATGTCGTGAAATGATGTGGAACTGAAAGAAACTCCATCAGTTTGACTAAAAGTCAAAGAGAAACCTCACTGAAGCTTCGACTGAAAATGAAACTCGAAATGTCTCCCATACATGGAAGTCTGAAAATCATGCAATCTCTCTATCTCACATGCATGTGAGCGATTTTTTTTTAGTATTTTCCCCTTCTTCAATAGTTATTTCAAAAATGATTAAAACAATCAGTAATATTGCTTTAATAAAGCTCAAAAATAACTTTACAATGAGACATAAAAGGGGAAAATACCAAAATAAATAAAAATCTATATCTAGCATGCATGAATCAAAACTCCTTATAACTCCTCATAATAGCACTCCAAGCTCTCACTTTGCTAATCATAAGTCAAGAAGACTCAAAGTCTTCTCATATGCTTTCGACCTCCTCATGCAATATATGCATATCATGTAATATATTATGAAATATATATATTTTTAAAATGTTACTTCGGGTTCTTCATGCAACACATAATTAGGTTATTGACATTGCAAAGTCAATACCACGGGAAATATGATGAAGTGATTATTATTTCAAAAAACTTGGTCAAAAATTCACTCCACTCGAATTAGGGATTTCAACCAAAAGTCACCGAACCCTAAACTCAATATCATTTTACACTTTGCTTGTTTGAGAAACTTCAAGAGTGAAGCTCTGTCAACTGGCCGCCATTAGGTAGGGTTTGGAGTTGAAGCTTTTATTTCTCTATTGTTTCTAGTGATTTTCTAAGATATTCCTATAGGAAGAGGCAATGTAAGTCATTTCAATCACCAATCTGGTGATTAGACTCCATTTTTAAAATCTTTTATATCTTTCTTGGCCATGACCATGAGTAAGTTTTTTGATACATTTTGCTCTTACTTCATTTGTCAATACTTATCAACCTTTGAGGCCGATATCGAGCTTTTCATGGAGCTCGTACTTGACATATGGGAGAAGGCTTTCTCTATTTCAAAGTGTTTGAGTCTTCTTCAAGCTGAGGGTAAGTGCTTTCTTCTACCTCCATTCTGAAACAAGTTTTCTTTGCAGAGAAAAATGAAAACCCTCTTTCACTGCATTATCAACCGTCATGGCTTACTCTTTGCTCTATAAAAGCATGAAACCTCTATCTCTATTGAATCTTCATCTGGCCATTATTATTCTGGGTTTGCACTTTGATTTTCTAGGCCGAGGGTTTCATGGCCATGCCCTCCTCATGTTTTTCTGATATTTTCCTTGTATTTCTATCATGTGAAGAAATCATCCTTTGTAGTCTCATGGCCCCCATGTGTTTCTTCTTGTTTGTAGACTGTGGCTCAACATCAAGGGAATTTCCACCTCACTATTTTGAAAAGAAACTACGAATCTTCCTCCTGTCTTTTATTTTTTCCTATATGTAAAACATAAATAAGCTTATAATGGTGATTGGAAATAACCCTCTTTGATATGTGGACAAGCTTCATGGCTGATTGTTCTTGTGGCTGATTTTTCCTTTGAAAGAATAACATAAAACAACTCTGTATAAGAGGTCGCGGGTTTCAAATGCTAGGTATTTGCTTTATTTTGATTTGACTCATCCATGATAGTCTCTGCTCAAGATTTTCCTTCAGCTATTAGAAGTCATCACTCTCTTTTTCGTGCTTTTACATGATCTCAGCCTCATGAATTCTTCTATGTGTTTTCGATGCTAAAAAATATATATGAGGGTTTTTCTCCTGTTCATAACCCATGAAAACCCTCCCTTCCTTCAATCTGGGTTTAACTTGTGGACATTATGGGTATTATGACTCATGTTTCTTTTGGGTTTCGATTATATAAATAAAATAAAATGAAACTCGTGGTCACTGTCATAACCTCCTCCACCTTTTGTCAATAAATAAGCTCGACTTGAGCTCTATAACAGGGAAAAATGACTATATGTGTGCACCATAATAATGAATGTCAATCCTAATATGTGATTGCTATTGTAAACTTTATGCCATGTATTTCATTCTCTTCCATCTGTTCAATCAATTTTACATGACATTGAAACTATTTTCATTGGTAAAGACAAACCATGTAGTGTTATATGGTGACGGTATAATTGATTGAGTACAGTCAATAATGGTTGCTTTTAATCTACAGTTCATAGTCAAATATTCATTCCTTCTCCGTTCTTATGTAATGGATATTTGAGGCTTACTTTATGTATAATGATGAAAGTACACCTTTACTTCTCTCCCATAACTCTGTCATCATATTTTGTAGTATTACATCATTTGCAACATTGAGAACCATAATCCTGGAAATGGTTTTTAACTATACTGTCACTGGTACTGTGTTTCTTTGCATTATAAATTCCTATAGACCTTTGCAATATTCAATACATGACACATTGGTGATGTCTTAAGCTACATATTTTATTCTTGTTGATGGCAACTTCTCCTTTACATTTTTTCATGGAAAAATCAACATTCTTTTGATGGCACTCTATAGATGATGACTACAACTTGAATACTTGAAAGTTGTACTACTTTGATCTACTCCCCTTCAGTTATGTATCATACCTTATAGTACCTTCTCACCCTTGAAGCTTTGAAAGAAGAATTCTTGTGCTTGTAACCATATTAATCTACATTACCTATAACTTTGCAATGTGCACTTGTTCCTATTCCAGTGTATTTAACAAGCTTCTTGGTTTATCAACTGTATTAGCATGATTATACATTTATCAGCTTTATGGCAGCAACTCATTGTATTTATATGACTTCTCTTTACATCCTGGAGGTATGCCTTTCTTGCATATCATAACATAACAACACAACAAGAAATTAGTGCCGACTTTTGCACCAGAATTTAGTGTATTTGAGTGCATGAATTGAACAATTTGGCTGGTGCCCAACTTGGCACAAATAGGCATGGTCAGTTTAGCATCAGATTTAGCACCGTATTTAGCATCGAGACATCATAGCGCCTCTGTTGGCACCTAAAATTGCGTCGGGTAGTAGAGTTGGAAATTACACCGAAATGGGTGCCCAATTTGGCTTTCAATTTTACTTCCATGTCTACTCCCATTTTTTATTCTAGTTTTGCTTCCAATTTGACGTCCAGTTTTGCTTCCAATTTTGCCTCCAGGTTTGCTTCCAATTTTGCTTCCTATTTTGCTTCCAGTTTTCCTTCTATTTTTTCTTCTAGGTTTTCTTCCAATTTTGCTTCTAGTTTTGCTTCTAGTTTTTCTTCCAAGTTTTCTTTTGGTTTTTCTTCCAATTTTGCTTCCAATTTTTCTTCCATGTTTGCTTTCGGTTTTGCTTCCAAGTTTGCTTCCAGGTTTGCTTTCTATTTTGCTTCCACTTTTGCTTCCAATTTTGCTTCTAGTTTTGCTTTGAGGTTCGCTTCCAATTTTGATTTCAAGATTGCTTCTAATTTGGCTTTCATTGTTGCTTCCTTTTTTGCTTCTAAAAATGCTTCTTGTTTTGCTTCCATTTATTAATTTGATATGTTTTATTTCAATTTGATTAGTTGAATATATCATGCCTCTTAAATAAATCATATGATTAAATAACAATATAATTATTGTAACATGATCATCATCTATAATTAAAACAAGTGAGTCAAATAATTATAATTTAATTGAATTTGACAACATCCATCCTGAGCAGTAAATTAAAGTCATTATACTTAATAAATATCCATCCAAAAATCATCGACCAATTTTAATATATATAAATTGACAAGTCAATACTGTTAAGATCATCATCATATATAACTAAAACAAGCGAAAGTCAAATATGTGATTACATAAAAAACATGTCAAAATGATATATGTCCAACAGTCAACATAAGTGAAAATGATACATGTACAAATGATGTAAATAAAATTGATAAATTATGTAACTCAAATTGATACAAGTCAAGATGATACATGTCCAAATGATATAGTGTCGAAAATGATACATGTCAATATGATACAACTCAACAATATAGTACTGTAGGCCGTGAAAATGATACATATGATAGTAACCATGAAAAGAGTCATCATAACAATATATCAACAATGATCCATGATGTAGTCTATATGATCATGAATGTCACTGATTACTATCACCAACCGTCTCATCATCATCATTGTCATCGACCTAGGTGTCTTCCGTATTTGCGTCATCATCATCCTCTGGCATGTGATATGTACCAACAAAACCAATATTTTGTGGATCTATATCATGTTGAGGATCATCTTGATCTTCTAGAAGACCCGTGTTCTACAAAAAAAAAATATTTAAAATGAAAAGTTATTATTTATTTCATGCAATAATTTATTTTTCTATTATATATCTAATATTACAACATATGAGATGAAACCATAATCATATTACATCATATCAAAGTGCACATACCATATTAAAATTTTAAAAAAGTTACAGCTAATATTGGTGAGTTAGGAGAAACTTCAACTTTCAAAAACAAAGCCAATTAGGCTGGCAGACTTGTGGATCAGACCAACATTTGGTGGAAGAGGAAGAAAGATGACTGGAACTCTGAAGGCCCACCATAATGGATTTCAGTATTCAACCATGAGAGCAAAAGAGAGAGTTGATATCATGTATCAAAACATTAAGCATGCATTCTTCCAGCCAGTGGAGAATGAGATGATTAATTTGCTTCATTAGGCTAGCAGATGTGTGGATCGGGCCAACATTTGGTGGAAGAGGAAGAAAGATGACTGGAACTATGGAGGCCCACCATAATGGATTTCGGTATTCAACCATGAGAGCAAAAGAGAGAGTTGATATAACATATTAAAAAATTAAGCATGCATTCTTCCAGCCAGTGGGGAAGGAGATGATTACTTTGCTTCATTTTCATTTGCATAACCATATCATGGCGTGGGAACCAAGAAGACCAAGGATGTCCAGTTTTATGTGGAGGTAATGGATTTGGTCTAAAATTTAGGAGGGGAAAGAAGGTCAATGTATGATCCTGATGAAATTGAGGAAGAACAATAAGAGAGGGACAAGACTACAAAAACACAAAACATGTAAGAGAGCTATGGGAGAAGCCTCATCTAAAAGATTAGATTACATAATCATGGACTGCAGAAACACAAAACATGTAAAAAAGGAAAGATGCTAAAACTACAAACTAATTATATCCCACAAATAAGATCATGCTATCCATAATTCACACACTCATTTTAAGGCATTCAAAAAATAAAATAGAGATATAGTCTCCCCACTAAAATACAAGCATACATAGTAACTAGAGATTAAATTCCTTTAACACTTTTCTCAAAAACATACAATGATAAAATAATTAGCTTTGAATTAACAAGGATAAGGACAAGAACTTATGATTTCCTCTAGATGTAGAAGGGCGCTTCACTTGAGCACCCCCCATGTAGCTCTCCTCCCTTCCTCTCTTCATTTATATGACCACCAGTCTCACCTCAAGCTGCTCTTGCAAAAAAGGAAAATATCATATTCATTACAATTAGTCTAGGTTTCTTGTTTCTACAACCCCCCCATCCTCCTTCCCTTACAATCGCAAAAAGCATGAATCCTCCACAGATAAAATCCCAAATTCTCAATAGTCAAAATAGATATAAATTCAAAACCCAAAAAAACAAACCCAATAAAAACACAAAATACTCAAACACCAAAATTAGGATTAGGCTCCTCTAAAACCCAAGAAGAAAAAGAAAAAAAGAATCACATAAAATTGAAGCTTCTAGAACAAAATTATTCGACCACATATTTATGTCCAGAGGTCAAGAGATCGAGACTCACAGAGCTTATTTCATTTTCACTACCTTGTCTCGCATTTTTCTTTCTTTAACAGATCCTTGCAAGCTTAATGGAAGATTAAAAATAAATGCTTTCATTGAAACCCCAACTATTACTAAAGCCTTCTTAAAATTGAGCATCAATTTAAAACATATACATGCAAGTCCTTTCAGGGCTTAAATAGACTAGCCTCTACACTAAACACTTTCCACAAACAAACATAGGGAATTACAATATAATACAAAAGAAAATAAAAAACAAAAGTAAATTGTGAACCAAGATGAGCACCACAAACATTGTTTTGAAGCACAAAAATCCGTTGTTCAAAAAAAATTGAACCTTCATCGATCTGTTGCAACGAAAATCAATCACAATTGCATAAAATCCATGAAATACTAAGGCATAAGCATATCCTCGTCCTCCTGTTGCTCCTCCTCCTTAAATATTTGTCAAGCGGGTAAGAGAGCTATGGGAGCAAACTCATCTAGAATATTTTGAACTAGAGTTTAATATACCATTTAGAGAGCTTGGTTTTCATGGAGTTATCAAAAATATACGATGATAAAATAATTAGCTTTGAATTAACAAGGATAAGGACAATAACTTACGATTGCCTCTAGATGTAGAAGGGCACTTCACTTGAGCACCCACCATGTAGCTCTCCTCCCTTCCTCTCTTCATTTATATGACCACCAGTCACCTCAATCTACTCTTGCAAACAAAAAAATATATCATATTCATTACAATTAGTCTAGGTTTCTTGTTTCTACAGCCCCCTTCTCCTCCTTCCCTTACAATCACAGAAAGCATGAATCCTTCATACACAAAACCCAAAATTCTCAACAGTCAAAATGGATATAAATTCAAAACCCAAAAAAATAAACCCAATAAAAACACAAAATACTCAAACACCAAAATTAAGATTAGGCTCCTCTAAAACCCAAGAAGAAAAAGAAAAAAGAATCACATAAAATTGAAGTTTCTAGAACAAAAGTATTCGACCACATATTTGTGTCCAGAGGTCAAGAGATCAAGACTCGCGAAGCTTATTTAATTTTCACTACTTTGTCTCGCATTTTTTTCTTTCTTTAACAGATCCTTGCAAGCTTAATGGCAGATTAAAAATAAATGCTTTCATTGAAATCCCAACTATTACTAAAGCCTTCTTAAAAAGGAGCACCAATTTAAAACATATACATGCAAGGCCTTTCAGGGCTTAAATAGACTAGCCTCTACACTAAACACTTTCCACAAACAAACAAAGGGCATTGCAAGATAATACAAAAGTAAATTATGAACCAAGATGAGCACCACAAACCTTGTTTTGAAGCACAAAAATCCATTGTTCAAAAGTTTTTGAACCTCCGTCGATCCATTGAAATGAAAATCAATCACAATTCCATCAAATCCATGAAATACTCAGGCATAAACATATCCTCGTCCTCCTACTACTCCTCCTCCTTAAGGATTTGTAAGTGAGTAAGAGAGTTATGGGACCAGCCTCATCTAAAATATTTTGAACTAGAGTTTGATATACCATTTAGAGAGCTTGGTTTTCATGGAGTTCCTTTCAAAGCCTCTGCTTTTATTGTTCCTATGGTAAAATATTTGGTAGAGTTGGTGGAATTACCTTTCTTAGTAATCGCTATTAGTGAGATTGAGAATTGTTAACCTTGAGAGAGTAGGACTTGGGAAAAAGAAATTTGATATGGCTATTGTTTTCAAAGACTTCAAGAAGGATGTACTCCGAATGTACACCATTCCTCAATCTTCATTTGATGGCATCAAGGAATGGCTGAAATCCATGGATATAAAGTATTATGAAAGCAGAATGAACTTGAACCAGTGGCCAATTTTAAGGAAATTTCTTTTAGATGCAAGGATTCAAAGCACATCAACAATGTGGTACAAATGATTAAATCCCAGAGATGATTTATAGCAATGAAAGAGTCTGAAAAGGTAGAGAGAGCTACACTGGTGACTCAGGAGAAACTTTAGCTTTCAAAAACAAAGCCAATTAGGCTGGAAGACGTGTGGATCAGGCCAACATTTGGTGGAAGAGGAAGAAAGATGATTGGAACTCTGGAGGCCCACCATAATGGATTTCGGTATTCAACTAGGAGAGAAAAAGAGAGAGCTGATATCACATATCAAAACATTAAGCATGCATTCTTCCTGTAATGCCCCGCCAAGTAACCCTAAAAGAAGTTGCAATTAACATCTTAAGCGAACCAATTTTTTTTTTATAAAGTGCATTTACCATACACATTCACTTACTAATTAACAACAACCTCTAAGGCTACAAGGTTAGGATTACTTAAACCGACACATACATAATACATATAACCATAGCCTTATGAACTTTATAAAATAAACATCATACATCATAAGAATACCACATAACATAATAAGATAATCAACCAAAATACAATCTCATAAGCATTATCTTAATCCAATAGTTACATCACTCATTCCCAGAATGAGACACTAGTACATAAAGTTACAATTACAGAATTCCACCTCATAAACATAAGAGGGATAAAATAATTTATACAAGTTAAAATATTACAATGCAAGTAATTACAATAAGAACCACAAGCTGTCCATCTAGATGTCTCGCCACCAAGTACTGAAGATAGATGGGGACCCAACGGTTTTGGTGCATGTTCCACCCAACCAATGTGGTACCCGAAGGCCCACCCCCCATGCTAAGAGATAGTAACAAAGTAACATGGACTAAGATCTACAACCACTAACCAAAGGCAGACTCATACTGACTCAAACTGACATAACCAAATAAATGCCATCAACAAGTACAACTCATTCACCATACAAGTATGAATCAAGTACAACTCAAGTACAATACAAGTACAAATCAAATACAATACAAGTACAACTCCAACATCACTGACATAGGTCACATTGCTTCCAGATATAAAGTAGATCAAGTATGTTCAGAAAACCATACATAAAAAAATAATTAACAATAGTTGTCCTAGATAGAGTGTCATCGCAAGGTTTGTCATGAGATCTCCTTTGGCATCCTTCATAGGCTCCAGCACAAGTAATCTTGGTGGTCTCAACCGAATCCCGACACTCATACTCACTCATGCGGAATCAACTACCTCTCGCAAGAACAAGATAGTTGATCTTGTCATTCCAAGCCTTTCCACTCATCCCAAGTCTAAACAAACCCTTGTGTCTATGAGTGAGGTAAAATTATCTTGATTAGTGAGAAGTTAGTTCTAATCTTCTAAGTACATTATTTTAATTATCACTTGTTTAAATCACTCCTGAAGATTATCCAGTTTACCTCTTTGGGCTCTGGCGCCTAACAGAAGCCACTCTTCTAATGGACACCACACTCACAACCAATCACCAAGGGAAACACAAGTGCATACAAACTAGGCATCATAACCACTCCAACACAAGGAGGATACAAATAATAGAAAACTCATTCCAAACATCTTGGAGGCAACAATCACATAGTCCGCTCCTTTCAAAGAGACACGGATCCCATAATCCGCTTCTAAACCAAGGAGGTGCAAACATCCCCGTTCATGAAAACCAGGTAAAACTGAAAAGACGCCATGCACTACCCAAGGGAAAACAACTAGATGGCATAAAGATTCAACAACCCTTATCCTCTAAGTTCTTCTGGAAGACTTATAATTTAGGACTAACACTAAATCCCAAAACCAACAATGCAACTTGACGACATAGCAACAAAAGCATTCAAGTCATCAATCAAATCTAATATTTGGATTTTCTAAATCCATACTCATTCAATAGGTAGTGTTGACAAAATCAAAGACATGTTAACTAGATCATCTAAAAATAATCATAACCTTTATTTCCCTTTTCATTATTGGAAATCTAAAACAATTAAACTTACTTCCCTTTACTGAATATAGAGAATTAAATCCTTTAAGATAATCATGAGGAAGATACTACTTTTGGATATACTAAATCCATATCTCTTTCATAATCCAATCACAATGATCCAATTAATCTAAATAGAAATTAATTAAATAACATAATCGATTAACTCATCAATAAAACAACTTCTTAATTTACTTTTAAATTGGCACAAATCCATGCAAGTAAACTCTTTCCATTTCCTAACCAAATCTTACGTCTCATTCAATTTTCTATTTAAAACATTCGGTCACTTTAATATAATAACATATTGTTTCTCTACCCATTTTCCATATACACTAATTATTTTTTTAGAACACTAATAATACCCAATTTGCAAACAACGGAATAAAATAATATAAAATATTATTTAATCTCTCAAATGGATATATACCTTCAATAAATATATACTAAATATAAATTAATATATTTAAATATATTTAATCATTAACATATCTTCTATTCTTTACAGAATATCAAATTGTTTAATTCAAAATAAAATATCCCTTATCATCAATTTTCCAAAATATAAATATATTTTTCCAATTAAGTCAAATTAATAATTGAACCTTTTACATATGAATTTAAATTCCACAATTAAATTTTAAATTATGCATTCTTTAATCAAATATTTAACTCCTTCAATTAAACTTTAACATGCCATTTTAAAATAAACAATAATTTTCCCATACGTTTATAATTTTAATTCCACTAATGTAATATACAAATTTTATTTAAAATGATATACATAAATATAATACTTTAGTATTATAAATTATAATATAAAATATTATTAAATAATATTTTAATATTATAATAACAATACTTAAAATATTAATATTTATAAATATCAATTTATTATTATTTTATTTTCAGAACAGCCATGGGAAAATAACTTAATAGCAATCTCATGTTTCAAGCATAACTCAAAAACTACGATCTGGGTATTTATGATGTTTTGACAAGGATAAGAAAATTTCAAAATGAAAAAACCCTTTAAATTTCCTGAAAACCCAGTTTGTGAAAGTGAAGTTATAGGTGACGCAATCAGACCATTTTACCATGAAAAATATAACTATACTGCAGATTTTAAAATCCGTTTTCTAATAATAACAGAGGGTTTTATTTTCTAAAAACATTCTAAATGCATTGTTCAATCTTTATGTTTGATTTCCAATAACAACAAAATCGATTTCTCCAAATAATTTAAATACAACTAAGGTTTTCACAATTTTCACTCAAGAATTTTCACAAGCAAAGGCTGTAACTTTATTTAATTTTTTTCTTCTAATATCAAATTTGTTTTATAAAATAGATTTAACAAACAAATCTTTAATCACTACTATTTAAAAAAAAAAATCAAGAACAATAAAACACAAAGAGAAAAACCTGGTATAAGAAGCTACAAGAAGAGATGAATTTCTGATGCAAGCCTCCTCCAAAGATTTTCTGAATTTTCTTCAATCCTCCAAAGAATCCAATCCAAAATCCAACAAATGCAAACAATCTTTCCTTCAATCAATTCTACAATCAAACTTTGTTCAAACCCTTATGCAAATTTTCCAAAATTTCTTCCCTGCTGTAAAAATGAATTTTCCTAAAAACTTTCTGCCCTCAAATTAAAACATGTATTCTTTATAAATCAAAAATACCTAATTCAACCCTCATTCACATTACATGCAAATTAGATATTTCAATTTCAATTTTTACAACCCTAATTCACATTACATGCAAATTAGATATTTCAATTTCAATTTTAATTTTAATTTCAATTTCACTTTTCAAAAACCCACTTTCAATTTAAAATGCAATTTCAAATAATAAAATAATTTCCAAAATTGCAACCAATTTCTCAAATAAACATTTAATTACAATTTCTAATTTAATTCCCACACGTTGAAATTAAATTCCAAAATTAATTTTAATTCTTTTATTTCATTTCATTCTCTTGCATCACGTTTAATTAATTAATTTAATTATTTAATAACTAAATTCAACCCCCTTGGATTAAATTTAATTAATTAAATAATCTAAATATAATTAATTAATTTAAATATAAACTTTTATCCACATTGCATTATTTAAATTAAATAACCATCAACATGATTTAAATGCAATTATTCTAAATATCTATTTCCAAATCAAGAATTCTTCATAGTTAAATAACATCAAAGCAAGACCAGACAATGACTTGACACACACAACTGACACACACTAAGGCTAGGGTGTAAACTTGACACATGTTACCTAGCTACTATCTCCCGTTCAACTTAACCGTTGGATCGACACGCTCAAACCTGTGAAACCAGGTGGAGTCGATGTCATGTACCTGCAATCCTACAACCAAGTAAACAACATCATACAATATATCCAGCATATAATACACACCGTGAAGAAGGAATTACGGATTCGTAGGGTGCTCACAAGCGAGTGATGCAAAACCGTCCTCTTCACCAATACACTCATCGAAACTGACACTTCCATCATAATCTAGGAATCTCATAATAACATCTTATGTTAACTCTACAACAACATTAATCTATAATGCATGTGAAACAATAATCAGATAACTACATCCCACAATAATAGTTGTCGCTCAATAGTAGCGATCAAATCATCATAACAAAATGTATCCAATATCAAAGTAACTGCAACCAAATATAGCATAAAGCAAACCAAACAAGAAACAAAACGGAGGGGTATTACACTTCCAGCCAGCGGAGAAGGAGATGATTGGCCTCCATTCTTCAAGCCAACAAAAGGGTCCAATGTTCTTGAATGTAGAGTGAAATTGACCTCCATTTCTTCTTTGGTACGCTAGCTTCCAAATTGCCTCATACCGTAGACCTGTTACATTCCTTGCCACCACAAATTGAGAAGCATCAGATGAAATGCCTTGTGTGTCTTCAAAACACATCATATTGTCAACCCTCACCATTAATGTCAAACACGCGTCCAACACCGCCAACAATACCTTCATCAATGCTTCAAGTCCTTCAGGAATTTAAAACACATTCCTCTACTTGCTAGCGTTAACTCCTTCCTGCATTAATTACAATGGAAAAATTTCCTCCAAATGAATTCCATTAAAATCTTCTATTCTTATTTCCTCCACCTCTGCAAAAGATAGAGCCCATTTCAATAGGGTATCTGCTTCGACAATGTCTATGCAAGCAATGGATTTTTTATTTGGCTGTATTTATTAATTAATTGAAAATAAAAAGTGCATTCACTTTTTATTTTCAATTAATTAATAAATACAATCAAATCAATTAATGGTGGAATGTGTTGCCTGCATAGAAAATACTTTTCCTAATCACACCCTATAAATGCCAAGCATCAATTCCTCCTTTTATTATTACTTGGATGCTTCTTCCATTCATTTTGTATCAACATATGTTTGTGAAGACACAAAAGTTAATAGCTCAATCAGGTAGAGCTTTTGTGATTTTCAAATGAATAGTAAGGTACATTTTTATTTCTGCTACATTACATTCATGTGTATAAACTGTAATGCCCCGCCACGCAACCCTAGAGGAAGTTGTAAATAACTACTTAAATGGACTAATTTTTTTTTTGTTTAAGAACAACTAATAAGAAAGTTCACTAACTAATGCCAACAACCTCTAAGGTTACGAGACCGAGGTTATATAGAACCTCAACAAAAAACATGAACTTAAACCATGTCATTCATTTACTTAATAATTTAAACACATACATTCCAATAAGATGAATTACATCAAAGCATAAGAGATAACATTCAATTCCATTTATCGATAATTAAACAATACGATTACAACTCTCATTCCCCGAATGAGGTAAATCCAATAAGCATGATAATAATTACAACTTTCCACCTTGATAACAAATGAGGGGCAATAAATCACAAGAAAAATTGAAATGAAATAAAGCAAGAACTGAAACTGGATCCCACGATCCCTCCAACTGGAAATCTCGTCCATACGAACATGAAGAAATCCCAACGAGTTAAGGTACACGCCACCCAACCAAGTGGAACCTAAAGGCCCACCCCTCGTGCTAGGAGATAGTAACAAGGAATCCTAACCAAGACCATCTACCTCTGGACACAGACTAACACATCACTAAACCAAATTGACACATCCAATCACATGTACCACTCAAGTACAACACAAGTACCATGAAAGTACAATATAAGTACAACTCAACTTGGATACATTGCTTTCAGAAATAAAGCAGATCAAGTATGTTAAAAGAACCATACACATAATAATCAAATACCAACTATAGTCACATCAGGTATGTTAAGGAAACCATACCCATAAAATCGAATACCAACTGCTATCCTAGACAAAGTGTCATCACACAACTTGTCATGGGTTTACCTTTGGGAATCTTCATAGGCTCCGACCCCCACTAAGGGTTATTCTAGTGGCCTCAATAGAATCTCGGCCCCCATACTGACTCATGTGGAAATCAAATACCTTTCGTACAAACAAGATAAATGACCTTGCCATTCCAGGCCTTCCCACTCATCCCAAGTCTAAACAAGCCCTTGTGTCCATGAGTGAGGCATAATTATCTTGATTAGTGAGAAGTACCACCTAATCTTCTAAGTATTGTTTTAGCTATCACTTGATTAAACCACCTCCGAAGGTTATCCAGTTTACCTCTTTGGGCTCTGGCCCCTACATAAGCCACTCTTTTACTTGACAACATACCAACAAAACCAATCACCAAGGGTGCCAAAGTGCATACAAACAAGATATCACGACCGCTCCTTTCTCAGGAGGCGACATAAGACAAAACCCTCTCCAACACTGGAGGTAACAAACATAACAAAGCCACTCCTTACAAGGAGTCACAATCACATAACCCACTCCTTCCACAGGAGGCACAAAACATCCCCGTTCGTGGAAAACGGGTATACCATTGACATAACTTCATGCACTATCCAAGGGAATTGACAAACGGTTAACATCACAAAACGACAACCCCCAACCTCTAGGGTCCTTTGGAAGACTTACATACCAAAGCCACTTAACCCATTTCCCCAAACATGAACACAGAGGAAATAATCACGAAAGCAATTGCTAGGAAATAACTAATTTTGGATATTCTAAATCCATTTCCCTTTAAAGTTCATTTCACAGTAAGGAAAATAATTTCCCTAACAAAATAATTAAATAAAATAACTCATTGCCTTTATTACAATTCAATAGTTTATTGTCTCAATTAACTAATTTAATATTATCTCTTTCAAAGAAAGGATGAAATTTGAACTGAATATTTAATCCTTAATTGCTTGTAAATAATAATAAAATAAATCAGTTACTTTATTAATTCCAAAACATATCATTTTAAAATAAATATTTCTCTCTTGCAAAGTAAATCATTTTGAAATCATTTGGTCTCGTTATTAAACATATTACTTTCAACTCCAATAATTCATCTATTAACATATTATTTTAAAACAAATTCCTCAATTGCAACATAATCATGCTATTATCTAAATTCCCCATTTAATATATATATTAAAGAAATAACAATATCAACTATATATATTATTACTTAATATTATATTAATATAATATAAAATACATTCATATTTTAATATTAAATTAATATAATATAAAATAATATATACATATATTATATTCTTTTTGTTAGAAACGAAGCCACCCATGTGCCTCGGGCCAGGCGTCGATTTAGGGCAGGGCAACTGTCTTAGGCCACACACTAAGGATGGTTGGTGGTGTAGGAGCACTTATTTGATTTCTTGCCTCCATGAGGCCATTTGTAAATAGTTGCTCTATTTTGTGTATTGGGTCTAATAATAAAGTTTATCAAACCATTTTATAGGCTTTTTAGTCTTAGGAAGTCATGTTTGAAGTCATTTGTCAAATAATGTTTAAAGTTGTTCTATTTTGTAAAAAATTGTAAAAGTTGCTCAAGAAAGTTGTCAAGCAACTTGTCAAAAGTGTCATTATGGTGTTTTGTCAATAAACTAACTAAAAGGTGGTTGAAAATAGTTGGTTTTGGTTTTAAATTTATAATTACACCCTCCAAAACTCGAATTGGAGAGGTTGGAGACATTATTTGTGAAGTTTGATGAATGGCAACCTCAAGTTTGGTGTGCATTTTATGATTTCTACATTGTTTCCAGGTTGAAGTTGTGATTTTTACGACCTGGTATGCACTCAAATAATGGATTATCATATATGGATGGAAAGATATTTGTTTCTAGTTTCCAATTCTTTTTGTCTCATTCAATTTTATTGAGTTTTGTGGGAGATATGATTATTTTGGTGAGACTGCCTATTTTAACAATATTGTGCAGAATTTACAGTCTGAAAGAATATGATGGTACGGATTTTAAAGTATATATTTTGGGTCTGAAACCATTTTTATGTTGTTCCTATATGAATCTAATTTCATTTTCTTCACGTCTCATCAAATTTCATTAAGATTTGAATAAGTTATGATCATTTTAGTGAGGGCAGGTTTGAACCCTGTCTAGGGTTTGCAGTTTTGGGGAAAATGAAATAGTTTTCTTTTGGGCTACCATGGTTATGTTTCCAATGTGACATAGAATGAATAATAGAATGTGTTATACAAAGATTGAATTGGATTAATTTTGAAGGATTGTGAGATATGTTGTTGAATCCTCCTAACTCTGCATCAGATTGGTACCAGAGCCCAGAAGGTCTGGGTTGGTAAGTTGGTTTGTAGTATGTGGTGTTGTGTTGGTTGGTTGCAGGTTATGTGAGAACCTGATTGCTGCCATTGATAAGGCAAAGAGAAAATTGAGTTGTGAGCAAGGAGATACTTGCTGAGACCAGCTAGAAAAGATGGAGAACTTGAGAAGACATTTGCAGGCAGAGGAGGAGAGAAAGAAGAGAAAAAGACAAGCAAAGATGGATAGGGAAATTGCTGAGTTGAAGCAAGAAATGAAGAGGTTGGATAAAGAGTTCCAAGAATCTATGAAGAGGATAGAACAAATGATGAAACAAGAGACAAGTTGGAATTTTAAATTGAAAAGGAAGATGGTTTGGCCTATAAAGAAGATTGTGAAAAGAAGAAGAAATGAGAAGATGAAAGAGGAAGAAGAAGCATATGAAGATGCACATGAAGAATTCCTAGATGAAGAGAAAGATGTTCCAAAGCATGAAGATGAAGAATGTAAAGTTGTTGCAGAAATTCCAAGGAAAGAAGGTGAATGTATCATTGAGATAAGAAACCTGATTTCAGGACTTGAAGAGGTTGAGTTGATTAAGGGAATGATCATGGATGGATTGGTCATAGAGGTTTGCAAAGGGTTGATGAATGATGGAGGTATTATGGTAGAAATTTTGTTTCATTTCATTATGTTACTAATGATTTGGACAAAGAATAATTTTCAGGTTGAAAATACACAGGAAAAAGTGCAAAGGAATTGGAAGATCAAGAAGAATACAATTCAAAGGGGCTTTAATTCTTTTGCCTTCGGGAGTTTGGTGCGGGAGCACTTATTTGATTTCTTGCCTCCATGAGGCCATTTGTAAATAGTTGCTCTATTTTGTGTATTGGGTCTTATAATAAAGTTTATCAAACCATTTTATAGGTTTTTTAGTCTTAGGAAGTCATGTTTGAAGTCATTTGTCAAATAATGTTTAAAGTTGTTCTATTTTGTAAAAAATTGTAAAAGTTGCTCAAGAAAGTTGTCAAGCAACTTGTCAAAAGTGTCATTATGGTGTTTTGTCAACAAACTAACTAAAAGGCGGTTGAAAATAGTTGGTTTTGGTTTTAAATTTATAATTACACCCTCCAAAACTCGAATTGGAGAGGTTGGAGACATTATTTGTGAAGTTTGATGAATGGCAACCTCAAGTTTGGTGTGCATTTTATGATTTCTACATTGTTTCCAGGTTGAAGTTGTGATTTTTACGGCCTGGTATGCACTCAAATAATGGATTATCATATATGGATGGAAAGATATTTGTTTCTAGTTTCCAATTCTTTTTGTCTCATTCAATTTTATTGATTTTTGTGGGAGATATGATTATTTTGGTGAGACTGCCTATTTTAACAATATTGTGCAGAATTTACAGTCTGAAAGAATATGATGGTACGGATTTTAAAGTATATATTTTGGGTCTGAAACCATTTTTATGTTGTTCCTATATGAATCTACTTTCATTTTCTTCACGTCTCATCAAAATTTCATTAAGATTTGAATAAGTTATGATCATTTTAGTGAGGGCAGGTTTGAACCCTGTCTAGGGTTTGCAGTTTTGGGGAAAATGAAATAGTTTTCTTTTGGGCTACCATGGTTATGTTTCCAATGTGACATAGAATGAATAATAGAATGTGTTATACAAAGATTGAATTGGATTAATTTTGAAGGATTGTGAGATATGTTGTTGAATCCTCCTAACTCTGCATCAGATTGGTACCAGAGCCCAGAAGGTCTGGGTTGGTAAGTTGGTTTGTAGTATGTGGTGTTGTGTTGGTTGGTTGCAGGTTATGTGAGAACCTGATTGCTGCCATTGAGAAGGCAAAGAGAAAATTGAGTTGTGAGCAAAGAGATACTTGCTGAGACCATCTAGAAAAGATGGAGAACTTGAGAAGACATTTGCAGGCAGAGGAGGAGAGAAAGAAGAGAAAAAGACAAGCAAAGATGGATAGGGAAATTGCTGAGTTGAAGCAAGAAATGAAGAGGTTGGATAAAGAGTTCCAAGAATCTATGAAGAGGATAGAACAAATGATGAAACAAGAGACAAGTTGGAATTTTAAATTGAAAAGGAAGATGGTTTGTCCTATAAAGAAGATTGTGAAAAGAAGAAGAAATGAGAAGATGAAAGAGGAAGAAGAAGCATATGAAGATGCACATGAAGAATTCCTAGATGAAGAGAAAGATGTTCCAAAGCATGAAGATGAAGAATGTAAAGTTGTTGCAGAAATTCCAAGGAAAGAAGGTGAATGTATCATTGAGATAAGAAACCTGATTTCAGGACTTGAAGAGGTTGAGTTGATTAAGGGAATGATCATGGATGGATTGGTCATAGAGGTTTGCAAAGGGTTGATGAATGATGGAGGTATTATGGTAGAAATTTTGTTTCATTTCATTATGTTACTAATGATTTGGACAAAGAATAATTTTCAGGTTGAAAATACAAAGGAAAAAGTGCAAAGGAATTGGAAGATCAAGAAGAATACAATTCAAAGGGGCTTTAATTCTTTTGCCTTCGGGAGTTTGGTGCAGGAGCACTTATTTGATTTCTTGCCTCCATGAGGCATTTTGTAAATAGTTGCTCTATTTTGTGTATTGGGTCTTATAATAAAGTTTATCAAACCATTTTATAGGTTTTTTAGTCTTAGGAAGTCATGTTTGAAGTCATTTGTCAAATAATGTTTAAAGTTGTTCTATTTTGTAAAAAATTGTAAAAGTTGCTCAAGAAAGTTGTCAAGCAACTTGTCAAAAGTTTCATTATGGTGTTTTGTCAACAAACTAACTAAAAGGCGGTTGAAAATAGTTTGTTTTGGTTTTAAATTTATAAGTACACCCTCCAAAACTCGAATTGGAGAGGTTGGAGACATTATTTGTGAAGTTTGATGAATGGCAACCTCAAGTTTGGTGTGCATTTTATGATTTCTACATTGTTTCCAGGTTGAAGTTGTGATTTTTATGGCATGGTATGCACTCAAATAATGGATTATCATATATGGATGGAAATATATTTGTTTCTAGTTTCCAATTCTTTTTGTCTCATTCAATTTTATGGAGTTTTGTGGGAGATATGATTATTTTGGTGAGACTGCCTATTTTAACAATATTGTGCAGAATTTACAGTCTGAAAGAATATAATGGTACGAATTTTAAAGTATATATTTTGGGTCTGAAACCATTTTTATGTTGTTCCTATATGAATCTACTTTCATTTTCTTCACGTCTCATCAAATTTCATTAAGATTTGAATAAGTTATGATCATTTTAGTGAGGGCAGGTTTGAACCCTGTCTAGGGTTTGCAGTTTTGGGAAAAATGAAATAGTTTTCTTTTGGGCTACCATGGTTATGTTTCCAATGTGACATAGAATGAATAATAGAATGTGTTATACAAAGATTGAATTGGATTAATTTTGAAGGATTGTGAGATAGGTTGTTGAATCCTCCTAACTCTGCATCAGTTGGGCAGTGTTTTGGCCTCATATTTTGCAGGGTGGGGCGGTTGGTGGCTTACACAACCATCCCAAGCTTGGGGCGACGACTTACACAGCCGGCCCAAAGCTTGGGGCGACTGGCCGTCTGACGACCGTTGTGGATGGCGGTGGCAGTGGGGTGTGTGGGGAGCGTGTTGGGTGCAGCTCCCCCACAATGCCTCCCATGGGGGGCGTGGTGGGGTGAGCCCCCAACAACCCCCAAACCCCTCTTTTTTTATTATTTATTTTTTATTTTTTATAAAAATGCCCAAATCCCCGAGGATTTTGGGATCCGTGCACACACAAGGTATTTTAAAAAAAAAAAAAATTGATTTCAACAGCATAAACCCCCAACCAACATAATATATAAAATATATATATATATATATATATATATATATATATATATACATGTATGCTTATATACATGTATATATATATTCTCAAAAATTAATTTGCAAAATTAATTGAAGAACAAAATTGAAAAACAATTTCCAGCCAAGAACATCAATATTTTTTTGAAGAAATTTCATTTTCAACCAAATTTTTTCCTTCAAATTTAAATGCAAGATTTAACATGGGTTTTATTTGTAAACCAAACATAGGTTTTGAATGTTTCTAAACAACTAATTTTGCAAACAACAATTCCAAAATCATGAACCTTTTGAAATTCAATAAACAACTTAAATAACGTGAACCTGGTATGCAAGAGTTTGAGAAGATCCAGATGGTGCACAGATCCTTGCTTGGATTCCCTCTTCAAATCAGCAATTTCCTCATATTCAAACCAAAACCCACAAAATGCAAAATTCTTCCTCTCTTCTATTTTTAATTTTCTAAACTTGTTCAGAAAATTCCAATAATAAAGAAAATTTCAAAACAAATATCCTGCAACAACCCTCATCAATTTCTGAAAGCAGAATAGCAAATATCTTCTTTTTTCAATTTTTGAATTTCAAACTTCTAAAAATGCAATTTAAATCATTTTCCTTTATTTTTAATTTCATCTTTTCAATATTCTCAATTTCACACAAAATTCTATTAACTCTAAAATGGAAAAACTTAATTTATTTCAAATCAATTAATTTAATTATCAATAAACTAAATCTAATTAAAGATTAAATTTATTTATTAATAAATTAAATCACATTTCAACATAAACTAGATAAAGTTAAATGGAAATTTAACTACCAAGCATATATTTTAACCTTTTTCCAAACTTCCAATTTAAGCTGAAAATAAAGCCAGAAGAACAACATTAAGGCAACTTAACCCGACTAACACCTGACAACACACTATGTCTAGGGTGATGACTTGGCATGGAAACCTAGCTACTATCTCCCAATCAAATGTCGTTGGAAAATGGACACGCTCAACCTGTGAAGCCAGGTGGAGTTGATGTCTTGTACCTGTTAACCTACGAACAAAAGCATATCGCACATGTATATTTGCATCATATAAAACACACCGTGAAGAGGAAATCATGAAATCGTAGGGCACTCGCAAGAGAGTGGTGCAATCCCATCCCCTTCACCAATACAATATTACCAACTGATGCATCTAGCATACTAATATAATCCAAAGCATAGAACATCATCAATTCGAATATCCACTCATGCTAATTCAAAACATGTCATAATGATAACATCATAATAAAATACCATCACATCCAATATAACATTCACATCGCTTTATAGATAGTGATCTAATAAAAACCGAGTACCAAGGTCAAAGCACTAACAGAAAATAAGGCCTAACCAAACATAACACTATTCGATCAAAATAGAAAAACAGAGGGGTCTTACATAAACAAAATCAGAAGATTACATTACTAGATTGCACTTATGCATATGCATATAATATAGGAAAGATTGCACAATCCTTTCAAAAATGTAGTCTTTATTGATAATGTAAATGTATGTTGTTCCACACAAGTTGTGGAACTGACTATCTGAATACATATAATTGAAAAACTATACATTTATAGATACAAAAGAGAAAAATGCACATAAAGAGAAAGGGGACCCATCATTGCCTCAATGATGAATCTCAATTGCTTTGTTTTGTATAATCTTCAGTCTTCCTACTTTTCTAAGCCTCCAAGTTGATGTCTTCCTTGTTACTCCTAGGTTTCCTGCATTTGAGTGAGAAGAGCATTGTTAGAGCAATGAAGGATCACCAATCAAAATATGTGCATACATCTATAAACATATAATTTGATCATCATGTGCATTAAAATAACTTGCATGCCATATATGTCCAAGAAAACAAGAAAGTTATCAACATAGCCATGATTCTGACAAAACTGATCATCAAGGATTCCAAGATAGTTTTCATTAATAGTCTGGTTAAAAGTAAACAGCCCCAAGCATCATAACAGTCACAAGAATTGAACATGAGGGGCAACCATGTAGATTGAAATCTTACACAATAGTCATCACTTGCAAATATATAGACAACATGTTTCTACATAACAAATTAAATTGAATGCATGAAAGGTACAATGATGAAGTCCATAATAGTGAATGTTTCTTATAAAGAGGGATTGAAGGAAAACATTTTGTATCAAGGAGAACAAGGTAACCTCAAACTCTATTGTACCTGAGTATGACAATACACGAGCTTCTGGTGTTTCTAGATGGAACCTATAGCGGAAAAGTGTAGTCTCCATCTAAAGGAACCATCTTTAGAGCCCTTCCCCAAAATGAGGGTTGAAAACATTAGAAGAAAAGAAATATCATAATTCTAAAGTAACAATTTGTATCAAGACAAATATCAGAAAGTATAATTAAAAAGACAAATCCTTACAATTGCACCTCAAATTGGACCAAACAATAACAAAAAATGTGCCCTGATAAATATTGCAAATTTAAACAACTTGAAAAGACCACTTTGGAGAGAGAAAAGCAATAAATATGCATGAAAATCAACACAACAATTGAACACTGAAGATGGATTACGAGTTATAATGTATCTACTCCATTATATTGCTCAAAATATAAACATACATAACATGAGTTCTTTTGATCTGAATAAGTGAATGAGATAGTCTAGTATCTATTCTAATGGATTGAAATGATGATGATATGATGATCAAAATCAGACCTTGGTTTCCCTATTTGTACGGGAAGCAACAAGCTTCAGGTCCATTCACAAAAGTTACATCATTTCTTAACTAAAGCATAATTAACATAACATAAAAACTTAAAAAGATAGGTCCATTCCAATTGTTGCCAAACATTAAATAATGCTTGTGTTTGTTGATAGGTAGAATATTTTGATGAAACACATACTAATACCCAAGATCTAACTGGGTTATTGAGATTTGGACGGGATCCAAACCATCCTTTAAACCATACCAAGGCGAAAAGACCAAGATTAAAGAGAACACCCAAAAGTGTTTCACACCGGCTCAAGGTACAATCCAACCTAGTTATGACACTGATAGCAATCCAAATTTTCTTGAACCGTCCATACCCGAACGTTGCATCACAATCTATTCTTCCTACACATAAGAATACCACATGTTAACCCCTTCTAAATAAAACTCAAAATACCATGAAACAATGAGTCCCCTATATTAGTAAGTAGGCAGTCTATAGGGAATAGTTTGATTTTATACAAGGATGCTCATGAAAGGAATCTTCAAGTGGCAGTGAGTGAGTTGTTTGAGATTGCAGCTGATGGTGCAATATCCAATCTTAAAGGTAGTTAGCAAAGCAGTAAATGTGCAAGAAAATCAAATTGTACACAAAAAATAATTCACAATGTCGTCTTGCATAATGCCTTAAGTTTGAAGACAAAAATATCATTGTATCTTGATGAAAGTAGTCACCTTAATGGTCAATCACTAGAAACCATGATTTTAAAACATGGTATTGTGCTTATGGAGGCAGCATTTTAAGCAAGGCGGTGAGTGGTGGTTTGGAATAATGGTAGTTATGAAGGACTTGTTTTATATGCATACTATGTAGTCTAGCTTAAGACAACGTTCTTAGAAGAGATTGAAGGTGTATTAGGGAACTCAAGGGTTACTGTGATAAAGATTAAAGCAAAGACTGAGATATATTTAAAAGCCACTATCATGAAGATATTAAATATGTCAAATGCAAAACCATAGCAGCTGGAGTAATGAACACAATGTGAAAGAGGACAGTGTGCTAGGGCAGATTTAGGAGATCTCTATATGCATACTATGCAGTCTAGATTAAGTATAATGCCCCGCCAAGTAACCCTAAAGGAAGTTGTAATTAACATCTTAAGCGAACCAATTTTTTTTTTTATAAAGTGCATTTAACATACACATTCACTTACTAATTAACAACAACCTCTAAGGCTACAAGGTTAGGATTACTTAAACCCACACATACATATTACATATAACCATAGCATTATCAACTCAATGAAATAAACATCATACATCATAAGAATACCACATAATATAATAAGATAAACAACCAAGATACAATCTCATAAATATTATCTTAATCCAATAGTTATATCACTCATTCCTATAATGAGGCAATAGTACATAAGGTTACAATTACAGAATTCCACCTCATAAACATAAGAGGGATAAAATAACTTATACAAGTTAAAATATTACAATGCAAGTAATTACAACAAGAACCGCGAGCTATCCATCTGGATGTCTCGCCACCAAGTACTGAAGATCAATGGGGACCCAACGGTTTTGGTGCATGTTCCACCCAACCAATGTGGTACCTGAAGGCCCACCCCCCATGCTAGGAGATAGTAACAAAGTAACATGGACAAAGATTCTACTACCTCTAACCAAAGGCAGACTCATACTGTTATAACCAACCAAAAACCATAATCAAGTACAATCCAATACAACTCAAGTACAATATTTAGATCACTAACATAGGGCACATTGCTTCTAGACATAAAATAGATCAAGTATGTTCACAGAACCATACACATAAAACAATTAACAATAGTTGTCCTAGATAGAGTTTCATTGCAAGGTTTTTCATGAGATCTCCTCTGGGCATTCTTCATAGGCTCCGGCACAAGTAATCTTGGTAGCCTCAACCGAATCCCGACACTCATACTCACTTATGCGGCATCAAATACCTCTCGTACTGAAAAGATAAATGACTATGCCATTCTAGGCCTTCTCACTCATCCCAAGTCTAAACAAGCCCTTGTGTCTATGAGTGAGGATTAAATTATCTTGATTAGTGTGAACTACATCCTAATCATCTAAGTACATTAATTTAATTATCACTTGATTAACTCACTTCTGAAGGTTACCCGATTTACCACTTTGGGCTCCGGCCCCTATCAAAAGCCACTCTTCTAATGGACAACGCACTCACAACCAATCACCAAGGGAAACACAAGTGCATACAAACTAGGCATCATAACCATTTTTTTGATGTTATAGCAGCTATGGTCTGCACTTCATCGCACGAATTCCAAAAAGAAAGCAAATTAAATGTATAACCATTCGGCTATTTAATTTATAGCAAACAATAAACATAAAAGAATAAAGGGCCGACTCTTTTGTTTCACATTTACCTATTATTGTTTGAGCCAACCTCATGTTGTATTTTATCTTTTATTATGTTCTCTAAAGAGGCCGACCTAAGTGAAGAGGTGCCTTGTGTTGTATGAATACAAGGTCAGTTTGTCATTGTTACACATTCCATATTCAAGCAAGTTCGCATTATTCTTCAAGAGCAGAATTCACATTCTTAGCAGCAGTCCGATTTCAAGGAAGAATATGTTCATTTGTATCTTGTGCATCTAGGAGAGGTGCGACTGTTATTGTATACATTATTGGCCATTGCTGGGCCTGAGTTGTAAGCAGATTTTTGCCATTGTTCTATATATATAAGCGATATATATTTGCTGGGTTTTTCTCCCTCAAGAGGAGGGTTTTTCCAAGGTATCTTTATGTGTTCATTGTCTTATATGTTGCAATTATATTAAGTGTTGTTTATTGTTCAATCTGATCTATGAAAAACTAACATGGTATCAGAGCGGGTGTGAAAAAGATCGTGGTTAGATTTAAGTTTGCAGCACTCAAATCTTTTTCAGTCTATCCCCTATTTCAAAAATTCAAGATGGTGAATGGTCTGAAAATCGAGGATAGATTTGAAGGGATTTCAAACTACACATCATGGAGGTTCAGGATCATGCTTGGAAGAGAATGATTTGGCTGAGTTTGTGAAATCAAAAGTTCCTGAACCTGAGGAGGAAGAAGAGAAATTGCAGTGGAGGAAGAAAGACACTAGGGTAAAGAAAGTGTTGGTTGATTCCGTCAAGGATCATGTTGTATCGATTGTCTTCAAGTTGGATACAACAAGAGAGATGTATGAAATCAACAACACTAGTCGAGCTCTTGCACTGAAGCAACAACTTCATCATGTGAAAATGTCGAAAGGAGAATCTATTATTACATTCTTCATGAGGATTTTAGAGATAAGAGATCAGCTCTCCACAATTGGTCACATGATTGATGACAAAGACCTAACTATGCTTGCTCTCAATGGTCTTCCGTTTTCATGGGAGGCGTTCATTCAAGGAATCAGTGCAAGATCTAAACTTCCCAAGTTTGATCGATTGAGGATTGACTGCATTCAAGAAGAGTCGAGACTAACGGCAAGGGGAATTGGTCAAAGTTCAAAGAATGAAGAAATACAAGTTATTGCCTCTCATTCATCAAACAAAGGAAAAGGCTTTAAGAAAGGGTTCTTCAAAAGGAATCGATAAAATGGAAATGATGGTGCTCCTACCTTCAAAAGGAAACGAGACATGTCCAAGATTCAGTGTTTCCGCTGTGATAAGTATGGCCACTTTACAAAGGAGTTTCCTCAAAGACCTAAGCATCAAGTTGCCACTGCAGATGTTAAAGAAGTCGCTCCACAGAAGGACTCCAGTGATTATCTGTTCTATTCAACCTTGTCAAGCAATGTTTCTACCGACACCAACACTTGTCTAATTGATAGTGGTGCTTCTAGGCACATCACCGGTTTCAAGAGTCACCTTTCAAATTTAGTGGAGAGCAACTCTAGTGATCAAGTCGTTATTGGAGACGATGCTAGATATTCTGTAAAAGGAATTGGAAACTCCACTCTTCACTTGGATTCCGGGATTTCATTAGAGTTGAATGACGTATTGTTCATTCCAGGGATAAAGAGGAACCTTGTCTCAATTTCAGCATTGGAAGACAAGGGTTATCAAGTTGCCTTCTCTAAAGGAAAAGTTCTTAAATGGGCAAAGAACTCTAGCTTCAAAACTACTCAAGTGATTGGAGTCAGACATGAATGTCTTTACAGGCTATGCACTCATCCTCTTCAAGCGCTTGTGCATGACAACTCCAACATGTGTGATCTTTGGCATTGAAGATTGGCTCACATTCACTTTCGTGCTCTACCTATCATGGAGAAGATGGTCACTGGTCTTCCAAAATTCAATCAAGAACACGAAGGTACATGCAAGGGATGCGCCCTAGGAAAGAACACAAAAGGTACGTTTCATTCTAGTGAAAGTAGATCTAAATGTATTCTTGATCTCATTCATTCTGATTTGTGTGGTCCAATGTCTATTGCATCATCTAGTGGCTTCTTGTATTATATTATTTTTATTGATGATTACTATAGAAAGACTTGGATTTATTTTTTGAGATATAAAGAATCTGAAGAAGTATTAGAAAGATTCAGAGAATTCAAGGCACAGGTTGAAAACCTGTCTGGGAAAAGGATCGAGGTATTGAGATCCGATAATGGTGGAGAATACACCTTTGGCATATTTCGAGATTTCTGTATTGAAGCAGGGATTAAGAGGGAGTTCACTGCTCCCTATAATCCACAACAAAATGGTATTGTTGAAAGAAATAATAGGTCTATTATGGAAGCAGTGAAAGCTATGATCCATGATCAAGACCTACAAATCTCTCTTTGGGTTGAAGCATCAAGGACAACCATCTATGTTCAAAACAGGAGTCCCCACAGGATCTTAGAGAATAAAACTCCTGAAGAAGCATTCTCAGGCGTGAAACCTGAAGTTAGTCATTTGAGGATCTTTGGCTGTCCAGTCTATATTCATATTCCAAAGGAAAAGAGAACAAAGCTGGAACCTTCTGGAAAGAAAGGAATTCTTGTAGGATATAGTGAGACATCAAAAGCTTACTGGATATACATACCAGGACAAAATTCTATTGAGATTAGTAGAGATGTCACATTTGAGGAAGATGTTGCTTTCAAAAAGTCCAAGGGCACTCCTATGGAGATTGATGAAGAAGAACCTCCTCAAGATATGGAAGTTGACAATATTCCAGAGAACCTGAAGGAGGCTTCAGAACCTAAAGAAGATGTTGGTCTAGTTGAACCCTTGGATCCTACTGATAGGCCTCTAGATATTGTGATTGGAAAGAAAAGACCTCTTTGAGCTCGCAAGACAATGCAGGAGGCAGAAAGTTTTGCAGCCCCAAGAGGAGCTTTCAGAGAAAGCAAGAGACCTCACAAGTTCTCTAGTTATGTTGCCTTGATGAGTTAGATTATTGAATCAGAGCCTTCAAGTGTCGAAGAAGCTTCTATTCAACAAGTATGGAAAGATGCCATGTCTTAGGAATATCAATCCATACTTAAGAACAATGTTTGGGATATAGTTCCTAGACCCAAAGACAAATCTGTGGTGTCTTCTAAATGGCTCTTCAAGATCAAGCATGCAGCTGATGGGAGCATTGAGAAGCACAAGGCAAGATTCATGGCTAGAGGGTTTTCAAAAAAGGAGGGAGTTGACTATGAAGAAACCTTTGCTCTTGTGGCTCGATATACATCTGTCAGAACCATCATTGTTATTGCTGCATCTCGAGGATGGAAGATTCACCAAATGGATGTAAAGACAACTTTTCTAAATGGTGTAATAGAAGAAGAGGTTTATATTGAGCAACCCAAAGGATTTGAAGTATATGGGAAAGAGTCTCATGTTTGCAAGCTAAAGAAGGCCTTGTATGGTCTTAAGCAAGCTCCTCGTGCTTGGTGCAAAAGGATTGATCAGTATCTTTCAAGCCTAGGGTTCTCAAAGAATGATGCAAATTCCAACCTCTACTTCAAAGTGGTAAATGGTGAAGCATTGATTTTGATTTTATATGTTGATGATTTGATTATCACTGGTGAGGAACATCTAATTCTAAAATGCAAGAAGGAATTAGCCTCAGAGTTTGAGATGAAGAATCTAGGTCTCATGCATTACTTTCTTGGCTTAGAAGTTTGGCAAAAGCCAAATGAGATGATTCTAAGTCAAGGCAAGTATACTGTTGACATTCTCAAAAGCTTTGGTATGATTGATTGCAAACCTATGTCTACACCCATGGAGACTAACCTAGATAAGTTGAAAGAGGCTGCAACTAGTTCAGAACCAGTGGATTCTATGATGTATAGACAATTGATTGGTTCATTGATGTATCTAGTTAACACTAGACCTGACATCTGCTATGCAGTGAGTGCACTTAGCCAGTTTATGTGTGAACCAAGGCAAATACATCTTGTAGCAGCTAAACATATACTGAGATATTTATGTGGCACAATTGGATATGGGTTGAGATATTCTTCAGGTGTGGATTTAGAGCTGCATAGTTTTACTGATTCTGATTGGGCAGGATGTGTCTCAGATCGGAAAAGTACTTCTGGTTGTTGCTTCAGTTTGGGGATTGCTATGATTTCTTGGTGTAGCAGGAAACAGTCTTCAATGGCCTTGAGTACAACTGAGGCAGAATATATAGCAGCTTGTATGGCAGCTCGTGAGGCAGTGTGGCTTCGTAAGCTCCTTGTAGGATTGTTTGGACAATCAATGGAGCCTACTACTATACACTGTGATAATCAAAGTTGTGTAAAGCTTTCTATCAATCCCGTGTTTCATGACAGAACAAAACATGTTGAGATCAAGTACCACTATATTAGAGATTTGGTACAAAGGAAAGCTATACAGTTGAGGTATATCAGCACTAAAGAGCAAATGACAGACATTCTCACCAAGCCTCTCGTCAGGATTAAGTTTGTGTACTTTCGAGAGAAACTTGGTATGGTGGAGAATGCAGCCTTAACTGAGAAAGAGTCTCAGTATCAGTGATCCTTATGTGATAATGCAATTCTCTATTGAGAGAGAGTTGAGGTGCAAGCCCTTGATAATGTAATTCTCTATCGAGAGAGAGTTGAAGTGAAAGCCCTTGATAATGCAATTCTCTATTTGAGAGAGAGTTGAGGTGCAAGCCCTTAATAATGCAATTCTCTATTTGAGAGAGTTGAGGTGTAAGCCCTTGTTAATGCAATTCTCTATTGAAAGAGAGTTGAGGTGCAAGCCCTTGATAATGCAATTCTCTATTGAGAGAGATTTGAGGTGAAAGCCCTTGTTTCCACCCTATGGGAGAGCCATGCTGGATGTCATGTGTGTGACTCCATGACAACATCACGTGAGGGAATCCGTGATGATTTTATTTGTGCTCGTGTATCACCCTCTGGGAGAGCCATGGTGAAAGTCACCTTGAGGTGACAACATCACATTAAGTGATGAGAATTTGTTCTTACCATCTGTGGAGGTAGCCACAATGGTTGATATCACAATGAGGTGATATTCTTTGTTTTCATTTTGATATAATGTGTCTTGTGCAGGTGGAAGTTCATCCCTAGCTGAGAGGGAGTGTTGATGTTATAGCAGCTATGGTTTGCACTTCATCACATGAATTTCAAGAAGAAAGCAAATTAAATGTATAACCATTCGACTATTTAATTTATAGCAAACAATAAACATAAAAGAATAAAGGGCCGGCTCTTTTGTTTCACATTTACCTATTATTGTTTGAGCCGACCTCATGTTGTATTTTATCTTTTATTATGTTCTCTAAAGAGGCCGACCTAAGTGAAGAGACGCCTTGTGTTGTATAAATACAAGGTCAGTTTGTTATTGTTACACATTCCATATTCAAGCAAGTTCGCATTATTCTTCAAGAGCAGAATTCGCATTCTTAGCAGCAGTTAGATTTCAAGGAAGAATATGTTCATTTGTATCTTGTGCATCTAGGAGAGGTGCGACTGTTATTGTATACATTATTAGCCATTGCTAGGCCTGAGTTGTAAGCAGATTTCTGCCATTGTTCTATATATATATAAACGATATATATTTGCTGGGTTTTTCTCCCTCAAGAGGAGGGTTTTCCCAAGGTATCTTTGTGTGTTCATTGTCTTATGTTGCAATTATATTAAATGTTGTTTATTATTCAATCTGATCTATGAAAAACTAACACACTCCAACACAAGGAGGATACAAATAATATAAACTCACTCCAAACATCTTGGAAGCAACAACACATAGTCCACTCCTTTCACAGGAGGTACAAAACATCCCCGTTCATGGGTAAAACTGAAAAGACGCCATGCACTACCTAAGGAAAAACAACTGGATGGCATAAAGATTCAACAACCCTTATCATCTAAGTTCTTCTGGAAGACTTATAATTTAGGACTAACACTAATTCCCAAAATCAACAATGCAACTTGATGACATAGCAACAAAAGCATTCAAATCATCAATCAAATCTAATATTTGAATTTCCTAAATTCATACTCATTCAATAGGTAGTGTTGACAAAGTCAAAGACATGATAACTAGATCATCTAAAATAATCATAACCCCTATTTCCCCTTTCATTATTGGAAATCTAAAACAATTAAACTTACTTCCCTTTACTGAATACAGAGAATTAAATCCTTTAAGATAATCATGAGGAAGATACTACTTTTGGATATACTAAATCCATATCTCTTTCATAATCCAATCACAATGATTCAATTAATCTAAATAGAAATTAATAAATAACATAATTGATTGCCTCATCAATAAAATAACTTCTTAATTTACTTTTAAATCGATACAAATCTATATAAGTAAACTCTTTCCATTTCCTAACCAAATATTACATCTCATTCAATTTTCTATTTAAAATATTCAATCACTTTAATATAATAACATATTGTTTCTCTATCCATTTTCCATATACACTAATCAATCTATTTTTAAATCTTTATTCAATAATATATTGCATGCATCTCATTAAAATAAAATACGATAATGAATTTTACACTTAATATATATATATGCTCCATATTATATAGACATCAAATATATATATTAATAAATTTAATTACATATATTTTTTAATATTCCATTTACAATGACTAGATTACTCTATGGAACTAAATAAAACATAATAACTATTTGCCATTTTCAATATAGTTAGTTCATAAATTTACTTCTAATGGAACCTAACACTATTGCAAACAATCTTTTCAATTTTCTATTCGGAGTCTATGTCTTTTCAACTATCCATTTAAAAACATGCAATTTCATCAATGTATAAAAATATCTTTTGGTTTATCTATTTGACCACGCATTCATATTGTTTCTAATTAAATCTCATTAATTAAAACAAACATTTAAATATAAATATTTTTATAATTTTTCAATATATTTAAATTTTTTTTCCTTATCAATTTTGACCATACATTCAAAACTTATCTTTTAAACTCTTCATGCAAAGCTAAATTACACACACTTAAATAAAACAAGGTAAATACTGATTGAAAATACTCATATATATATATATATACATCTTAATATATTTTCTTCAATCATATTAACAAAATAAATATTTCTTTTTAAATCAAGTAATTACTTCTATTAAAAAAAAATCTTTCTCTATACATTTTCTACACATACTAATCATTTCTTTTAGAACACTAATAATACCCAATTTGCAAACAATAAAATAAAATAAGATAAAATATTATTTATTCTCTCAAATGGATATATACCTTCAATATATATATACTAAATATAAATTAATATATTTAAATATATTTAATCATTAACATATCTTCTATTCATTATAGAATATCAAATTGTTTAATTCAAAATAAAATATCCCTTATCATTAATTTTCCAAAATATATATATATATATATTTCCAATTAAATCAAATTAATAATTGGACCTTTTGCACATGAATTTAAATTCCACAATTAAATTTTAAATTATGCATTCTTTAAATCAAATATTTAACTCCAATTAAACTTTAACATGCCATTTTAAAATGAACAATAATTTCCCATACGTTTATAATTTTAAATCCACTAATCTAATATACAAATTTTATTTAAAATAATATAAATAAATATAATACTTTAATATTATAAATTATAATATAAAATATTATTAAATAATATTTTAATATTATAATAACAATACATAAAATATTAATATTTATAAATATCAATTTATTATTATTTTATTTTCAGAGCAGCCATGGGAAAATAATTTAATAGCAGTCTCATGTTTCAAGTATAACTCAAAAACTACAATCTGGGTATTTGCGATTTTTTGACAGGGAAAATAAAATGCAAAAATGCAAAAACCCTTTAAATTTTCTAACAACTCAGTTTGTGTAAGTGGAGTTATAGGCGACGCAACCAGACCATTTTACCATAAAAATTATAGCTATCCTGCAGATTTTAAAATCCAATTTTTAATAATAAACAGAGGGTTTTATTTTCTAAAAACATTCTAAATGCATTGTTCAATCTCTATGTTTGATTTTTCAATAACAACATAATCGATTTTTCCAAATAATTTAAATTCAAGTAAAGTTTTTACAATTTTCACTCAAGAATTTTCACAAGAAAAGGCTGTAAATTTATTTAATTCTTTTCTTCTAATATCAAATTTGTTTTCTAAAACAGATTTAACAAACAAATTTTTAATTACTACTATTTAAAAAAAAAAATCAAGAACAATAAAACACAAAGAGGAAAACCTGGTACAAGAAGCTACAGGAAGAGATGAATTTCTGATGTAAGCCTCGTCCAAATTTTTTTTGAATTTTATTTAATGTTCCAATGAATCCAATCCAAAACCCAACAAATGCAAACAATCTTTCCTTCAATCAATTCTACAATCAAACTTTCTTCAAACCCTTGTGCAATTTTTCAAAATTTCTTCTCTGCTGTAAAAATGTATTTTTTTCTTCTAAATCTCTTTCTGCTGCCCTAAAATTAAAACATGTATTCTTTATAAATCAAAAATACCTAATACAACCCTAATTCACATTATATGTAAATTAGATATTTCAATTTCAATTTTTACAACCCTAATTCACATTACATGCAAATTAGATATTTCAATTTCAATTTTCAAAAACTCACTTTCAATTTAAAATGCAATTTCAAATAATAAATTAATTTCCAAAGTTGCAATTAATTTTCCAAATAAACATTTAATTACAATTTCTAATTTAATTCCCACAAGTTGAAATTAAATTCCAAAATTAATTTTAATTCTTTTATTTCCTTTCATTCTCTTGCATCACGTTTAATTAATTAATTTAATTATTTAATAACTAAATTCAACCCCTTGGATTAAATTTAATTAATTAAATAAATTAAATATAATTAATTAATTTAAATATAAACTTTTATCCACATTGCATTATTTAAATTAAATAACCATCAACATGATTTAAATGCAATTATTCTAAATATCTATTTCTAAATCAAGAATCCTTCATAATTAAATAATATTAAAATAAGATAGACAATGACTCGACACATACGACTAACAACACACTAAGGCTAGGGTGTAAACTTGACGCATGTTACCTAGCTACTATCTCCTGTTCAACTTAACCGTTGGATCGACACGCTCAAACCTGTGAAACCAGGTGGAGTCGATGTCGTGTACTTGCAATCCTGAAAACAAGTAAACAACATCATACAATATATCCAACATTTAATACACACTGTGAAGAAGAAATTATGGATTCGTAGGGCACTCGCAAGCAAGTGATGCGAAACCGTCCTCTTCACCAATACACTCATCAAAACTGACACTTCCATCATAATCCAGTAATCTCATCTTAACATCTCATGTTAACTCTACATCATTAATCTATAATGCATGTGAAACAATAATCAGATAACCACATCCTACAATAATAGTTGTCGCTCAATAATAGCGATCAAAACATCATAACAAAATGTATCTAGTATCAAAGTAACTGCAACCAAACATCACATAACACAAACCAAACAAGAAGCAAAATGGAGGGGTATTACATTCTCCCTCCCAAAGATTAGGCTTACTCCTGGAAGCCTGCACAAACCCAAGAGAAAACTCCATACAATCACACGTAACCAAGGGTTCCAAACTGAACCACTCTATACCTCAACACATAAACGACAACCCGTACCGTAAACAACTCAGCCAAGAACACTATAAATCTAACCAAGACAACATGTTGAAACAACCATCAACCAATTCTCCAAAACAAAAAACTATGGATTATCATACACAATACACATATGTACCAATACACAACACCAACAACCATCACAAGACTACACAAGGGTCCACTTCGACACCAGAAAGCAGCATATCAATCCATGATAAAAGAGCTCATGAATCAAGAACATAAACCATCTCAATTGAATCCAACATCAAACCAGTGGTTTGATAGGGTTAAGTCATACATAAAGTGAGACCATTCAAACAAGACCACAATGACCTGTCTCTTATTGTGTAAGGTGATCAACCTCCAAGAGATAGTCATCCCACAAGGGTGAGTAGTGGGTTCTAGCTACATCCAGCCTCACATACCCCCATTCTCAATGTTTTCCTGCATCCCTCGTACACACTCACCAAGTTTGCCTCAAACAACCTTGGAGAGGAATCACAATACAACACATAGTCGACATTGAAAACAACAAAGATAACTAGCTTAGCCACTAAGTTCATAAAGAAGATCAAATTAAAGTTTCATTTCAACAATAAAGAAATAAATACACATAATTTCAACACTGAATCAAATTCATAACCACTAGGGTTATAAGAAAATAAGATCACAAATTGTGGCTAAACCTTCACATTCAAATATAAACAAAGTATCGACCATCACAATCAATTGAAAAGAATCATCAATAACTGAAAAAAAAGTTCTCAATTTTTAAATTCCACTATACAACAACTGTGTGACTAGATACTAGCCACAAAATGAGGAAGGAGGAAACAACATCCAACAAGAATGATAATACCCTCATGTGATGCGGAATGGGCACGCTATCCACATGACTAGAGTGTATCCATGACTAAAGAAGACATCATCACTCTACCAGATCATCGCCTCTATGGACGTCCAAACATAACTAACAACCATGCTGCTAAACTCAAACTGAGGGGATAAAGCTAATACATATAGATCAAATATCCTGATCCATCATAAGGGAAAGTAGTGGGTACGTTTCCTCAGGATTGGTTGAGCTAAGATGCTCTACGCCACAATATGCGTATGCTACACACTCCACCCAAGAAAACTTGTGACTACTACTATCCCTTCACGGATTGAGGATCTAACGAACCAAAAGAAAATGAGCTACTTTTGGTTAATCCTATATATAGGTTTCAACCACATTTGGGTTGGTCCTCAATCAGATAACAAATATGCAAACACATAAAAAAAGTATGGTAACATCCACACCCAACGTGACTTTTCCCCATTGCTGGGTACCAAGTATCACCATCACAAGAAGCATATATATATATATTAAGTGTAAAATTTATTATCGTATTTTATTTTAATGAGATGCATGCAATATATTATTGAATAAAGATTTAAAAGTGGATTGATTAGTGTATATGGAAAATGGATAGAGAAACAATATGTTATTATATTAAAATGATTGGATGTTTTAAATAGAAAATTGAATGAGATGTAAGATTTGGTTAAGAAATGGAAAGAGTTTACTTGCATGGATTTGTGTCGATTTAAAAGTAAATTAAGAAGTTCTTTTATTGATGAGGCAATCAATTATGTTATTTATTAATTTCTATTTAGATTAATTGAATCATTGTGATTGGATTATGAAAGAGATATGGATTTAGTATATCCAAAAGTAGTATCTTCCTCATGATTATCTTAAAGAATTTAATTCTCTGTATTCAGTAAAGGGAAGTAAGTTTAATTGTTTTAGATTTCCAATAATGAAAGGGGAAATAGGGGTTATGATTATTTTAGATGATCTAGTTATCGTGTCTTTGACTTTGTCAACACTACCTATTGAATGAGTATGGATTTAGGAAATCCAAATATTACATTTGATTGATGACTTGAATGCTTTTGTTGCTATGTCATCAAGTCGCATTGTTGGTTTTGGGAATTAGTGTTAGTCATAAATTATAAGTCTTCCAGAAGAACTTAGATGATAAGGGTTGTTGAATCTTTATGCCATCCAATTGTTTTTCCTTGGGTAGTGCATGGCGTCTTTTCAGTTTTACCCATGAACGGAGATGTTTTGTACCTCATGTGAAAGGAGTGGACTATGTGTTGTTGCCTCCAAGATGTTTGGAGTGAGTTTTTATTATTTGTATCATCCTTGTGTTGGAGTGGTTATGATTCCTAGTTTGTATGCACTTGTGTTTCCCTTGGTGATTGGTTGTGAGTGCGTTGTCCATTATAAGAGTGACTTTTGATAGGGGCCAGAGCCCAAAGTGGTAAACCGGGTAACCTTCAGAAGTGAGTTAATCAAGTGATAATTAAATTAATGTACTTAGATGATTAAGATGCAGTTCACACTAATCAAGATAATTTAATCCTCACTCATAGACACAAGGGCTTGTTTAAACTTGGAATGAGTGAGAAGGCCTGGAATGGCATAGTCATTTATCTTGTCAGTACGAAAGGTATTTGATGCCGCATGAGTGAGTATGAGTGCCAGGATTTGGTTGAGACCACCAAGATTACTTGTGCTGGAGCCTATGAAGAATGCCCAGAGAAGATCTCATGACAAACCTTGTGATGACACTCTATCTAGGACAACTGTTGTTAATTGTTTTATGTGTATGGTTCTGTGAACATACTTGATCTATTTTATGTCTGGAAGCAATGTGATCTATGTCAGTGATGTAAATGTTGTACTTGAGTTGTACTGGATTGTACTTGATTATGGTTTTTGGTTGGTTATAACAGTATGAATCAGTATGAGTCTGCCTTTGGTTAGAGGTAGTAGAATCTTTGTTCATGTTACTTTGTTACTATCTCCTAGCATGGGGGGTGGGCCTTCGGGTACCACTTGGTTGGGTGGAACATGCACCAAAACCGTTGGGTCCCAATTGATCTTTAGTACTTGGTGGTGAAACATCCAGATGGACAGCTCGCGATTCTTGTTATAATTACTTGCATTGTAATATTTTAACTTGTATAAGTTATTTTATCCCTCTTATGTTTATGAGGTGGAATTTTGTAATTGTAACCTTATGTACTATTGCCTCATTTTGGAAATGAGCGATGTAACTATTGGATTAAGATAATGTTTATCAGATTGTATTTTGGTTGTTTATTTTATTATATTATGTGGTATTCTTATGATGTATGATGTTTATTTCATTGAGTTGATAATGCTATGGTTATATGTAATATGTATGTGTGGGTTTAAGTAATCCTAACCTTGTAGCTTTAGAGGAGGTTGTTAATTAGTAAGTGAATGTGTATGTTAAATGCACTTTATTAAAAAAAAATTGGTTCACTTAAGATGTTAATTACAACTTCCTTTAGGGTTACTTGGCGAGGCATTACACAAAGACACAATAACTAGATCATCTATAATAATCATAACCCCTATTTCCCTTTTTATTATTGAAAATATAAAATAGTTAAACTTACTTCCCTTTATTGAATACAGAGAATTAAATCCTTTAAGATAATCATGAGGACGATACTACTTTTGGATATACTAAATCTATATCTCTTTCATAATCCAATCACAATGATTCAATTAATCTAAATAGAAATTAATAAATAACATAATTGATTACTTCATCAATAAAACAATTTCTTAATTTACTTTTAAATCGACACAAATCCATGCAAGTAAACTCTTTCCATTTCCTAACCAAATCTTACATTTCATTCAATTTCCTATTTAGAACATGCAATCACTTTAATATAATAAAATATCATTTCTCTACCCATTTACCCATATACACTAATCAATCCATTTTAAATCTCTATTCAATTTCCTATTTAGAACATGTGATCTTTTTAATATAATAAAATATCGTTTCTCTATCCACTTACCCATATATACTAATCAATCCATTCTCAAAGCATAAACACGAAAGACATAATCATTGAAGACAATAGAAGAAACTACATTTGGATACTCTAAATTCATTTCTCATTTCATTACGTAATTCATTATATCGATAAAACTGAATTAAGAATTCATCTTTTCAGATAGGGGAGAAATTACACTAATATTTTATTCTCTAATTGTTCTTAACAAAATAAGTATTTTCAACTATAACTCAAAATATTTCGCTTTAAATTAAATAACCAATTGCCCTTGCAAATTAAATCATTATAAAATTAATCAAATTAACATTTGGTCTCTTCCATAACTTATTGTGTTAAAATAAAATCAATATTTGGATTATAACCCAATATTATATATATATTTTTCCAATTAAATCAAATTAATAATTGGACCTTTTATACATGAATTTAAATTTCACAATTAAATTTTAAATTATGCATTCTTTATATCAAATATTTAACTCCTTCAATTAAACTTCAACATGTCATTTTAAAATAAACAATAATTTCCCCATATGTTTATAATTTTAATTCCACTAATCTAATATACAAATTTTATTTAAAATAATATAAATAAATATGATACTTTAATATTATAAATTATAATATAAAATATTATTAAATAATATTTTAATATTATAATAACAATACATAAAATATTAATATTTATAAATATCAATTTATTATTATTTTATTATCAGAGCGGCCATGGGAAAAATAACTTAATAGCAGTCTCTTGTTTCAAGCATAATTCTAAAACAACGATCTGAGTATTTGCGATTTTTTGACAGGGATAAGAAAATTTTAAGATGTAGAAACCCTTTAAATTTCCTGACAACCCAGTTTGTGTAAGTGGAGTTATAGGCGATGCAACCAAACCATTTTACCATGAAAAATATAACTACCCTACGGATTTTAAAATCCGATTTTTAATAATAAATAGAGGGTTTCATTTTCTAAAAACATTCTAAATCCATTGTTCAATTTCTATGTTTGATTTCAATAACAACATAATCGATTTCCTCAAATAATTTAAATTCAACTGAGGTTTTCATAATTTTCACTCAAGAATTTTCACAAGCAAAGGCTGTAATTTTATTTAATTATTTTCTTCTAATATCAAATTTATTTTCTAAAACAGATTTAACAAACAAATCTTTAATCATTACTATTTAAAAAAAAAATCAAAAACAATAAAACACAAAGAGGAAAACCTGGTACAAGAAGCTACAGGAAAAGATGAATTTCTGATGCAAACCTCCTCCAAAAATTTCCTGAATTTTCTTCAATTCTCCAATGAATCCAATCCAAAACTCAAAAAATGCAAACAATCTTTCCTCTAATCAATTCAACAATCAAAACTTTATTCAAACCCTTCTTTGTGCAAATTTTTCCAAAATTTTCTTCTCTGCTGTAAAAATGAATTTTCCTAAAGACTTTTCTCCCCTAAAATTAAAACATGTATTCCTTATAAATCAAAAATACCTAATTCAACCCTAATTCATATTATATGCAAATTAGATATTTCAATTTCAATTTCAATTTTAATTTTTACAACCCTAATTCACATTGCATGCAAATTAGATATTAATTTCAATTTCAATTCCAATTCCAATTTTTGAAAACTCACTTTCAATTTAAAATGCAATTTCAAATAATAAATTAATTTCCAAAGTTGCAATTAATTTCCCAAATAAACATTTAATTACAATTTTTAATTTAATTCCCACACATTGAAATTAAATTCCAAAATTAATTTTAATTCTTTTATTCCCTTTCATTTTCTTGCATCACGTTTAATTAATTAATTTAATTATTTAATAACTAAATTCAACCCCTTTGGATTAAATTTAATTAATTAAATAAATTAAATATAAACTTTTATCCACATTGCATAATTTAAATTAAATAACCATCAACATGATTTAAATACAATTATTCTAAATATTGATTAAATAAATACGCACCTTTTAGAATCAAATAATATTAAAATAAGGTAAACTATGACTCAACAACCATGACTGATGACACACTAAGACTAGGGCATAGACTTGACACATGTTATCTAGCTAGTATCTCCTGTTCAACTTAACCATTGGATCGACACGCTCAAACCTGTGAAACCAGGTGGAATCGATGTCATGTACCTGCAATCCTGCAACCAAGTAAACAACATCATACACTATATCTAGCATATAATACATACCGTGAAGAAGAAATTACAGATTCGTAGGGCGCTCGTAAGCGAGTGATGTGAAATCGTCCTCTTCACCAATACACTCATCGAAACTGACACTTCCTTCATAATCCAATAATCTCATTTTAACATCTCATGTTAACTCTACAACATCATTAATCCATAATGCATGTGAAACAATAATTAGATCAATACATCACACAATAATAATTGTCGCTCAATAGTAACGATCAAAACATCATAACAAAATGTATCCAGTATCAAAGTAACTGCAACCAAATATAGCATAAAGCAAACTGAATCAAGAAGCAAAACGAAGGGGTATTACATTCTCCCCCCCAAAGATTAGGCTTACTCTTGGAAGCCTGCAAAAAAAACCCATAGTGCAAACTCCATACAATCATACGTAACCAAGGGTTCCAAACTGAACCACTCCATACCTCAACACATAAACAACGACAACCTGTGTCGTAAATAACTCAACCAAGAACACTATAAATCTAACCAAGACAACATGGTGAAACAACCATCAACCAATTCTCCAAAACACAAAACTATGGATTATCATACACAATACACATATGTACCAATACACAACACCAACAACCATCACAAGATTACACAAGGGTCCACTTGGACACCAGAAAGCAGCATACCAATCCATGATAAAAGAGTCCATGAATTAAGAACATAAACCATCTCAATTGAATCTAACATCAAACCAGTGGCTTGATAGTGTTAGGTCATACATAAAGTGAGACCATCCAAACAAGACCACAATGACCTGTCTCTTATTGTGTAAGGTGATCAGCCTCCAAGAGATAGTCATCACACAAAGGTGAGTAGTGGGTTCTAGCTATGTCTAGCCTCACATATCCCCATTCTCAACGTTTCCTGCATCTACTTCCTCGTACACACTCACCAAGTTTGCCTCAAACAACTCTGGAGAGGAATCACAATACAACACATAGCCGACATTGAAAATAACAAAGATAACTAGCTTAGCCACCAAGTCCATAAAGAAGATCAAATTAAAGTTCCATTTCAACAATAAAGAAATAAATACGTGTAATTTCAACACTGAATCAAATTCATAACCACTAGGGTTATAAGAAAATAAGATCACAAATTATGGTTAAACCTTCACAATCAAATATAAACAAAGTGTCGATTCTCACAATCAACTGAAAAGAATCATCAATAACTGAAAGAAAGTTCACAATTTTTAAATTCCACTATACAAGAACTATGTGACTAGATACTAGCCACCAAACGAGGAAAGAGGAAACAACGTCCAACAAGAATGATAAATACCCTCATGTGATGCAGAATGGGCACGCTATCCACATGACTAGAGTGTATCCATGACTAAAGAAGACATCATCACTCTACCAGGTCATCGCCTCTACGAATGTCTAGACATAACTAACAACTATGCTGCTATACTTGAATCTGAGGAATAAGGCTAACACATATAGATCAAGTATCTTGATCCAACATAAGGGAAAGTAGTGGGTACGTTTCCTCGAGATTAGTTGAGCTAAGACACTCTATGCCACAATATGCGTACACTACACACTCCACCCAAGGAACTTGTGGCTGCTACTATCCCTTCACGGATTGAAGATCTAAAAAAAACCAAAAGAAGAAGAGCTACTTCGGTTGCTCCTATAAATAGGTTTCAACTACACCTGGGTTGGTCCTCAATCAAGTAACAAACATGCAAACACACATAATGGTATGGTAAAATCCACACCCAAACGTGACTTTTCCTCATGGATGGGTACCAAGTACCACCATCACATGGACACACAAGTAAGTATGGGATTCCACAACATTTAGACAAGATACCGATACTAGTTTCTTACATTTACAAGGGAAAACAACTACATACATAATCCCACAGGAGTATTCAATTCCATAACCCTTGGGATACGTATCATCACTTTCCAACCATAACCTTTTATCTGGGTTACTAACACGTTACTCTCTTTCACAGAGTATATCATGCTGAAGTAAAAACCATGAACACATGATTACTTAACACTCTACTAACAAATCACACGAACAACTTAGTGGACACAAATGTACCCAGAGAACCCAATGTTTAAACTTAGGCTCTGATACCATGTGTAATGCCCCGCCAAGTAACCCTAAAGGAAGTTGTAATTAACATCTTAAGTGAACCAATTTTTTTTTATAAAGTGCATTTAACATACACATTCACTTACTAATTAACAACAACCTCTAAGACTACAAGGTTAGGATTACTTAGACCCACACATACATATTACATATAACCATAGCATTATGAACTTTATGAAATAAACATCATACAACATAAGAATACCATAAAACATAATAAGATAATCAACCAAGATACAATCTCATAATCATTAAATTAATCCAATAGTTACATCACTCATTCCCAGAATGAGGCAATAGTACATAAGGTTACAATTACAAAATTCCACCTCATAAACATAAGAGGAATAAAATAACTTATACAAGTTAAAATATTACAATGTAAGTAATTACAACAAGAACCGCGAGCTTTCCATCTGGATGTCTCGCCACCAAGTACTGAAGATAAATGGGGACCCAATGGTTTTGGTGCATGTTCCACCCAACCAAGTGGTACCCGAAGGCCCACCCCCCATGCTAGGAGATAGTAACAAAGTAACATGGATAAAGAATCTACTACCTCCAACCAAAGGCAGACTCATACTGACTCATACTGATATAACCAAATAAATGCCATCAATAAGTACAAATCCGGTACAACTCAAGTACAACATTCACATCACTGACATAGGTCACATTGCTTCCAGGCATAAAGTAGATCAAGTATGTTCATAGCATCATACATATAAAACAATTAACAACAGTTGTTCTAGATAGAATATCATCGCATAGTAGTCATGAGATCTTCTCTGGGCATCCTTCATAGGCTTCGGTAATCTTGGTGGCCTCAACTGAATCCTGACATTCATACTCACTCATGCGGCATCAAATACCTCTTGTACTGACAAGATAAATGACTATGCCATTCCAGGCCTTCTCACTCATCCCAAGTCTATATGAGCCCTTGTGTCTATGAGTGAGGATTAAATTATCTTGATTAGTGTGAACTGCATCCTAATCATATAAGTACATTAATTTAATTATCACTTGATTAACTCACTTCTGAAAGTTACTCGGTTTACCACTTTGGGCTTCGGCCCCTAACAAAAGCCACTCTTCTATTCGACAACACACACCCAAACAATCCACCAAAGGAAACACAAGTGCATATCAAATAGGCATCATAATCCACTCCAAAACAATGAGGAAACAAAAGATAGAACTCACTCCAAACATCTTGGAAGCAACAATCACATAGTCCACTCCTTTCACAAGAGGTACAAAACATCCCCGTTCATGGAAATCGGGTAAAACTGAAAAGACGTCATGCACTACCCAAGGGAAAACAACTGGATGACATAAAGATTCAACAACCCTTATCATCTAAGTTCTTCTGGAAGACTTATAATTTAGGACTAACACTAAATTCCAAAACCCACAATGCAACTTGACGACATGGCAACAAAAACATTCAAGTCATTAATCAAATCTAATATTTGGATTTCCTAAATCCATACTCATTCAATAGATAGTGTTGACAAAGTCAAAGAAACGATAACTAGATCATCTAAAATAATCATAACCCCTATTTCCCCTTTCATTATTGGAAATCTAAAATAGTTAAACTTACTTCTCTTTACTGAATACAGAGAATTAAATCTTTTAAGATAATCATGAGGAAGATACTACTTTTGGATATACTAAATCCATATCTCTTTCATAATCCAATCACAATGATTCAATTAATCTAAATAGAAATTAATAAATAACATAATTGATTACCTCATCAATAAAACAACTTCTTAATTTACTTTTAAATCGACACAAATCCATGCAAATAAACTCTTTCCATTTCCTAACCAAATCTTACATTTCATTCAATTTCCTATTTAGAACATGCAATCACTTTAATATAATAAAATATCGTTTTTCTACCCATTTACCAATATACACTAATCAATACATTTTAAATCTCTATTCAATAATATATTGCATGCATCTCATTAAAATAAAATACGATAATGAATTTTACACTTTATATATATATATATATATATGCTCCACATTATATAGACACCAAATATATATATTAATAAATTTAATTACATATATCCTTTAATATTCCATTCACAATGACTAGATTACTCTATGGAATTAAATAAAATATAATAACTATTTGCCTTTTTCAACATAGTTAGTTCATAAATTTACTTCTAATGCAACCTAACACTATTGCAAACAATCTTTTCAATTTTCTATCCGGAGTCTATGTCTCTTCAACTATCCATTTAAAAACATGCAATTTCATCAATGTATACAAATATCTTTTGGCTTATCTATTTGACCACGTATTCATATTGTTTCTAATTAAATCTCATTAATTAAAACAAACATTTAAATATAAATATTTTTATAATTTTTCAATATATTTAAATATTTTTTTCCTTATCAATTTTGACCATACATTCAAAACTTATCTTTTAAACTCTTCATGCAAAGCTAAATTACATGCACTTAAATAAAACAAGGTAAATTCCAAGATGCAGAAACCCTTTAAATTTCTTGACAACCCAGTTTGTGTAAGTGGAGTTATATGCGACGCAACCAGACCATTTTACCATAAAAAATATAACTACCCTACAGATTTTAAAATCCGATTTTTAATAATAAACAAAGGGTTTCATTTTCTAAAAACATTCTAAATGCATTGTTCAATTTCTATGTTTGATTTCAATAACAACATAATCGATTTCCCCAAATAATTTAAATTCAACTGAGGTTTTCACAATTTTCACTCAAGAATTTTCACAAGCAAAGGCTGTAAATTTATTTAATTTTTTTTTTCTAATATCAAATTTATTTTTTAAAACAGATTTAACAAACAAATATTTAATCACTACTATTTTAAAAAAAATAATAAAAAATAATAAAACACAAAGAGGGAAACCTGGTACAAGAAGCTACAGGAAGAGATGAATTTCTGATGCAAGCCTCCTCCAAAGATTTCCTGAATTTTCACAAACAAAGGTTGTAAATTTATTTAATTCTTTTCTTCTAATATCAAATTTATTTTCTAAAACAAATTAAACTCTTCATGCAAAGCAAAGACTAAGATATATTTAAAAGCCACTATCATGAAGATATTAAATATGTCAAATGCAAAACCCTAGCAGCTGGAGTAATGAACACAATGTGAAAGAGGACAGTGTGCTAGGGCAGATTTAGGAGATCTCTATATGCATACTATGCAATCTAGATTAAGACAACATTCTTAGAAGAGATTGAAGGTGTATTAGGGAGCTCAAGGGTTACCATGATAAAGATTAAAGAAAAGACTAAAATCTATTTAAAAGCCACTATCATGAAGATATTAAAGATGTCAAATGCAAAACCCTACCAACTGGAGTAATGAACACAGTGTGAAAGAGGACAGTGTGCTAGGGTAGATTTAGGAGATCTCCACACTATCTAATCACAGGAAAATACATAATTTATTTATTTTTTAAAATTAAAATAAATTATTCTAAACCCTATATAGGACACATCGATACTTCAAAAGCATTTGATTTTTTTTTTAAATTAAAAGAAGTCATTCTAAACCCTATATAGGATACGTTGATACTTCCAAAAGAATTTGAAGGAATTTGAGATTATGTAAACATATGTCAATTAAATACCTTGATTACAAATAGTAGCACGAACATTGTAACCCTTGTTGATCAGAGCTAGAATTGATAAACAACAATGAATCCTATGCCTCTTATCACACACATCTCCTTACCATTCTCTGCCATTATTTACTGAAACAATTCTCCATTTTGGCGGACTATGCCTGAAAATAAGGTTTCAAAAAAGGTTTTATTGTATGTTTATTAAAATGAAAACTCCATTCTGGCAGGCTATGCTTGAAAATAAGATTTTGACAAAATTTTTAAAGTATGTTTATTAGAGTTTTAGAGTATTTTGGCGGGCTATATTCTTGATTCAAATGGATTGTGATTGACATGATTTTCTGCCATGATTACCGTACTACTGTCGTCTCTTATTATACCTTATGCGGTATGGTAGTGTTTTTCCCTTCCCTTCTGTTGTTTATTGCACTATCGCCTTGCTCAAGGCTTCTTATTGTGGGGTTGCGGTGTATACTGCACTACCACATATGTTGCTCACCTTCCCGATGGTATAGTGGTGTATGCTTTTGATCATTACCTAAAGAGTTTCGATGAAAAAATCTTTTTTGTCTTACCGATATCTCAATGTCTCATCAACATTAATTAGATCGTATGTTCCTCTGATGTTGGTTGCCGGTGTCGATGAGACAAGTTAATATCTCTTGCTGATATGCCACCGTCTCATCAATATTTTCCTTCGACGTTATTTCTTTATATATTAGTGTAACTCTGACATGTCGGGGAGACTTGTGATTATTGTTGCGGTATGGCGGTGTTTTTCCCTTCCCTTATGTTGTTTACCGCACTACCATCTTGCTGAAGGCTTTCGCTGTGGGGTTGTGGTGTATACCGCTCTACCGCATATGTTGCTCACCTTCCCAACGGTATACTGGTGTATGATTTTGATCATTACCTGAATAGTGTCAATGAGACAATATTCTTTGTCTTACCAATATCTCAATGTCTCATCGACATTAGATATTATGTTTCTCTAATGTTGGTTGCTGGTGTCAATGAGACAAGTTAATATCTCTTGCCAATATGCCACTGTCTCATCGATATTTTCCTTCGGCAGTATTTCTTTATATATTAGTGTAACTCTGCCATGTTGGGGAGACTCATGATTATCCCTGTGATATGGTGGTGTTTTTCCCTTCTCTTCAGCTATTTACCACACTACCGCCTTGATCAAGGCTTCTTGCTACGAGTTTGTGGTGTATACCGCTCTACTACATATATTGCTCACCCTCTTGGCGGTCTAGCGGTGTATGCTTTTGATCATTACTTGAAGAGTGTCGATAAGACAATCTTATTTGTCTTACCGATATCTCAATCTCTCATCGAAATTACTTCGTTATATCCAAGAGTTGTGTTTCATCGAGCACTTGTAGATATACCTTGTCAATGTGACGTAAGTGATTCTCTCCTCAATATGCCCGTATCTTGTTGACATTTCAATGTTTTACATTCTCGATGAGATATATAAATAAGTCTCTTCGACATAGGGGTGTCTAAACCAGCGCTAAACCCGAAGCTAAACTCAAAGCTCAAGTCGTGAGGCTAAATGTGGTGCTAAAATCGAAGCTAAACTTAGAGCCAAAGGCGACACTAACGATGATGCCACACTCGAAGCCAATATCAACACTAAAGGTGTTGATAATTTTGGTGTAAATTAGCACCTAAATTAGCGTCGACTAGTCCTGATCGACGCAAATAAATGCCAAAAATTGTGCCATCCCAATAAATAGCACCGACGATTTCAAAAAATTGGCAAAAAATACATTAAAACGTTGGGTGGAAGCAAAAAATAGAGCAAAATATGGAGCAAATCACAGGATTTGTTGTAGTGTGAAGATTGTTCTTTTGATTATGATGATGCTTCATCTTTCATTTTTGTCTAATATGCTGGGCTCAACCCTTGTGGGAGCCCATTTTTCTCCACATATTTGATGAAAACTGATCATGAACATAATGGACTTGTTCTTGCACAGTGAACAAACATGTTAGCAAAATAGCTAAAGCTGAAAGATTCCATTGAACTTTGTGCTCCCTGAACATCGACCTTTTTTATGATTTAATCATCTGATGTATGATTGAATGGATGTATATTACATTTATGTTGGTAATGTAGGCATAAGGTAGGATTTGATTTTTTGTTGCTTAGAGCTCAGCTCTAACATCATTACTCAACAACCTTGCAAGAAACATATGAAGCTTGGAGCTGAACAACCTAGAGACACTAGAGACACAACAACTTGAAGACATCAAGTATTCAACGATTCGTCATTATAGGCAATGAGGAATCACTTTCTTTTTCATGCTTACCTTATCCTCAATTGTGTAGTTTATAGTTCCTCCTTGCATCCATTATTTGATTATAGAAATCAAATTAAGCTACTCCCACAGCTTGTGTGGGACTTTGATTTTTTACAACATGAATAAAACAACATTTATTATGCAAACATATGAATTTCTCTGTAAAAATCATTTACATAATAATACTGAATTCAAAAGTAATCAGGTTTTACATGATCAATGAATACTTAGCAGAAAATTTTGAATTATTTGTGTACCTTTCAATGATGAATTCAATTCAGCTCTACCTGTTTTGAGCTATAGCTAAAATAAGTAACAAGACCTACTCTAGGTGAGGCCCAGTGTAGGATATCCTTCTTTCCCCATCTCTAGTGTGGCCATACTGAATCCTCCATGATCTTCTCCACAATATAATTGAAAAGTATTTGATAAGTAAATAAAAAGGAAATTAAACAACTAAATAGATAAAAAATTATTATACATTTACATTCAACATTTATAAAAAAAAATTAAATTTTTATTTTTTTCTTAAATTACATATTTATTTGCCTTAGAAAGTGTATACAACCCATATAAATTTATTACAAAGCCCATTACACCTCTATACAGGGTGTATAAAATTATTACATGCCATTTGAAACCTTCGTAGATTGCCATTATTTATAAAAATATATTTAAATATTAATATAAAATCATTAAAGGATTTTTTTGGTTAAAGAAAAATAAAAATTGCATTACCCATCCCAAATTTATCATACATACATAGAGACTTAATGAAAGTGTTATTCCTTGGAATTCAAACCACTACATCTAGTAAGGCATTTCAAAGATATTTACCTAACTTTATCAAAATATCGAAACAAGAGAATTGTGATTAGAATGATGAGAAGTTTGATCATCCTGATGAGAAAACTCATGCTAGGTATACTCTATATGATGACACCATTAGGATATTAGATGTTTCCTTGATATGTTTAGAGAAAACAATACACAGCACCCCCAGACTTGTTGAATAGAGACAAGTTAGTTACTATTAAGGATGAGATTACATGTATGATTGGAGTCATTCAATCATACAATCCCTATGATAAGATTAACATTGAGCAGTTTATCATTCCCTTTCTAGGAGTGTTATTGGCCATGAGAAATGGTCATCCATTTTTAGGAGAGTTTCATTAGATAGTGTTCATAACATGTTCCCATTTTATCAAGGATGAGATAAAGTGAGAGGCTATGCAGAAACTAGGTGTGCAAATCAAGTTGTGGCTCCTTTTATATATCCTAGATGGTTGGAAACCCATCACAAATGGCCTCATAATGATGAGTTACCACTTTATTTTTTTAAACAATTATATTTTGAGTTTAATTTATATCTAGATATGGATTACAAATATTTTCCTCAACATGTTGGACATGGAAGAGGGAGATTTGCTGACAAACCTCAATTTAGATGAGCATATTTTTCACCATTTGTCAACAAGAGGGCATTATTTGGTCCAAACCTTTTGGTTCTTCCAAAATGTTTGGTGTAGTGCTTCTCATACTTTTTCCCTAATAGATTGACAATTGATTTTTTTTATGATGAGACATTATAATACATTATATGATGTTAGACTTATTGTTATGATGATGTCTTTGATGACACTTCTGATACTTGAGATTTCAGGCATATTTTATGATTAGTATATGGTTATTCAAGTGACTATGGAGATCTAATTGAATATGAGGTTTAACCCTATCATCAAAATTATGTGATTATTTCATCATGACTATTATGTGATTATCATGTGATTGATCTTATTCTGATTACTATGTAGTTGATTGTTTATGAGTTTATTTGATTACTAGGTGTTGTTTTTATTGATGTTTTTGGGTGAAAGGGACAATGTCACATCACTCACTTGTGAGTACCCTACGACATTGCGATTTCCTTTCATAGTGTGTCTATTTATATGTATATGTGTATATGTACAACCGTTTGGTGTGATGTAGGTTGTAGGTACTAGGTATCAACTCCACCTGAATTGGCAGGTCTGAGCGCACCTTCAAACCCGATGGATTAGTTGATTAGATATAACACTTGATACCCTACCCTAGCCATCATCCTCGAAGAGGATGAGTATCCAGTTTGGTACACTATAAGTATTGTCTGTTTGGTTAGGCAGTGTTGCTTGAGGTTTTGCTTTCGACCCTGGATAATGGTCAGGTAATTATTTGGGCATTTGGTTTTAGTTAATTTAAATTGTCTGATGTATGCCTTTGGTTATCTTATGCGTTAAAATAAATTGCTAAGTAAAAGGTACACCTTGATAAATATATGTATATATGTATATAATAATATTTAATAATAAAATAAAGTTATAATGTAATGTCAATAAATAAATAATAATATGATAAACAAGAGCTGCAGAGCTGCCAAGTTCCCGCCATAAAGTTTTAGAATAGTTTTGTTTATATTTATTATGTTTGTTGTGTTTTAGGAACAATTGGTCAAGATAAAGCAGTTGTCACCTAAATTTAGGAATTTGATCATTGATAGAGTCAACTATGTCTTCCATTAGAAAAATGACCCTTATAACAAAATAATTTTGCTCACTTCAAAATTATGAGATGCTTTGGTTGTGCTTTTAGGCCATGAAGAAAGAGAAATTTACATGCTGCCAACATTATGTAAATATTAATGAGTTCAAATATTTCCTTAACCATTCAATAATAGATAACTCATTTATAAGCCTCATAAAACTTACAATGTGAAGTGTATTGAAAAAGACCTTGATTAAACATCGAAAACCTCAATTGAACCCATATGATCATTTTACTGATTGTAGAGTAATGGACATAAGCATTGCAATAGTCATTGGACCAAGATCAAAAGGTAGAAGATTAATTCATGAAACTGTTCTTGAAGCCTCTTCATAGGAAACATGACCGAATAATTGGTATTCTCTTTTAGCACTAAGATCCTGCAAAAGTGGAAGCAATAGTTTTAATTTGCTATATATTAACCATCTTTTACTTACAATTTTTTTTTGAAAAAGGAAGTTAGAAAGTGTCATACCTCTACTGCATTTAAGCCAAGATCAATTAGTACTGCACCAGGTTTTAGCCAATCACCACGAACCAAATTTGGCACACCTACTACAGCAACAAGAATATTTGCTTCATGAATAAAATCTGTAGGAAATTCTTTTTGTTTTGAGTAGCTATGGTCTACATAATTTTTTTGTGGGAACATGGTTTTAAATTTTAAATTAATACTTAAGTAAAGATTGTCTACTATGTTTCAAATTTTAGAGCTATTCAATAGAATATGGCCCATATTCTGACATGTCAAACACTTTTTTAAGAAGAGAAAATGTATTCCACCCTTAATCAATGTGTCTTTATTTACAGACTAAACATTTGTACATAAATTTATAGATATGTATTTTTCCAGATCCATTTTTAGTTGAAAATAAAGATTACGATATTTCTTGTAGAGTATGTAAAAATTGATCTATGAAAATTCAAATCTACCCATTTTGTCTAACAAATTTGTTTTTAATACATTTAACTGTTATTGTTGTTTTTAAATTATCCTTTGTAGCTCAAATTTTGATGCTACTATTTGGATTGCAAATGTTTTACCCTTAAAGAACTTGCTCTTCATGTGACAATTTTTACTCAATATTGAAGTGGACACATTAGATACTTCAACCATAATAATTAAAGAAATTGATGATTCAAATTATTTTATTCCTTTCAAGGTGACCACACAATGCTCATGTATTTCTCAGATAGTACAGTTATAAGCCTACGATCTAGAATCATAATTTTGTACTACAGACTCATCACTGTGTGAACTAATATTTGTCTAGGGTATTAATTGTTTAACTTAGCCATTGATGTGTATACCCTTAGCTTCCAGATCTACTTGTCTCATTTGATTTTTTATCAGCATCACTATCTCTGGATAAGTCATAACCAAATTCTAAGGTCATCTCTAGATGGGCATGCTCTCTTCCAAATATGATGAACTAGGGCATGAGCACTAAATGTGTTACATATCCATCAATGTTTTATTTAGATGATCAAAAAAACTTTAGGAAATCATAGAAATAAAGAGAAAGATTAAATAAAAGCTAAATGAGATACACTCTTGACAATCTTTGTTTAGGATTTTCACTACTATTTGGTTTTATGTTATATTCTTTTCAAAATTGGAAGTTTTTTTGTTATGATCAATTGGAATAGACTCTGAAAGAAATGCATAAATATATTGTCGTATGTAAGAAGCCCACAAATATAAATAATAATTTGCTAATAAATCACAAGAGATAACTCTTTGCAATCAAACACAAATCTCCATATTTTACACACAGATCCAATAATTATCGCCAATGAATCAAAATAGTAGTATCAATCTCAGTTCAATGATACATGTCAATATCATATTCAGAATTAACAAAAAAATTGGATACTCCACACTGGGAATTGAAACAAATTGAAAAGTTTTCTTTATTTGCATCTCCTCCAAAAACTCATCTATCTTGTAAGTCAGGTAACATATGCAAACTGTATGTACTGGCTTGTGCTACTAGAATTGGTATTCATGTATTTTTTTGTAACATAATGGATAGTATAAGTTTTGTACTAAGGGCCTTTGCCATTTTGATGGAAAAAATACATGATAATGGGTCTCTTTAACTTAATCCCCTACTTGGTGAAGAAGACCCTATGGGGGATGATTAATCGATTTGAAAAATAAGATAATTCATTATGCAATTAGTACTCCCCTGGTTGAAGTTTACAAGAGATATATGTAGTATAGAAGTTTCCAAGTCAACTTATTAAAGGATTTGGACATATCCAATTTGGTAATCATTCTAGAATAATAGTCAATTTTTGAGAGATTGAATGGTTCTCCAGGTGTAGGTAGATTTGCAAGGTGTACTTTACTCTGAAGCATTCTCATGAGGTCAAACACAATGATAAAAAATTTGAACAATATATAAGGTATATAGAAATAAATTCCTTGTGGGATTTGACAAGGGTTATTTTAAACCAAATTGACATCTATCATGGTCATGACTTAAAATGTAACCAATATTTCTATACCCTTATTGTATCCCACCCTTTATTGAACCCTAATTTAAGCCTAAACCTACCATTTACCATTGCCCTAACCTTAGCTCCAAGTTTTATTTTGGATTAATAATTTTAACCCTAATTTAAAATTAACCCTAACCCTAATTAAATCCTAATTGAACCCTATTTGAACCTTAATCTAGATGAACCCTAACCCTAACCCTAATTGAACCATAAACCTAACTCTAATTAAACCTTAATTGTAAACTGAACTAAAATAAGCCTAATTGAACCCTAACTGTAACTTTAACTGTATCCTAATCATACCACTAATTGAATGCTAACCCTAACCCTAATTGAACCCTAATTCCAACCATAATCCTGATTGAACATGAACACTAACTTTAACTGAACCTTGTTTTTGGGGTTAAATTAGGGTTCAATTAGCATTCTAGTTAAACCCCAATTGTAAGATTAACCAAAATAATCCTAACTAAACCCTAACTATAACTTGAACTTGACCCTAATCATAACACTAATTGAATGCTATCCCTAACCAGGTAACTAAACCCTAATTCCAACCATAAACCTACTTAAATCCTAACCCTAAATCTCATTGAACCTTATTGTTACGGTTCAATTAGGGTTTAATTAGCATTCTAGGATGGGGATTAAGGTTAGGTTAGGGTTAGAGTTGTGAATATCTTAATATTAGCTTATAAATTTGACCCTAACTATAATCATAATTGAATCCTAACCCTAACCAGGTAATTAAACCATAATTATAACCCTAACACTAACCATGATTGAATTCTCACTCTAACCCTAACCGTAATTAAATCCTCTTGTTATGGTTGAATTAGGGTTAGGTTTAGGGTTCAATTAAAGTTCTAGTATAAATCTTGGGGCTAAGGTTATTTATTTCTTGATATTAGTTTATAAATTTGACATTAATGATAAATATATTAAACAAATAAAAGTTAGTATATATTTTTATTCATATGTGAAATTAAGTACTATTAGGGTTAGAATTATTAATGTCTTAACATTAGTTTATAAATTCAGCATTAATGAAAAATATTACAAACAAAAAAAAGTATTTTAACCTAAAATTTTATTTGTATGTTAAATGAAGTATTATTAGACTTAGAATTATTAATCATAGAAAATAACTAATCAAATCACAACAATATTTGCAAAGTTTATAATTAATTATAAAATTAAACTAAATTTTAATTTCTAAAATTTATATAGTATTTATTATCTAGTTTTGAAAATAATCATTTAAATTATAGTAATTATCTACTACAAATAAATTAAATTAAAACTAAAATTTATTTTTAAAATAATTCAACAATTATTAATTATAATTTTAGAATAATTTTTTTCTTTGTATCCAAATTATTTTATTTTCTAAAATTACATTAAATTATAACTTCAAAAAAATCAAAAAATATTTTGCATGCTTACTTTTTTATTTTTGAGTTCAATTAGGTATATTGTTATGTGTATATATATTACAAAAATAAGTATTTAAATCTAGAATTCTATTTCCATGTGAAATGAAGTATTATTAAGGTAAGAATTATTAATCATATATAAAAAAAAAATCAACAAAATATTTTTTAAACTTAGAATTAATTTTAAAATTAAACTAAATTTTAATTTTAAAAATGTATAAAGTATTTATTATCTATTTTTAAAAATAATTAGATAAATTATATTAATTCAATACAAATAAATTAAATAAAACTACATCCTATCTACATTTGTAAAGGTTTGATTTGGTGTATGTTGAGATTATTTGCAATGCATACAATGTAAAAGGTGAAGTGGTATATCTATAATGATTGATAAATCTACTATATTTAATATAATTAAATAAAACTAAATATTATTTTCAAAATAATTCAATTTGAGAATAAATTAAGAAATGAAAAAATATATAAAAGCAACCTTTTTTTATTTCTTTACATCCAAGTGATTTGATTATTTTTATATTTTTGAGTTGAGTTGTGTTATTAATTTGAATAACCAATCATAAAGAAAATAAATAATCAAATCAACACAATATTTACAAAACTTAAGTTTCATTTTAAAATTAAACTAAGTTCTATTTTAAAAAATTCATAGAATATTTATTATTTAATTATTAGTAGAGAAATTGTGATAGAAGGTGATTCTATGGTCATTTTCAAAGAAAACAACTTAGTTCATAATTGATTGTAGTGTGAATGTAGTTTTACCAAAATATTTGTGTGAATAATAACGTTAGATACTCCTATTTTACCCCTTACAGAATAATAGTAAATAGACATTTAGAGATGGTTAAAATTTGACTAAAACATTCTACATTTTTAATACATTTGTAAAAAGATTTTTTTTAAATAAATAGCAATGAAAAAAATAAATCAAGATTAATTTAATATATTAGATGTTAATTTAATATAATATATTATAAAAATATTTAATAATATAATATATTAAAAATATATTAAATTATTTAAAAGATAATATATTACATAATTTAAAATTAAAATATAAAATTATAATATTATTATTTAATATATTATATTATATATTAGATGTTATATATATTACATATTATATTGTATATATAATATAATATTATAATACGATGTTAAAATTATATATTATACATTATATATGTTACATATAGTATATATATTAGAATATTTTGTTAAATTAATAATATAATATATTAAAAATACATTATTTATTTGAATTTGTTACTAGATTATTTTATATATTTGAATATATTATTTGAATTATATATATATATATATATTTTTGGGTAAGTGCTACTAAAGGGGGTAGCTCCCTGAATAATTTGTCAAAATGATTACAACTACCTTCCGACATTAGTAATAGAGGAAACCTAGCAAACCAAGACTAAGATATTTACAACTAGTTATTTGTGAATGTCAAAGCGTATGCATGTACGCAGATCCTCTGGGATAGTATTAGAATCGAATACCGCCTCAAGAGAATCCAACCCCAATGATACCCCCAGATTTGCCAAGTAGTCCGCAGCTGAGTTGGCTTTACGGTAAACGTGCCTAATGGTATATGCTTCCAATTTTCCCAACAAACTCCTAATACGGAAGAGAGCACCTTCCAATTTCCAACATTGAGTCATGTTCTTAGATACTAAATTAATACATATTAAAGAGTCTCCCTCAATCTCTAACTCCCTATAGCCTTTATCTATGCACAAGTCCAGACCCTGAGCAAGGGTGGAAAACTCAACCTTGTTGTTAGAGGTCATTTTGATACTGTAAGCGAGAGCCCAGATACACTTGCCATGCCAATCTCGAATTATGCACCCTATACCAGCTTCACTAGGGTTACCTTTTGATGCGCCATCAAAGTTGAGTTTGTAGCAGTCCTCTCTTGGTGGTATCCAGTGTGCATAAGAATGGAGCTTCAACTTCTCATTCCCTCTTATATTTGGTGGTTTGAGATTGATCCACATATTCTGAATTTGATTATCCCAGTGAGTAAACTATGTATCTTTGGGCCTGCTCATGGTTGAGTTCACCAACTCGCATAGTCCCTCAATTTTTCTGATTACAGTTTCCACTGGGAGATAAGAGTCCCTAAAAATTTTGCGGTTTCATTCTTTCTAGATGTGCCAAACCACCATAGATGGTGTGGCAGTCCACACCTTTTCCCCAACTGACTTTGAGTTTCCCTTGGGCCAGCTACATAAAAATCCCCTTAGATCTAACTACCTGGGGGTGGACCAGTCCAGAGACGCCAAGAGCCAATCCCAACATTGAGCAACAAATTCACAATTTAAGAGCAATTGGTTGATAGTCTCAGAGGCATTGTAGCACAGTGAGCAATGGCTAGAACCAAAGACACCAAAAGAGGCTAGTCAATCCCCGATTAGAATTCATTTATGTAGAGCAGTCCATAAAAATGCCCCAACCTTTGGCAGAAGACCCGAATCCCAACATGGCCTTGAATTTGATAACAGAGTCGAACCAAATACTGGCCAGACTTAGCACCGGTCCAAATTGCCACATCCTCTTCCCCAGATAGCCAAATACGTTGAGGCATCATCAACTCCTTTAGAAGCATTTTATCTTCCTTTGAGATTCTGAAGTCTTCCAAATTTAACCATTCAATCATTGAATGCCACCCCACTTTGGTTCTATGTGCATAATTGACCACCTAAGAGCCTTTTTTTACCAATAACATTGACCATCCAGTCCTTGTCACCAAAATATTCTGAGAGAGGCAGGTACCCATTCCACGAGTCTCTCCACAAATTTTCCTTCAACCCATTCCCTAGCTTCCAGGATATATGGTTTGTTATGATATCCCTACAGCTCCACAGGAATTTCCAAAAAGGTGATCCGCCACTAGATTTTTCCATTGTGAAAATAAGTTTCGGCTCTTCACTATCCAAGTATTTTTTCCTTACCAGTTTGCACCATTGCTTGTCAGGAATCTTGTATAGCTTCCAACACAGTTTCAATCCAAGTGCACGGTTTTGTAATTCCATCTTCCTTAGACCAGCGCCACCATCCTCCCTACATAGGCATGCGTTGTTCCAACTGACTAAAGGGATCCGTTTTTCCTCCTTGGCCCCATCCCAAAGAACCTACTTCATGAATCTTTCTAAATCTCCAATGGCTTTGTTTGTCAAAGCGAAACATGACATTACATAAATTGGAACAACAACAAGTATCAATTTAATCATAAGAGTACGACCCACAAGGGAGAGCCATTTTCACTTCCATGCATTTGCTTTAGCTCTACACTTCATTGTGATCTCAGACCAGTGATTAGAATTGCACGCCCCCTGAAAGAGAAGGACACCAAGATGCTTGGATGGAAGGGTGCTAATAGAAAAGCCAAGAATACCCGCAATATTCAGTTGAGTTGTGCCTTTTGTGTTGAAGAAGATTATCTTTGATTTATCTTTGTTTAGAATCTACCTAGAAAATTTTGAATATGCAGTTAATGCATTGTTTATCACTTCAGCTTCTTTTACGGTCACTTCTCCAAATAACATCATATCATCAGCAAGTTGAGAATGAGTTAGAGGATCCAAATCTTCATCTACCTTGATGCCTTTCCAAATCCTGCTATCTCTTAATCTCTTTAAAATACTGCTCATTGCCTCAACCATAATTACAAATAGGAATGGGGACAAGGGGTCCCCTTGTCAGAGCCCATTGGTTGCATTGAGAAAACCACACATTGAGCCATTTACTAATATCGAGTAACGAGGGGTTGAAATGAAAAAACCTATCATTTCAAGCCAATGAGAAGAGAAACCAAATCTAGACATTACCTCCTTCAGAAAAACCCAACAAACTCTGTCGTAGGCCTTACTAACATCTAGCTTGATTAACATACTTTTCATTCTTTCCGATGTGATAGAATGGATTGTTTCAACTGAGGTGATTATGCTGTCAAAAATTTCTCTACCTGGCGTAAAACCATTTTGTTCCTCTAAGATTACCAAGTCCAAGTTCTTTTTCAATCTATTTGCTAGCACTTTCACCAATATTTTATAAATTGTGTTACATAATGCAATTGGACAGAAATCCATGAAGAACTGGTAATCCTTCTTCTTCAAGATTAAAGCTATTGCAGTATTATTAATATCTCTTAAAAAATCTTCGGTTCTTGCGAAAGTCCTAAAGAAAAGCCAGAATATCCTTTCCCATAAAGTGCCAGCAATTTTGAAAGAACTTAGTAGTGAAGCTATCAAGCCCTGACACCTTGTCGGGATGAAGTCCGAAAACAACCAATTTCACTTCTTCCAGAGTAAATGATGCATAGAGCATTTTATTATCCTCATCACCAATACACACAAGAATGCACTCAATGAAATAAGAGGAAACAACAAGCTTGCAATCCTTCTTGCTACCAAGCAGCCCACTAAAATACTTAATCGCCTCCTTTTGAATGTCTTCTTTACAGAGTGCCATAGATCCATTGTCATAGACAATTTTATCAATCAAATTTTGGATTCTCCAAGCACGGGCAGTATTATGAAAGAATTTGGTGTTGGAGTCACCATCTCTCAGCCACGTCTCCCTTGCTTTGTCTCGCCAATACATTTCTTCTCTAGCCAGTAGCTCAACATGTCTAGCTTTTAGCTCTTTTTCAATATGGAATTCGACATCTATCATCCCAAAGTCTAAAACATGCTCATTCAAAGCTTCGAGATCCCTCTCCACCTGATTATTTTCCTTAAATATGTCACCAAATACAGTCTTATTCCACCAGTGCACCTTATTTTTGATGTTGGCCAGTCTTTTCGTAAAGCGATAGCTGACAGTGCCAGGCCTGCCAGTTCCTTTCGACCACCAATTTTCCAAATTCTTTATCAAATCTGGGCTCCTTCACCACATCGATTCAAACTTGAAGTATCCTTTGGTGGGTTTTTCACTCAAGTTTAAATCCAATAAGACCAAAAAGTGGTTAGATACCGAGATTGGGAGAATATGCAATTCATACCGGAACTCACTTCTAAGACAACCTTCGCCAATCAAGAACCTATCCAGGTGCTCGGAAATATTTATAAAATCTACTTTGTGATTGGTCTAGGTATATTGTCCGCCCTTTGGAACACAATCAATAATAACCATTGATATCAAGAACTCCCTAAAGTCCCTCATCACCTTGGTTTCTTTATTGATTCCCCCGCTTTTATCTTTCAGTTCTAGGATGGCATTGAAATCGCCGCCCAACACAATCATTTTGTTGTCCAAACTTGTTGACTTAGCAAGGATACAGTTCCACATCGTCAATTTGTCCTCTGTTTTCATCGGACCGTAAATATTGAATATAGGGAAAACAACATTAGTCTGTCTATTTCAGACTTCACACAACATCCATTTCGAGCCAGAATCCAAAAGAAAATAGTCTGGTAGTTTAGGAATCCATAAGATTCCCAAGCCACTCAATGCCCCGGTAGCATCATTAAAAATCCCAGCCCTTTTTCTACAATACTTAATAAAGTTGTTGCCTTCTTCTCCACGAAGTTTTGTTTCTTACAAAAGGATAACATCTGCAAATAGTTTTTCTAAATTGCGCATTCACCAAGCGCCTCTTTTCAGGGGCATTTAGGCCCCTAACATTCCACGTGAGGCACTTCATTGACCTCCAAGGGAGACCTTAGCTCACTTGGCAATCAAAAAATTCTTGATGTTCGGAAGACCTTTCTCCTCAACCTCCTCCTCCCTTTTTTTCTTGAGAGACTTTCTACCTTTCCCTTTCTTTAATTTGAAACTAGCCTTGGCCGTTGTTTGGCTAATATGCCTTGGTTCAAGTAAATCTAGCTCATCTCCAATAGGGTCCTCCTCTAAAGAGGAAAACTCAGCCAGATCCTCCTCTGAAGAGGGTTCCAAAGGTGCTACCACCGCTTCGCCATCCATCTCCCTAGGTGCCACAACACCCAATTCAAGCGTAATCAATCCTCTGATAGTTCCTACAATAATGAACACAGGAGCATAAGCAACCTCCCTCCCTAGCGCTTGGCAAGGAGGTTCCACTACAGAAGCATCCATGATAGGGAGCATGGCCATCACCCCAAGAGCACCAGGAATTGCTTTTGGAGGAGGAGTAGAAGCCAACGAAGACTTCACCATCAAGGGGGCCAATGAAGATGCGCCTGAGCCAGATGAAGCCAGAGCCATCTCAACTGTAGCTAGGGCCGCTTTAGGCAACCACACCTTCCTTGTTTGAAGCCTTCTAGTAAAATTTATTTCCATATGTTTTCGGCTTCCGCAATGCAAGCAGTAGGCCCTATCATCTTCCACTTCCAAGCTCACCGCCCTTTCTCTACCATCGTCAAACAGAAAGAAATCCTTTGGAATTTTATGAATCGCCACCAATTGGATGCACAAATATAAGTAGGAATCACCCTCGATGATCTCATTATCAATGTCCATAAGGGTACCCAAGGTTCTCCCAATTTTTTCTATGCACTATTCTACCCAAAATTCCATAGGTAGATTGTAAACTCGGATCCAGACTCGCATCAGATATGGCTCGGTATTAACAGCGTCAAAGTTTGGACACCAAAGTTGTATATATAATGACCAACCATTCAATTTCCATAAACCACCCAACACGACAACATCCTGATCCGCAATGGATGTGAATACTACAGTGAAAAATCCTCTGGGAAGAAATTTGACAATCGCAACCTTCTTCCAGTTTTCGGCCACCCAGGCATTGATAGTTTTCCGGTCATATCTTGGGCTAATGACTCTGCAGATAATAGTGAGATATCCTAACATGGCCACATCAACTTTAGCCTCCTCTATCAGATCAATCTCGATCCACATTTCCTTCTTTGACTCCAGGTGACGCGAGCCCAAACCTACGCCTTCTGCCAAGCCACCATGATCTTTCACCACCCCTGCAAATTTTCGCTTTAATCGCTCTGCCATTTTGTTTTATTTGAATTATATTTTATTTAAGATATGACAAGTAAATAAATGAATAAAATGGAAAATTTAACAATAACTAATTTTGAAGAGTTCAAAAAATTTCTTAAAAATTAGTTAAATATTTTTTTATTATAGTTTTGATTATAGTCTTTGTGGTAGAAAAACCTTAAAAAGCTGCGATACAAATTTTATGCTCCCTGAAAATCCGCCCTTATCGCTCAATTTTTTTCTCCAATTATATTGTAGAAAATTAATTTTGGATGAATGTTTTGTTATATATTTTGCAAGTTTACTTTAATAATATACAATTTTTTGTCAAATAAGAAAACAAGTTGAATTCTCATTTGTTAAAATCAAAGTTATTAATCACTAGTTAAAGCATAGGTGGTGCCTATAGTTTCCTTGGCAAGAACTAATAAATAAAAAGGTTATAAGGTTGGAGTATATAATTAATCATAATGGGTAATAAATGTTGGTAAATGGTGTTTGTGTGAAATTGGGTTTACCCAAATTATGATCTTTCAAAGGAATATTTTTAATAAATTTAAAATTAATTATTGTGTTGAGTCGGGAAGGTTAATTTAATAAATCAAAAGATAATTATGATTTGTTCTATAGTTGGTTGGGAATTCCCGTACAACCAGATTCTTCTTCCCCCTGAAATTTTTTTGTGTGTGAAGAGATTTCATTGTGTTCTTTTTGGGAGGGAGACACTTGTCTAAATTTTTTTGTATATGGTGGATTATGCTGGAAAATTGGGGTTTTTTTTGGAATTTTTGAATGCAAAATTAGAGAAGTTGAAATTGCAGTGAGAGGTTGGGCTCGACATCAATCTCATTCCTACAAACGTTGGATCCAGGTTGGATTTCATTCCGTTGTTGAATTTTCCTATCTGAGTATACGATTATTTGGATTGATTTCTTTCTCTCTCAGTTGTTTGAAATGATTATTTGATTGCATAATTATGCCCATGAGCAAACAATTGTTTATTCTTAAATTAAAAAAAAAGATGTTATCGCTTTCTACTATTCCCAATAAATGTAGTTGGATACTTCAAGTAGTTCATATTTATACATATAAATAATTAGTAGTGATAATGATGAACCCCTTATCTGGAAACACAATGCTCAAATTGCTCTTGTCGATGCATTTTATCTATTGAGATTGTTGTATTGTGTTTTCATTGTCTCCGTTTTGAATTTACCTTTCTTCCATGCATCGTCCACCAAGCCTCTTAAATGAATCTCATTCGATTCATATCCTGTAAGCATTGCATCCCATGTTATGACGCTTTTTTCCCCAGCCGATTGCATTTGCTTGAAAGTTTCAACAAATCCATTTTGTGCATATCCTGCGAGCATTGCATTCCACAAATTGACATCTCTTTGAGGAATTATGTCAAAGAGTTTGGGTGCCTTCTCTATGTTTCCAATTCTTGCATACTTATCTACCAGGGAAATTATAACAATGAAATCTGATATACACACACATGCATAGTCATATACAGTGGAATTTGGCTTTACACCAGCCAATCTCATTTGCTTGAAAATTTCTAAAGCCTTTTCAACAAATGAAATTTGCGCACATCTTGCTATCATTTCGTTCCATGAGATGAGATATCTTTGAGGCTCTTTTTTTAAACAATTCAAATGCCTGGTCTATGCATCCATACTTGGTGCACAACCCAACCATGGTTGGGTGGGTCATGTGCCCTCCTGACTACTGTGCTCATCTCTGCCTTGTATCATGCACTTCAGTCAACCAGTAACTGTTCAATAACTAACTCTATCCTTTTGGGTGTCATTCCTTGCATAGATAAATATTGAAGATCTTGTAGATAATATGTTTCGCATTCCATCTTAAATATAAATTTTGACTAATTGAGTTGGTAGTTCTAAGCCTTGTATGTACAGTGGATCATAGGTCTCTTGATGGTATTGGTGCTAATACTAGTAGTTTCGTTTCAGCTTCTATGCCTAGATCTTCTTTTTTCCTTAAGTTAGTTTGTCAAAAGGGGTGACATGCCTTGTCCATGCATTTATTAGTTAATTTAGAGTTGTTCATCCAAATGCCATGAATAAGTTTTCCATGTTATTCTCCTAAATTTATTTCATTAAGGAAATTCTTGACTAGGTGAAAGTTATATCTTTTCTTGTTACTATGATTTAATTATTCATGTCAAGATTTTGAATTCAAAAAATAAAACAAGACACAGAGTTGCTGCTCTGATTTCCAGCTAAATTGGAAATACCCAAAACTCTAAAATGTGGAATAAAAAACACGAGGAGACATGCAATATTTTCCTTCTTCTATTAACTTAGCTAGAAATGACAATACATAAAACATGAAACTTCAAACAAACTGTAAACTACCTATTACAAACTCTCTGGGAGCTATCAACTGCTCAACCAGTTCATAAACAATCAAGAGTTATTTAGAGCTCACTGTCAAAACTCGACTGGAACTATTTGTTGTTCTTGGCAAAAACTGAGTGATCGGGAGCGGTTTCTGCTCACTGCAAACACTCTGTAAAATGTTCTAAGAACATTCTCTATTGTTGCTGCAACTTTTCTTTTGCTACAAATCACTTGCTTTTGCAAAAACTGACTTCTTCCAGATTCTTCAACTGACAGAATAAAACTGCCTTCATTCCTTTTGTCTTTCTCAAAACATTCCCTCTAAAATTCAAAATTACCTACCAATATTAAATGCCAAATTAAAAATCATCTACCTCATTCAATTCTGAGTAGTTAGGAGCTGCAAGGATGAAGATCCCAAAATTGGCAAAGAGAAAATAACTCCTGACAGGTAGGTGGAGCAACGACAGGAGGCTCAAGGGAAAACAATAAATTCCAACACTCCCCCTTTGTCCTGAGCCAACAAAACAACAAGATCAAACCTGATCTAAATCAACAACGCCCAATCTACTCCTTAGGCGCACAAAACTGTCAATTCTCAATGGCTTGGTGAATATGTCTGCTAGCTGTTGCTCAGACCTGTAAAACTCCATTTTAATTTCACCATCTTCAACCAATTCACAAATGAAATGATACCTGATTTCAATGTGCTTGCTTCTTCCATGAAACACAAGATTTTTCGTCAAGGCTATCAATGAAACATTTTCACAAAAGATCATTGTTCCATCCTCTTGTTCTTCTCTCAAATCTGCTAAGATTCTTCTCAGCCAAATAGCCTGACATGCTACTGCATTTGCTGCTATATACTCAGGTTTAGTTATTGATAGGGAAACAACAGGTTGCTTCTTGGAAGCCCATGATATAGCACCCGAACCCAAATGAAATACATAGCCCGAAGTGCTCTTCCTATCATCCAAACTTCATGCCCAATCACTGTCAGTGTAACCAACCAGCCCATACTCTTTTTCTATTGTGTACAACACTCCATATGTAACACCCCGCCATGGAACCCGAAAAACGTTATGACAATCACATAAACAAAAGAATTTTTTTTTTTTTACAAAAGATAACATACAACAACAACATTCATAAACGTTCCAAGATTCTATGACAATGCTACTATGGATAACATCAATACATTAAAATAATATAACCATAAGTAAACCAAAGGAAACTCATGCTCAAATATAATAATAAGAGTTATGTACAACATTCGAGAGTATATCAAATCTCTGATTAAAACAATATAAATACAAGGCAATCCATGCACATAAAAAGTGTGATACAAAGAAGAATGAGAAGAGGAGAAGAATGACATCCACGTTGCAAATTCGCCAAAGGAACTCAACTCCATAACTGATGCATTAACTGGATCCAGCCAGGAAAACCTATCATAACAAACCGCCAAATGGGGACCCAATGGAGTAGTGGTATGTTCCTCCCTACCATGTGGTGCTCAAAATCCCAACCCCCATGCTAGGAGATAGAACAAATCCTCATGTCAAACATAACTTACAAGACAACAACATAGTAACAGGGTTGACTCACAAGATGACTAAGAACCAAATAATAATGACAATACTGGAATAATAAATCTGCATAACAAAACTCCATAAAGAAATCACTACATAAAACTCCATAAACGACTCACAACATAGAGTTCACAAGGTGCACTAGGATAAGAGTGTCATCACACGTACCAAATAAGTTACCCTGGGTAGCCTTCCTAGGTTACCGGACCTCTACAGGAGTTACCCTAGCAACCTCTAACAACTCCCGACCCTTATACATACAGTGTGGTCTTGAAGCACTTCTCAAGAAGATGAAGTGTTCGACTTGCCATTCTAGGCCTTCTCAAAATGCTTTAACCTAAGTGAGCATTATAAGCCAAGTTGAGGTATAAATTATCTTGCAAAGGTTATTACACTACCCCAAACCCCTACAGTAAATTTTAGTTATCACTTATTTATAAACTTTCGTTAGGTTACCCCTGCAACCTCTTCTGGGTCTAGCCCCTAACGTAAGCCACTCTTCCTAAGGTACAAGTCCACAAATGGAATACATCAAAGAGGAAATACTACATGAACATCATCTTAATTCAAGGATCAATAACCAAATGATTCAATAAATAATCAAAGTGACAAAATACTACAACAACCTCCACAACATGTAACCAACATAAAATGATACATCAACTGCCCAAACAGTAAACTAAGCATGATCCACAATGCCAATAGGTATACAACAACATGCTATAACATAGAAACCAAGCGATACCTCTGGGAAACCACTAACAAGACCCTTTCATACTTTACAACAACGAAAGGCATCACAATGGAAATTTTAACTAAATCTAAAATGAGATTACTATTCATATAAATATTCATAAAGATCATAGTATTGAACAAACATACATAACTCAATCATCAATTTTACACACAAACTAGCTAACCCTCATACTAAACTTACATTATCACTACATCAAGATAAAATGTAATAGATTAATCTACAACATAGTACTATTCTTCTCGTGTTCATTAGCATAACAAGAAGTTCCACTTAATCAAAAGAAACTAACATGTCTCATTACTCATTTATCAAGACACAAAGTTATAAATTCAAAATTACCTTAGATCCATAACAAATCTATCTTGCAATATTAACAAATCAATTTCATGTCCCATTTATTATATCCATTTAATCCAAATTTCAAAATACAACACTAATATAAGAATAAATAAAAACAACTAATTGTTTCCCTTAATCCATATTTTAGTTTAAATCATAATTTAGTCTATTTACCTTTTTTTTTAATAAACCAGAAAATAACGAATAATTTTCCATTTAACTTAAGTATCTTGAATTAGAAAATAATAATAAAAGATACATTTAAATGAATTCATATAAAACTTGGTATACACTACAAAAGAACAAAGGTTCGACGTGTATTCACCGACTGACAACGAAGCTATAGTTCCGACCGATCAAAAGAATTATACAACAACTCGGTTCATGCATGAATCCACAGAGTGAAGGAGAATAAAACAATAAAAAGCAACTAAGAGAGAGAACCGACTGGAGTAACTCGGACGACTAACTGGTGGTACCGACTTAGTCTAAGAATTTGATAAAAACAACATACTCGTTCTTCACACAGGATCTAGCAGGAGAGTAAAAGGAGAGACCGATCATACAGGTTTAAAGAAGATGAATCTAGACTAGACGTCATATCTACTACCACCGTAAAGCCCATTCACTAGAATGACCTACTACCCCCATGAAACTCTCACACCCGATCAGGGAAGAAGGTCATGTGGCTAGGTTAAAAGAAAACCAGAAGAAAGATCACGCCGGATGAGGAAAAGAACATATAGAACTAGGCACAAAGGTGATCTCAAGTTTCAAAGATCTCCATTTAGCATAAACACATGTATACAGGAAAATAGAAGGAAAGTTCGCGCATAAAGGAAAGAAGAATATTAAACAACAACCACGGCGAAACATAAATATGTAGATCGGATCCTATCTATCCGATTTAAATCAGAAACCCAAAACAGTAAGGGACAATCTGTGCTTCAGATAAGGAATGCATTTGTCTAGGGATCCACAAGCAACAGAGAGATGCTTATCAATATGGACATATAGGAATTACTCTCTGGATCAAATTAATACACACAAGGATAGACTGTACGGTTATCATCTTCACCCTAAAGAATCAATTACAGTTTCATGGCAGGAAATGACTGGTGCAGGCATCAACAGAGTCTTCAAAAACAAAAAGATCTATTCCAAAGTGCAATGAGGGAGATGATAAATATAAATTAAAAGATGGCCACAATTCCATTAGTGAGGTTGAGAAAGAATTACATGCATTCTACATGTAAGACAGAAATTCCACAAGCTAAAACTCGAGTTTAACCTATGACTCGAAGAGTACCGAAAGACAAAAACAACTCAAAACAGCAAGACCAAATTGAATCTCCTTTTCCAGAATTAGAATTTCAAACGAGACTAAATTATAATCGTAGTAAAACCATAAACATAATCAACATTAAATCTACGGTTTCCATTTACAGCCTCTCAACTAAACAAGTTTTCTGATGTTCTTTGGTGTTTTCTTCTTGTTTTGGTTTTACAGGTATGAAGACAAGATTCAACATTTAAGTCAAACAACGAATACAAAAAATAATTTTAAACAATACGAGAAAAGAACCCGGTACCGGATCTCGAATGTATGAAAACAAATTCAGCAAAACCGCAACACTTATTCTCTCCACGAACAACGCTCCCAATTTGTATAAACCAGCAGATCCTTTAATCAATTTGAAACTCCAAACTGTTGAAGAAAAAGTTACAATCCTAAACCAATTCTATCTCTCTTCTTAAACTCATGGAAAATTTTCTGTTCGAAAACCTCATGTGTTTTCCAGCATCTCCCAAACCTTTTAAAAGATCCCCAATTTCTAACTTCGAAATTTGGTTTATGCATGCATTACTCCAAAAAAAATACTTCAGGTAAACAAACATTCATCTTTAGATCAAAACTCAAGTTGAGTTTTCGAAAAAATATCTTTGAATATATAACTCAAACATTTCATTGTATTTTTAAAACAAGATAATCTATTATTTTCATTTAACATTTAATGAACTAACAATAACTTATATAATTTAATTAAATCATTTAATCCATTTTAAGCAGTGCAAGTAAAACCATAGAATAATTCACATAACATAACGTATTCATGGCAAATCAATAAAGAACAAACGACAAGACAACCAGGTGACAAAGGACACTCGTTCTTTTCAGAATGAAGGCTAAAGACAAAGGACAAGTCTATCTCCCATCGTTATTTCCATTGGGTCGTGGCATGCTCAGACCTGAAAAATAGGTGGAGTCGATGCCTATACCTGCAAGCTGCATATACTACAAGATTAGTCCAGCATGAATATATATCTAAAAGCACATCGTGAAGAAGAATCGTGACATAGCAGGGCACTCATAGTGGAGTACTGCTAAGTCATCTTCTTCACCGACTAACATAACATCTCACTAATCATATCATGATAATGCGCAAAACAAAGCATCCTACATAAACATTATAACGTCATCAAAAGAAGGTAATCATCGCATCAAATAATATAGTGTATCATCATAAAAGTTTCACAAACAGTCATATAAGTCATGACATAAAACATCGCACAACATAATCTCATAGTCCAGTCAACTACCAAATAACAACATAGCTAAAATAAACATGATGACGGAAGGATCACTACACCATATCCTTTGGTACCATTCACATACCTCAATATTCTCTTACCCGCTTGCCAATGGGTGTCTCTTGGAGTCTCCATGAATCTAGAAATCAGACTCACTCCATGCATTATATCTGGCCTAGTTGTAGTCAAATACATCAAGCTTCCAACCAAAATTTTATACATGGTTGGATCCACATTGCTGCTACAATCTTCCTTGCTCAAATTAAGACCTATGGTTGTTGGTGTTGGGGCAGGATTACATTCAAGCATCCTAAATCTCTTCAAGATCTCATTTGTATACTTTTCTTGAGAGATAAAAGTACAATCGTGCATTTGTTTTACTTCTATGCCTAGAAAATAACTCAAGAGACTTAAACCTATCATTTCAAATTCTCTTTGCATGGCCTCTTTAAAATCAGCAATGAGGAAATCATCATCCCCAATAAAAACAAGATCATCTACATACAAAACACCAATCAAAATATTACCATTTGTTGCCTTGATGTGAATAGTGGGCTCTCCATCGGTTTTGCTAAAGCCATTGCTCATCAAATATGAGTCAATCTTGTTGTACCATGCTCGTGGAGCTTGCTTCAGCCAATAAAGATCCTTCTTCAACCTATACACCTTGTGTTCTTCACCTAGAACTTCATATCCAAAAGGCTGCTCCACATAAACTTCTTCTTTCAACACTCTGTGTAAGAAGGCAGACTTCACATCCATTTGAAATACCTTCCATTTGTGTTGGGCTGCAATTGCTATGACTATCCACATAGTTTCCAACCTTACAACAGGGGCATATGTCTCATCATAATCTCTCCCAAACTGCTGTTTGTACCCCTTGACAACTAATCGTGCCTTGTGCCGATCTATTCTTCCTTCGACATTGCTCTTGGTCTTGTAGACCCATTTTACTCCAATAACTTGCTTGTTTGGAGGAAAATCAGTTAACTCCTATGTGTTGTTCCTTTCTATTGCATCTATCTCCTCATCTATTGCCTCACACCATTTATCCTCTTTCACAACTTCTTCAAAATAAATCGGATAACTATGAGAAAACAATGCAAAATTCATGTTCTCATCAAATTCTTCATCATACCTTTCATCTTGGTAGATCTCCCTTAGACTCTTGGTATTTCTTTGCATTAAGGAGGTGAGAGTAGGTTCTGAACTTTCACTGATGCTGCTGTTCTACTGAACAGGCTGGGTTCGGAGTGATCAGGAGCGATCAAGAGCTATTTCTGTGACCCATTCTCTAGTTGTCTGTGGCTGCTTGACTTTCTGTTTGTTTGGATTAGGAACTATTATGACTGATCGGAAGCGATTTCTAAAATTTTTAGTAGCTCATATGGAGCTGTCAGGAGAAACTATTGGCTCCACCAAATCATCATTTTGTATTTCCTATTCCTTTTCTTCAACGTCAGGAATATTCAGGAGCGATTCAAAGCAATCGAGAGTGATTTTTCCATCCCATGGTTGATCTTCTAAGAACTCCACATCTCTGCTGATAACAATTTTCTTGTTGACTGGGTTATACAACATGTAGGCTTTTGACTCTGAACAAAAACCCGTGAAAATGCACTTCTCTCCCTTGTCATCCAATTTTTGCCTTTTTTCCTTAGGCACGTGTGCATAAGCCACACAACCAAACACTATTAAGTGCTCAACCATCCATCTACATTTTGTCCATGCCTCTTGAGGTATCTTGTCATGGACCACCTTTGTTGGACTTCTATTAATCAAATAAACAACTATTGCTACAACCTCTCCCCAATATTTAGTTGGGAGTCCCTTTGCTTTCATCATGCTTCTTGCCATCTCCATGATGGTCCTATTCTTCCTTTCAGCCACTCCATTTTTTTGTGGAGTATAACTGATTGTAAGCTCCTTCTTGATGCTATTTTTCTTGCAAAAATTCACAAATTGATGGAGGTATACTCTCCTCCACGATCTGACCTTAGGACTTTAATGAAGTGTCCACTCTCCTTTTCAGCCTGGGCTTTAAACAATAAAAACTTATCAAATGCATCAAACTTATGCTACAAAAAATAGACCCATGTCTTATGGCTGAAATCATAAATAAAGGTCATAAAAAATCTGCTATTACCAATAGACGTGATTTGCATAGGGCCTACCAAATCCGTGTGCACCAACTCCAATGGTGCTCTTGCCCTTGTAGAGTTTCCCGATTGAAAGGGCTGCCTATGTTGCTTTCCCAAAATGCAAGCCTCACATCTAACATTAGGCTCTACTATACTTGGCAAACCGTCAATCATTTTTCTCTTAGATAAAATACTTAAACCAGCATAGCCTAAATTTCCATACCTGAGATGCCATAGCTCAGAGGGGTCTTCAATGGTGCTCTTGAGGGTTGCATGTTGTACTGCTGTACATTTTCCATCCATGAGAGGTGCAACAATGGAATGAGATGAGAATCATGTCTCAACCTTCAATGGAAACATTCGGTTCTTTGTCATTGCAACTGTTGCAAACACCTTCATCCTCTCATTCTTGTCATAGATGACACATTGGCCCTTCTCCATCAACACTTTGTATCCATTTTGGATCAACTATCCAACACTCATGAGGTTATGATTTAACCCCAGTGCAAAGAACACATTTTCAACCTCCTTCTTCTCACCTTGCTTGGTGCGGATCATGATAGATCCTTTGCCCTTCATAGAAACTACTCCATTGTTCCCCATTCTAATTTCAGAATTAACATTTTTATCAATGAAAGAAAATAAAATTTCATTACCACTCATGTGGTTGCTGCAACCGCTGTCCAAATACGAGACTTCGGGGCTTCCTTCTTCACTAACGTTGCACATGATGAAGGCTGTGGACTGATTTCCTTCAGCTACATTTGAATCAACCACATTAGCATTCTATTTTTTCTGATTACCATGCTTTTTCCAGCACTCACTCGCATAATGTCCAAACTTGTGATAGTAATAGCACTCCACGTTGCTCTTGTCACTTCTATTCTTCATGCCTCTTCGAGAGTTGTTTTGAGAGCTCGTTCCTTCTTGGCTGCTTGCTCATCTCGAGTTTTGTCCTCCAACATTTCCTTGACCGGATCTGCCTCTACCTCTTTGGGAGCCATTTCTACTTCTCCCCCTGCCTCTTGCATTTGACTGAGCTTTGAAATCTTTCTCTTGGGAAGAAGTAGAAGACCTTTTTAGGCACTGCTCATGGGTATGGAGAGAACCCATTAATTCATCCACTATCAAAGTAGAAAGGTCCTTTGCCACTTCAATAGCAATGACGAGTGGATCATACCTCGTGGGTAGACATCTAAGGATTTTTTCAACAATCTTCTACTCCTCTATCACATCTCCATTTTCTCTCAATTGGTTTAACAAACCTGAGAACCTTGTTTGAAAGTCTGCAACAGACTCACTTTCCTTCATTTCAATAACTTCGAACTCTCTTCGAAGTAACTAGAGCTTCACACCTATGACTTTATTAGTCCCTTTGTAACCGGTCTGAAGGATTTCCCAAGTTTCTTTTGCATACTCAGCTGCTGTTATTCTAGGAAAAATGGCCTTTTTCAAGGCTACTTCGACCAAACTCAAAGCTTTTGCATCCTTCTTTCTCCACTCCTTCAACTGGGCCTTTTGGTTATTTGTGAGAGCTACAAATGTAACTGGGTCAGTGATATCCATGAACCCATTTATGAGAAAATCCCACAAATAATTGGCCACCATGATGGTCTTCATCTTCTTGGCCCAAACATCATAGTTTTGTCCATTAAAGGACGATGGTTGCTGCCAACTCTTTGCTTCATCTCTAGCCATGTCTCCTACAACAAAAACTCAACACCCAGAAAAAACAAATGCCCAAACTCACAAGGAAATGGGGCCTATGGCTCTGATACCATGTCAAGATTTTGAATTCAAAAAATAAAACAAGACACAAAGTTGTTGTTCTGATTTCCAGCTAAACTGGAAATACCCAAAACTCTAAAATGTAGAATAAAAAACAAGAGGATACATGCAATATTTTCCTTCTTCTATTAATTGAGTTGGAAATGATAATACATAAAACATGAAACTTAAAACAAACTGTAAACTACCTATTACAAACTTTCTGGGAGATATCAAATGCTCAACTAGTTCATAAACAATTAGGAGTTGTTTAGAGCTCACTGTCAAAACTCGACTGGAACTATCTGTTGTTCTTGGCAAACACTAAGCGATCAAGAGCAGTTTCTGCTCACTGCAAACACTCTGCAAAATGTTCTAAGAACATTCTCTGTTGCTGCTGCAACTTTTCTTTTGCTGCAAATCATTTGCTTATGCAAAAATCGACTTCTTCCAAATTCTCCAACTAACAGAATAAAACTGCCTTCATTCCTTTTGTCTTTCTCAAAACATTCCCTCTAAAATTCGAAATTATCTACCAGCATTAAATGCCAAATTCAAAATCATCTACCTCATTCAATTCTGAGCAATCAGGAGCTACAAGGATGAAGATCCCAAAACTGGCAAAGAGAAAACAACTCCTAACAGGTAGGTGGAGCAACGACAGGAGGTCAGGGGCAAACAATAAATTCCAACAATTCAATGATTGGTGTAAGAATGGATAATGTTGAGTTTTTGGCTGAACCATTACCATTTAATCCTTCCGAAAAATTTGGCAATTCAAGCATTTATGATCTTCCTTAGCGGTGGCAGTTTGATCCTTGTCTCACACATTTGGAATTGACTTATTGTTTTCTTGGTTAATTATCTTAGTTGGCCAAGTAGAAATCTAATAAGCATAAGTTAATGCCTATTGTTTTGCATCTTTCAACAATTCTTGACCTTCTACCACCTTGCATTCTTGGAAATTATCCTCGATTAAATGCCACCATCACTAGGCATTATGTTCATTCCTTTGTGCATCTTTATTTTGTTGCAAATTTGATTTTCTATCAAAATACAACTTATAACAACTTGGTAATACTCAATTCCAATGATAGTGCTAGCAACTTGTGTAATCTATGACGTAAATTATGAAATGTTTTATTTGCATGATATGCTACCTTGTATTATTTTGATTAAAATTGAGTTGAGACTATTGTCACAATGAGAAAAATTGTTGAAATCGTGATAGCATGTTATTTGGATTATTGTTCAGAGCTATCTGCTTAAGTATATTAGTTAAGTTGCAATTCCAAACCTTGAAATTTCCTGTCTATGCTTCCATGTTTGAATTGGTTACCCTTTTGAATCAAAATGATTACAATCCATATTGATTTTAAGTTTGATTATTCTTATTTAAGTACCTTGTAGGAATCATTTAGGTGATGGATTTTGGAAAATAGGCTTCCGTTGTATTTGAGAATAAAATAAAATAAGAAGTTTTCTAGGAATAGGAATATGATATTAGGAATCACAACATGGTTTTATTTTAGATAAGTTAGGAGAAAAAATCTTGTTATTTCCATTCATGATAAGTTAAATTGACAATAGGTAAACACTATAGATACATTAAGGCTAAAATATTTGGATCTTATACTCAATTCTTCTTAATATAGATTTAAGATAGAGTCGATTTCATATATTTATGGTTAGAATACAAATGTTATTTTGATGTTTGAACTTAAAATTGAGAGCATTATATTTTAAAGATAAGAGTTAAGTGAGGTGTTTTGGGAATACTCATAAGAGAATAGTGATATTTGCATTAGGAATACTAAAGAGAGACTAGTGATCGCTTCATAAATATAATATTACGTTGATCTTATTGAGTCTACTGATGTAACTTTTCTTGCATCCCAACAATATCATGATTGTAGTGATAGGTATAAATTGGCTACATATGATGTCTTGTATTTGAATCTTTTTGGCTTATTCAAATTATTCATTTTTTATAAATATGCTGATATTAAGTTAGTATATTAGCTTAACATAATGAGTTGATTTAATTGCAATTTAAATTTGATAATGTTCTTTGTAATTTCATTGTATTGATAATGATATAAATCGATTAGAATTAGATAATATAATGATTTGATTTATCAATAATATATATATATATATATATATATATATATATATATATATACATATATATACATATATATATATACATATATATACATATATATATATACATATATATACATATATATATATACATATATATATATATGTATATATATATATATATGTATATATATATGTATATATATATATATATGTATATATATATATATAAACGCATATATATATGTATATATATAAACGTATATATATGTATTTATATATATATATATATTATATGATATGATGGTAAATAGTAAAAGATTGTTGTGTTGGTATGTGAAAGATTATATGTTAAATGAAGAAATAAAAAAAGGGGTATTTAATTAAAAAAAAGATTTCAAATTGGTTAGTTATGGCTAAAATGGGTAATTAATCGTTTTAGATAAATAAATTGGATAATTATTGTAAAATAAGTATTTAATTGATTATAGATAAAAGAATTATTTAATTAATTAAGTGAATTAATTTATTTCACAAATAGGTAATTGATAGTTAGGGGATTGTAAATATTGAATGAGGGTAAAATATTAGGGATTGATTCTTTAATGTAAATGATTCAGATTAAAGGTAAATGATTGAGATTACTCTCTGTTGATTAATTAGTAGGTGAATACCAATTATTTATATTAGTTAATAGTTGATTAGTAAAATTTCTATGTAATTTAATTAATTAAAATATTGTTATTATATTTATCTGCAAATGTAACTGTTGGTGGTAAATAATCTATCTATTGAATTAAGTGGTCAAGTTAAAATAAGTGATAATAAAGTTGAAATGATGCTTTAATTAAAGGAATGGCTTCATGGTTATAGTGTGATAATTAATTGTTTGTATTAGACAATGTGTCTTGATTATTTGGATTAAGTGTTTATATTATTTTTAAAGATGGATGTCATTTGTGTAAAGTTGTTTAAGGTTGGTTTCTAGAGGCCTAGGAGGGGGTATATAATGTGTGTATGGCCCTTAGGGTTTTTTAACCTTGAAAGAGGTTTGGATATGTTGTGGGTCATGTTTATTGTGTGAAATGTAACCCTAAGGGTGTTGCCTCATTTCTATGTATGGATCTATGTGAATGTGATAAGTGTGCAAGATGGACAATGCCTTGCTTTGTGCAGGGTTTACTAGTTGCAAGTAGGGGGAGTGGAACCCAAAGTGGTGTCTAGGACAACCCATTGGAGGGTTTCTTAATCCAGTGATAATATTAATAATGAATTAGGGGGATGGATAGAATTCACATTAAACAAGATAATGATATGCCTCACTCATGGCTCAAGTGCTCATTTAGGCTTGAGATGAGATGGGAAGGCCTGGAATGGAAAGATCAACTGCTCTGTCTTCATGAAAGGTATGCTGGTTCCACATGAGTTTGTATGGGGGCTGGGGATCGAGAGAGGCTGCCAAGATAACTCAGGATAGGGGTCAGGGCTTAGGAAGATCTACCAAGATAACCCATATCAAGCTATGTAATGACACTCCTCTAGTTGTATTTCCTCTTCTTTTGTATGAGTGCCTCTAGAAGTGATGTAAGTGATGTTGGTGTTGTTAGCAGTGGTGTGTTAGAGTCATGTGTAATATCTTGCTTGTGTTAGCCTATTTCTTTCCTGATTGCCTGTTGGATGTGGGGCCTTGTGTTATCTCCTAGCACAGGGGGTGGACCTCAGGGTTCCACATGGTCGGGAGGTTGGTTCTTTTCCTCCATTGGCTATTCTTGTTGCATGTTCGTGTATGTGGTGATTGGTCATTGCACTGTGGACTCCAATTCCTATTCCTGTTGTGAAAGTGTAACGTCTCACCACGTAACCCTAGAGGACAACACAAACACAACGAAAGCATAACATTTTTTTTTAAAGTGAAATTAACAATAAGTAAAGTGAACTACACTTAACACATACATCCTCTAAGGTATGCGACAACGCTTACATTCAAAACCCATAACACATAAAAGTAAACTAATCCGCAACATATAAATTAAACTCATGATATAAAGAACATACATCCAAAGCATTAAACACATTCCATAAGATAAAAAGTATATATTTAAATCATCCATAGATTGCATTCATTCCATAAAGCAGTTACAAGACTAATTTCCAAAATGAGGTAGATCATACAATAATGTTACAATTACAAATGAGGATTATTACATTTACATAAATATCCAACTGATCCAATAGAACATATGAAATGGTACAAAGTAGCAAGAACACACAAGCTCTCCAATCTGGAAGATCCCGCCATCATGAACATGAAGTGGAAACCCAACGGTGTAAGGTGCATATTTCACCAAACCAAGCAGTACCCGAAGGCCAACCCCCCATGCTAAGAGATAGTAAAAGGGATTCTTAAGCATAACCAACTACCTCTAGACATAGGAAAAACACAAGAATAAACCATACAAGTACCATACTTAACATAAAGGTTACATTGCTTCTAGAGTAAAAGAATCAAGTACATCCACTAACCAATAAAAATTGTTGTCATAGGATGAGTGTCATCACAAATCCACATGGGTTATCCTGGAAGATCTTCCTAGGCACCGACCCCCATCTTGGGTTATCCTGGTAGCCTCTCACAATCCTCGGCCCCACATGCAAACCGATGTAGAATCAAATATCTTTCAAAGGGACAAGATAATGATCTTGCCATTCTAGGCCTTCTCATCTCATCCCAAGTCTAAACAAGCCCTTGAGTCTATGAGCAAGACACAATTAACAAGTTATATGTTTTAAGCTACCCTTTCTCCTAATACATTTATTTAATTTCCACTGAATTAACTAACTCTCACATGAGTTATCCTGACACCACTTTTTGTGTCATCTCCCATTGAGAGCCACTCCCCTATAGATAACACAAGGATCTAATCCAAAACCCAAGGGTAAACAAAGTTCACAAAAAACCTGATATTAAATATCAATCATATGCAAGAGGCAACACATCCCATTCATAGTAACCGGGTGTTAAACTGAATCACAACCAAGTGCACTACCCAAGGGAAACAAAGGGTTGAGCCATAAATCACAATAACCCCCTCATAAAATAACATCATCTGGAAGACTTACAAATACAACTAATCGATTTCCCCAACTTACGAGAACACAAGAAATCATAATTTAATAAGCAATTCAGGTAGGAAATAAAGCTACCATTAGGATTTCCATTTCAAGAAAATACAATAATACATTGACCAAATAAACTAGCTTATTACAATTTCATTTACAGACAATAAAGAAATTAAGTCTAATTGTTTAAAACAATTTCCCAATTTCAACTATATAAAAAAATCAATTTTCTCTTCTAAACTCATTTTATTTTAAAGTCATCTAATTCATGCATTTAATGCATCTATTATAGAATTTATTTAAATATATATATATATATATATATATATATATATATATATATATATATATATATATATATATATCTTAATATATACATATATATAATTATATATATATGCAAATATATATATATAATATTTAAATATTAAAATTAATTACAAATTCCAAAACAAATTAAATATATATATAATTATAAATATATATTCATATATACACATATATACATATATACATATATAAATAAATAAATATTATATAAATCTAAAACCATATTAAAATTCAATATTCAAATGAAATTAAACAAAGGGTGGCCGAAAGGTTAAATCGGCCATTGCAATGGCCCTACGGTTTGTACAAACTATCAAACGCGTAAGTAGGGGGCACGACCACTATGGGGACAACACTGGCACTGCCTCTGTAATGCCCCACCTTGCAACTCTAAAGGAAGTTGTAATTAACAATTTAAGCGAACCAAATTTTTTTTTTTATAAAGTGTAGTTAACATACACATTCACTTACTAATTAACAACAACTTCTAAGGCTACAAGGTTAGGATTACTAAAACCCACACATACATATTACATATAACTATAGCATTATAAACCTTATGATATAAACATCATACATCATAAGAATACCACATAACATAATAAGATAATCAACCAAGATACAATCTCATAAACATTATCTAAATCCAATAGATACATCACTCATTCCCAGAATGAGGCAATAGTACAAAAGATTACAATTACAAAATTCCACCTTATAAACATAAGAGGGATAAAATAACTTATACAAGTTAAAATATTACAATGCAAGAAATTACAACAAGAACTGTGAGCTGTCCATCTGGATGTCTCGCCACTAAGTACTGAAGATCGATGGGGACCCAACGGTTTTGGTGCATGTTCCACCCTACCAATGTGGTACCCGAAGGCCCACCCCCCATGCTAGGAGATAGTAACAAAGTAACATGGACAAAGATTCTACTACCTCTAACCAAAGGCAAACTCATACTGACTCATACTGTTATAACCAACCAAATGAATTAACAAGAATAACTCATTCACCATACAAGTACGAATCAAGTACAACTCAAGTACAATGCAAGTATAAATCAAATACAATACAAGTACAAATCAAGTACAATACAAGTACAACTCCAACATCACTGACATAGGTCACATTGCTTCCAGACATAAAATAGATCAAGTATGTTCAGAGAACCATACACATAAAACAATTAACAATAGTTGTCATAGATAGAGTGTCATCGCAAGGTTTGTCATGAGATCTCCTCTGGGCATTCTTCATAGGCTCCGGCACAAATAATCCTAGTGGCCTCAACCAAATCTCGGCACTCATACTCACTCATGCGGAATCAACTACCTCTCGTAAGAACAAGATAGTTGATCTTGCCATTCCAGGCCTTCTCACTCATCCCAAGTCTAAACAAGCCCTTGTGTCTATGAGTGAGGATTAAATTATCTTGATTAATGTGAAGTTAATCCTAATCTTCTAAGTACATTATTTTAATTATCACTTATTTAAATCACTCCTGAAGGTTATCCAGTTTACCTCTTTGGGCTCTAGCGCCTAACAAAAGCCACTCTTCTATTCGACAACACACACCCAAACAATCCACCAAGGGAACCACAAGTGCATACCAACTAGGCATCATAATCCACTCCAACACAAGGAGGATACAAATAATAAAAACTCACTCCAAACATCTTGGAGGCAATAACACATAGTCCACTCCTTTCACAGGAGGTACAAAATATCCCACTCCAAACATCTTGGAGGCAATAACACATAGTCCACTCCTTTCACAGGAGGCAACAAGATGAAACCACATAACAAGGTCACTCCATACAAGGAGACACGGATCCCATAATTCGCTCCTAAACCAAGGAGGTGCAAACATCCCCGTTCATGAAAACCGGGTAAAATTGAACATGCACTACCCAAGGAAAATAACTGGATGACATAAAGATTCAACAACCCTTATCCTCTAAGTTCTTCTGGAAGACTTATAATTTAGGACTAACACTAAATCCCAAAACCAACAATGCAACTTGACGACATAGCAACAAAAGCATTCAAGTCATCAATCAAATCTACTATTTGGATTTCCTAAATCCATACTCATTCAATAGATAGTGTAGAAAAGTCAAAGTCATGATAACTAGATCATCTAAAATAATCATAACCCCTATTTCCCTTTTCACTATTGAAAATCTAAAACAATTAAACTTACTTCCCTTTACTGAATATAGAGAATTAAATCTTTTAAAATATCATGAGGAAGATACTACTTTTGGATATACTAAATCCATATCTCTTTCATAATCCAATCACAATAATTCAATTAATCTAAATAGAAATAAATAAATAACATAATTGATTGCTTCATCAATAAAACAACTTCTTAATTTACTTTTAAATCGACACAAATCCATGCAAGTAAACTCTTTTCATTTCTTAACCAAATCTTACATCTCATTCAATTTTCTATTTAACACATTCAATCACTTTAATATAATAACATATTGTTTCTCTATCCATTTTTCATATACACTAATCAATCCAATTTTAAATCTCTATTCAATAATACATTGCATTCTTTAAATCAAATATTTAACTCTTTCAATTAAACTTTAACAAGCCATTTTAAAATAACAATAATTTCTCATATGTTTATAATTTTAATTCCACTAATCTAATATACAAATTTTATTTAAAATAATATAAATAAATATAATACTTTAATATTATAATATAAAATATTATTAAATAATATTTTAATATTATAATAACAATACATAAAATATTAATATTTATAAATATCAATTTATTATTATTTTATTTTCAGAACAGCCATGGGAAAAAATTTAACAGCAGTCTCATGTTTCAAGTATAACTCAAAAAATACGATCTGGGTATTTACGATTTTTGGACAAGGGTGAGAAAATTTCAAAATGCAAAAACCCTTTAAATTTCCTGAAAACCCAATTTGTAAAAGTGGAGTTATAGGTGACGCAATCAGACCATTTTACCATGAAAATATAATTATACTGCAGATTTTAAAATCCGTTTTTTGATAATAAACAGAAAGTTTCATTTTCTAAAAACATTCTAAATGCATTGTTCAATCTCTATGTTTGATTTCAATAACAATAAAATCAATTTCTCCAAATAATTTAAATTCAACTAAGGTTTTCACAATTTTCACTCAAGAATTTTCACAAGCAAAGGCTGTAAATTTATTTAATTCTTTTCTTCTAATATCAAGTTTATTTTCTAAAACAGATTTAACAAATAAATATTTAATCACTACTATTTAAAAAAAAACAATCAAGAACAATAAAATACAAAGAGGAAAACCTGGTACAAGAAGCTACAGGAAGAGATGAATTTTTGATGCAAGCCTCCTCCAAAGATTTCTTGAATTTTCTTCAATCCTCCAATGAATCCAATCCAAAATCCAACAAATGCAAACAATCTTTCCTTCAATCAATTCTACAATCAAACTTTCTTCAAACCCTTGTGCAAATTTTCCAAAATTTCTTCCTTGCTGTAAAAATGTATTTCTTTCTAAAAAAACTTTTTGTTGCCTTAAAATTAAAAACATATATTCTTATAAATCAAAAAATACATAATTCAACCCTAATTCACATTACATGCAAATTAGATATTTCAATTTCAATATTTACAACCCTAATTCACATTACATGCAAATTAGATATTTCAATTTCAATTTCACTTTCAATTTCAAATTTCAATTTTAATTTCAATTTCACTTTTCAAAAACCCACTTTCAATTTAAAATGCAATTTCAAATAATAAATTAATTTCCAAAGTTGCAACCAATTTCTCAAATAAACATTTAATTACAATTTCTAATTTAATTCCCACACGTTGGAATTAAATTCCAAAATTAATTTTAATTCTTTTATTTTCTTTCATTCTCTTGCATCACGTTTAATTAATTAATTTAATTATTCAATAACTAAACTCAACCCCCTTAGATTAAATTTAATTATTTAAATAATTTAAATATAATTAATTAATTTAAATATAAACTTTTATCCACATTGCATTATTTAAATTAAATAACCATCAACATGATTTAAATGCAATTATTCTAAGTATCTATTTCCAAATCAATAATCCTTCAGAAATAAATAACATTAAAACAAGACAGACAATAACTCGACACACACAACTGACGACACACTAAGGCTAGGCATAGACTTGACACATGTTACCTAGCTACTATCTCCCATTCAACTTAACCGTTGGATCGACACGCTCAAACCTGTGAAGCCAGGTGGAGTCGATGTCATGTACCTGCAATCCTGTAACCAAGTAAACAACATCATACGATATATCCAGCATATAATACACACCGTGAAGAAGGAATTACGGATTCGCAGGGCGCTCGCAAGCGAGTGATGCAAACTCGTCCTCTTCACCAATACACTCATCGAAACTGACACTTCCATCATAATTCCAAAAATCTCATAATAACATCTCATGTTAACTCTACAACATCATTAATCCATAATACATGTGAAACAATAATCAGATAACTACATTCCACAATAATAATTGTCACGCAATAGTAACGATCAAAATATCATAACAAAATGTATCCGGTAACAAGGTAACTGCAACCAAACATAGCATAAAGCAACTTGAACAAGAAACAAAATGGAGGGGTATTACATTCCACAACACTAGATTCCCATATGGGATGGTTGTGGGGGCAGGCCAAGCACCTCCCCCATAATCTCGTACTTATAAAAAATTTCATATAAAACCTGCGATTAAAAGAAAATCATCGTTCGAAAATTTAAATTAGGGGTTTTTTTTCCTTAAAATAATTTCTACAGGAAACTTGAGAAATAAATATGCATATATATATATATATGTATAATTAAATAAAATACAATTGCCCAGAGGGCAAATTTTTCACAAAATTTTCTACAGGAGGAATTTCACAATTTTACTAGAGGTTTCCAATTTCCCGAGCCAAATAAATTTAATTGGGAAAACAAAACAAAACAATAATCTTCTACAAGAAAATCTTTCCATTATAATCAAAAGTTTTCTACCATTTTGATAGGAATATTTAAATCAATTCCCTACAAAGATTTTCCAAATTTCCTATTGTTTTCCCTTTGGAAACTCTTTTGTTTCAAAAAAAATTCCTGCAGAGGTTTTCAAAATTTTCTATGTAGTCTTTCTGAAAATTCTATTGTTAAAAAAAAAAAGCAATTTACATAGAGGCTCAAAATCTTTTACGTCAATTTTCCAATTTCAAAACAAATCAAAGATTTAAATCAATTTCTATAGAAGCTCCAAGCTTTCACGACAATTTTCCAAACACGACAATCTTTCTAATTTTCAAAATATATTAAAGCTTCAAAACGAATAAAATATTCTTCTTGTACATGAAATCTTTCTAATTTTCATATGAATAAAAACAATTAAAGAACCTGTTTCTAGATGTTTGAAGAAACGAAGATTGAAGTAGAGCCTTGCCTTCAAATTCCAATATTATCAAAAGCTTCCTCCAAAAATATTTTTTTTCCAGAAAGTTGAAAAATAAACCAGAGCCCAATTATTCTCAAGAGCTTCTTCCCCAATTTTCAACAACTTCCTCCCATTTTCATCCACTCCAAAATATCTTCTTTCATTTCCGTCAAGTAGCCTCTTTCCTCTTTCAGTTAATGCAATTATTCTTTCCGAGAATTAATTCCCAACAATAGTATTTAATTTTTCTAACAAATGTCACAAATAAAATATCTTTCCAATTAAATCACAAAAAAATCCTCTATAATATTTACAAGATATTTGTACATTTAATAATTCAAATCACATATTAACTTCTAATTAAATTTAATCACTTTATAAAATAAATTTAATCTCAAATGTTAAATCACTTTAAAAAATAAAATAAATTTAATTAATTAAATCAAATATAAAGCTTCTCACAACATTAATCAAGACTAATTAAATCATCACTTTAAAACATTATAAACAATAATTTCCCACAAAACATACCTTGAAAAATAAATAAACGACAAGGAAAATGTGGACAACATGACAACAAAGTATGAGCAAAACAAAGACTGACGACACACTGTGATTAGGGTTGTGGTTTGACAAGAAAATCCTGTTACTATCTCCCAATCAACTATTTCGTTTGGTAATGGACACACTCACACTTGTGAATCCAGGTGGAGTCGATGTCCTGTACCTACAATCCTGCAATCAAAACATATGTTGTACATGTATATAGATCATGAACAATCACACCGTGAAGAGAAAATCATGAAATTGCAGGGCGCTCACAAGCGAGTGATTCAATCCCGTTCCCTTCACCAATACAATGTCACATCAAAACTGATGAAACTAAAACATAAAATAACTACAGATGAACATATATCAATATCAACTCAAATAATCAACTATGCTAACCATAAAGCATGTCATAATCAATAAACATCACTATAGTGTACCATCACATCACAATATAAAAACCATCATCGCTCCAATGTCAGCGATCAAATAACAACATAGTATCATAGTCTATCAAAGTAAAAGCACTGTCTGAAAACATAAGTAAATCGAAGAGGTGCTACAGAAGGCATCCTTTCATGTATTTGTATATTGGATTGTATTTTCATTTGTATCTCTTAATATAACCTAATGTAATCTTCCAACATGTACTAAGGGAAGCATGTCTATAAATATTGTAAGGATGTAACAATTATTGATGATTCCTTCTTGTAAAGAGTATTATAAAGTAATGCAATATTCATATGATAGTTAGTTGTAAAATGATTCTTAATGTTGATTATCAGTTGTCACACTATGTAAATATATAGGTTAATTAATTTGGTGCTTTAAAATGAACCTTACATGTTAAATCATTCTTGTTATCTTTTAATGTTGATGAAATGTTCTAGTTATCTTGGTTATTAGTTTTATGAGTAGCACAATCGAGGAACCTTAGAGAACGTAGGACTAGATTATTATGTTATATTTATGCATTCTATAGTTATTTAAAAAAAATTGTTTCATTAATTTGACCTAGTTAGTGTTGTCCTCTGGGGTTCCTTGGTGGGGGCATTATATTTAGAATTTTTAGTAGTAACAAATCCAACAACCACCTTGCTAGATGTGATATTTTTGACAATATTGCCAATATTGCGACTCAAATCAATAAGATGTCATTTGATTGTGTTGGTAGATACTTATTATGTTTGTGGATTAACCTTTCACCAAGGCTACATATAGAAGCTATGATCCATATATTCATGTTGATCTATCATCATTATATGACATGGCATAGATGAGTGACACAATTATGTGTAATGTGTGTATGCTCCATCAACGATTTACTAGTAGCATACCAGTTTATTAGTGAGGATTATGGGATCCCTTTGGATTCTATATCGACAAATATTAGATGATATTTTTCTAGATAAATGAGATGAGATGAGAGATTCATAGGGTACACAGGTACATCATAATATTCCACATCATCCTACAACTACCTCAATATGTTCAAATTAATCTTGCACCTTGCCCCCCTCAACATGTCCCAGATCAAGTTGAGGTTATTGAACCTGATTTTGTTCCTGACACATATAGCACACTTCTTTTTGGCACTAACATTGTACCATGTACAAGTGTCCCCATGTCCATACATTCTTTTGAGAATAGTGGGATTGGTAGAATCCTCCATACTCGAGTGCATGTATAAATAATTTATCTATTTTACATTAAAAAAATTCACATGTACATTTTAAAATTGATTTTAAACTAGTTCTAACTCTTGATTGAAATCAATTATTTAAAATTTTCTAGAAGTATGATACTATTATGCTAGGCTTTGGAGATTTGCAACATGTCGACAATCCTATGCATCATAATGAGGTATCTATAGTATTTATTGTACATTCATACATTGAAAGTACACAAGAAATTATAACTTTATATATACAAATGTACATTAAATTAAATCTAAGAAATTTCTAATAAATTTATGAAATTTATATATGCATACATGTATTTTCTTATCCAAGGCTCGGGAGGGAGATCAAGATAGGGATCGGGACACAACAAGGTGGATTCATCTATTCATAGACATATTAGACATCCTCATCTCTGAGTTGTTTTACATGCATGCACATATGTACATGTTATATCTTTAGACATGAATGTTCCTATTGTGATTTGTCACATTATATGCACATATATTTTACATGTACATGTGAATATTAATTGATTTATGAGGTTTTACATATTCACAAACTAGGACATAGATTAGATCTCATATTTTATATATGTTTTATGGTTTGAATTTTTTTTTAATGATCTCTAGTTATAATGAATTGTAAATATAGAAAGTTAAGAGTATATATGTTCTTATATTTAAAATGGATGAACCTTGTACATAAAAATATGTTAAAATTTAAAAATAAAGTTTTTTTATTCCAAGTATGGTGATTTAATTGTGTAAAAGAGAAGTTGATGTACCTTATTGAGACTCATGTGTAGGATTTTCTTCCAAACAAATAAAAATAATAATTTACATAATTCAATCCCATGACCTCTTTTTTTTTATAGTTGATTTTCATATAGGATAATTTATACATGTAAATGTAAATATGATTAACTTGGAAAAAATAATTCTATGTATTTTTGAAAAGTAAATGACATGTGAAAGTGATTGTTCTAGGTTTATATCTGTAAATATTAAACTATATGCACACTATGAGTTGGGATACTATAAGTCAATATTTCTTTGAACACTAATAAAAAATGGTTGAAAGTAAGGGAAGTGGGAAGAAATTTTTGTTTATGCAAGGGAAGTTAGGCTTGACTACAACTAACTATAATGATTAATAAAATATTGTGATGAAAAAATAGCATAAAGAGAGGGGCCCACAAAATATACAAGAAGTACTAACTTGTGATATTTAGCCTTGAGAATATAAATAACAAATCCTAATACAAAATGAACATCATTACATTGCATCTAGAAGGCATTAAAAATCTAAGATCTTCTAGATCTAATTTCTATTTAATTAGAGTCTAGAAAAATCAGGGTGATTTTTTGAGGTCTTAAAGTTCACACTAAAAAAATACATATGAATTACACATTCATATGACCATATATAGTCTACATGTAATAATCACACATCAATTCACAACCATTTAAAACTAGCACACTTGAACCCTTTCTTAATCCATACCAAATTTGTGAAAATGACCTTATAGCACTAACATATTGCTTTGGAGCATTATAAATCTCTCTTTTTAATCATTTTGGAGCTTTTTCCAAGTCTTTGTGTGGCCACATCTTCTCATTCCTTCATTAGATCATGCTAGTCATTTCTTCCTTCCATTTCCCATAGGTTTTAAAAAAAATTCCCTCATTCTTTCAATTTTCCCTCTCCTTCCATTCCTTTTCAAGTTCAATCCATTTCCAATCCCTTTTTTTATTATTTGATCCATCATTTCCTTCTCTTTGTATATTTTCTCTTTTACCTTCTAGTTTGCCTTTTCTTCTCTTGTATCTAATTAGGGTTTATGATTTATGTTTACATTTATATGTTTTTCATAGTTTAGATCTGATTATCTTATTTCCGCAACTATATTTTATGTGGATCCATATTTGAATACCCATTGGTGGTTGAATGAGATAACCTCTCCACTAACCTTTCCATTTTATATGGTTTCAACATAAAATTTTATTTTCATGTCATTGAAAGGAAGATATAAGTATTTTTTGAGGTGGTTATGAAAATTCTTAAAATCTTGATGAATCAATAAATCTATAGAAAAAATGTGTTTGAAAATTAAAAATAATATTTTTCTCGTTGTAAAAAGAAAATAAATAATTTTTTTTGTAGTTTCTTTTATTATGTTTTGCATTCCTTCTAGTGTTCCCTTTTCCCATGTGGTTTTGTCCCTTTTAGCCCTTTTCCTAGCCTTATTTTATCCTTGTCCCTTTGTGTTTCCCCTTTTCCTTGTTCTCTTCCCCTTACCCATATGTTTCTTAACACTTAAAAAACCTTATTTCCATTTGCAAAGTGTTATACACCTTTCCATCAAAATTTAAAGTTTTCTAACCCTTATCATGCATAGCTTTCCATTCCTCTTATTTCTACCATATCTCACAATTTTTATCTCTAGTTCACCTTAAACCATTACCAATATCTTAATTTCATCCCCTTTTCCTTTCCATGAGATTTAAGCCTACTTAGAGGTAGGGTCAAATGTGTCCCACAAGTTTGAACCTTTCTTTTTTAGCTTCTAAAATTAAATGCAGGGTTATCCTAGACTAACCAACTATGTTTCCTCTATTTATAGCCATAAATTTCTTTAAAAATATATAATTGAGCTTGTTTTCTCTCATTTGGACATAGAAACTCGCATAACACTCATTATTCTCTTGCTTTATCTTGTTTATTTCCTTGTAATTTTGGAGCCTTGGAGCATTGTGATCTTGAGTTGGATATTTAGGAGAAATCATTTTCTAAATAGTAATCGCACAAGCTCATTGAAACAAGCATCTAAGTTGGAACCCCAAGAAGAAATGTTACATCCAAGATCTAATGGATAAAGGATAAATCAATATTAAATGAAATGAACCCACCATATAAGTTGAAAAATTAGTGATGCAAGAGATCTAAATAGCCAACACATGATCAAGTCTTCTCATGGATGAAAATTAAAAATCTCATTAGTTATTTAAAAATGTATTTGTGCATATTATTTTTAAAGTAACACAAAGCCTATCAAAATTATCATGTTCCTTAAAAATATCTCTTACCACCAATTACCCTCTCATTAACCCCAGAATTCCTATAACTTTTCATAAGTACAATTAAAATTTAAATACCCAAGAAAAAAATAATAAATTGGTTCAAATAAATTCAATCTAGCAATATTAATTTTACCCAATCCAAAATTTGTTCATGATGCCTATCTAAATATATAAAAAAATATGGAATATCCTATATAAACAACCAAGACTAAAAATTTAAAAATCTAAATGTACCACCACCTAATCTAGTAAAAAATCTAAATTTAGATCACAACATGGAATAAAATTATTTGAATTTAATATATAATAAAGTATTTTAAAACTTAGGTCCAAATTTTACATGAATATATGGTGATAGAAAATATATACATAAATAACTTAAAACTCTTGGTACATATAATCTGGATCCACTCTATCTTTTATTATCTCTAAAATATTTTCATGATCTTCAATATACAACCTCCACTTTTGTTGACCTTGTTCCTTTTTTGGTAAAGTCAAAACTTATTCTTGTTGCTATAACTAAGTGACTATAATGTAGAACCTTTTGTCCTGACATATAATCAATAAAAATAATATCATTTTTATCTATCTTTATTTGTTGATAATATGTACCATCAACAATATCATTGATTGTGAAAATTTACATTTTGGTTGCATATATCTTAGTAGATAGTAATCTATACCTTTTATATTGTTAGGATCTACAACAATGAAAATATCTCTTGTACACCATGTCGTAAACATACACATGATCAAATTAGATTTTTAACAAATCATTTAAATACTTATAATCATGCTCAACTTAGGCAGAATATAAATCAATTTCAAGTTAAAATTTAATTTAAAAAAGAATAAAATATACATATAACAACTAAATAATTTACACATCCATAATCAAATGAATATCAAGGATCATAGACATCTATAATTTCATTATCTTCAAAACGAGGCATTGATACTAATTGTTTTATTTTCCATTGTGAAACATACTCATCTCTAATATTATCACAATGTAGAGTATTTGCATTTTTCTCAATGCAATCAATAGAAAAGCATGATCTTTCTCTCACTTGAATAGAAAGAGGCTTGTTATGTCCTATAGTCATGACTTGATGAAAAATTCCTATACCATTAATTGTTTGACAATCGTAAGAATTTGATCAATTAATATTTGTAAATTTCAACATTTACAATTAAGAAGTGTATTTGAAAATTCAATTCATGTACACTTTCAAATTTAATTTTAACAAATTTGATTATGTACCTTTAACTTCCCAAAAATAATATTCTTTGTATATTGAGTCGTGAGTGCCAAAATAACTTTTACACCATTCAACAATTTTATTTGCATTTCGTATGACATTACTTGCAAGTTCATGCTGGAGAAATTTTAGGTTAAGAGATTTAAGAATTTAAAAAAGAATAGAACTATTTAGATTTATGTTATATGAATAAATCATCACAAGACAAGAAGTACATAATAATTTAATTTTAAACAATAAATTTAATTTTTTATTCTGTGTGTTGTCACCTATAAGTTCATGTTGACAAAGTGAACGCTTCAAACATGCTCCTACTCCATCATGCTCTCCTTTTCCATGTCCACTCTCATAAAAACTCCATAAAAATTTATGTTATATCTAGCATGTTGTTGGCTTAACCAATTAAAATATTTTGTAGACTTAAATTATCCTGTGAAGTTACAAACAATTTCATTCAAACCAAATTAGTTAAAAAACTATATACACAATTATATAATTTAAAAAAAAATAAAATCAACACTTACCAACACATCCATGAGACCATATCTAGTGTTGTAAATCATTTATGTCATGTCATCTCAAATTTTCAAAAAATATTCTAAAACAATGGGCTACGTAGCTTCTATCATGTGACATGTATCATCACTAATATAAAAGTGAACCTCCTTGATGATAGTTTTTTCATCTTTGCTAATTTATACACCATCCACATATAACTCAACATGCCTATAGAAAAATTATACAAATATTACAACTTGCTCAAAATGATAATATTGACTTTGAATCTCAATTTGAGGACTAAATATATAGTTCTTAGAGAAATCTACAATAACGAGAATACAATCCTATGGAAAGCAATTCTTTGAGTCACAAAATTGCTTAGCATGCCATATTGTACCATGCAAATTTTGGATATGTGGATATATGATATTACAAAATTTATTCATCAACTCATTATAAGACAATTCACTCTCTTTCAAAATATTTTTTTTGGCTTCAACTCCTAACTTCATTGAGTATTTCTCATATTCAAGTCTCTTCCAAATAACTTGCATTGAATTATCAATATTCTCAAATTGTAAAAGATTCTTCAAATTTCCACAATCATTACATATATTTTTTATATAGTGTACATTGAGTTCATTTGAATCTTTTGGATTTTCACATACAAGAGTCTTTGAAAATTGTGTTGTACTTACAAGGATGAAGTACATTTGGATTAAAATCAACATGATTTTGAGAACAAGTTTCATGTAATTTATTTATATATACAAAATATGGTCATAATCTCTCAAACATCCTTTGACAAATTTTCACCTATAAAAATTCTTGCTTGAATGCTTCAAAAATTTCACTTTGTGTTGTATCTATAAAATGTTTTGGATGAGAATTTTGTGTACCATCTTCACCTATTATTTGTATAGTTTCCCTATTTATTTACATCTTCTGAAATTCTATCTTTTTGAGGAAATCTACAAATATTTACCCAATTATTTTCATCTAATATGTTTCTATTTGTAATATATCTTCAAGAATAGTTCTCCTAGATACATTCAATAATATTGGAAATTGCTTGAACTTTTCTTCTATGTGATAATTTATTACTAGAATTTTCAGTCATCAATGCTCTACATACAACACTTAAATCAGTAGCTCGACTCACTTCCAATACAATTCAATGCTTCTTGCAGGTTTTCAACAATTGTTTCTTTTACAAAATCTTATGGTTTTTTCTTATTATCAACCCCTAACAACTCCAAAATAGAGGTCATTTATTTTTCGTATAAATAACTTTGCACATAATTGTGCTCTTCCAATTAGAGATTTTCTTCAAAAAAATCATCCCATATTCTTTTAAAGTGTAACTCCATTGTGCTTTCAGATAACATATCTTTAGGTGAAATCTCCTTGAAAACAAAATCCTAATCCATCTCCATTATATTGTTCATACCATACAAAAAAATTCCATCACTATTATCAGTTTATTCTTGTACTTCTACATTTACTTGTTCATCAATAATTTGAATGGGTTGTTCTTGAGTAGATGTTTCCTTCATCCATTTTTTGGGTCTCTTTTTCAATAATATAACCTTGATCTAGTATTTTTGTTCCCCATCACAAATTTATCAATTTTTAATTCACATTAATATAAATTTGTACATATGTACATATACTTACCAATTTAAGTCAAAGAGAAATATGTGGTTTTTTAAGATCATTTGGGCAATATATATGAAAACTACTCAAAAACTTAAACCTAAATTCTATTTTTGATATAGAGATATGGATAAGTGCGAGAAGGTCAAATGTTTGATGTATCCAAGGACACACACAAGAGTGTTTCAAGCTTAATGATAGGTTATATTCATATCCCTAAAAGGGTCATTGAACTCCTACTTTTAAGGGTAACATAATTATATACGACATTACATGGAAAGATGATTGCTTTGCACATAGATTTATAAATAAGAATTTTTGTGTTTTACACTTAGTTATTTAAAAATCATTCTTAATCCAATGCATAATTAATATGAGTTTACATAATACTCAATCAAATCTTAAAATCATAATTATTTACTTTTCAATTAGTATTTTCACAACCACAATTACCAAAGAATGATGAAAGCACTCTCAAAACTTCAGAATGTCACTTCAATCACTAATATCAACAAGGAGATAAGCACAAAATAAAAATTCACACAAAAAATACCTCATGGGAAACAACACTAACTAGAGATCGTAATGCTACAACCATGCTCTGATACCAAATGTTATGCCCAAAACTCTACAACCAAAATAAGCTAAGGACACGACACAACTTTCCAATTTCAACCACAACACAAGACTAACCTGCACAATTTTTTTTTCAAAACACTTATAGGAGGACCTAAGGGCCCAAACCCATTCCTCAGGGGCTCATCTTTGATGGTCTTACCTACATGATGCGCAAAGGTTTCATAGTTTGAAAACTAGACTTCAACCATCATACACTTGGTTGGCTAACAAAGAGGTATAACCACTAGGTTTTAAATGTATTCTCTACCTCATTTAATACTCATATACCATTTATACTATTCACTAAAACTCATTTACATAAAAAATGTCATAAGGTACAACAAGATGCTAGGAAGAATTAAGGTAACTCTAACAAGTATACACCATATAAAAAATTCCCTCATTTTGTATGTTCAATTATCATTTGTATGACTTAGTTTCATCCTAATGTATGATCAATTTCACCATTACTTAGTTTAACAATAATATAATGTGATTAGTTGTGACATACTAATAAATTATAAAACAATAACTATTAAAACTATTTATCAGATCAATAAGTAGGAAACAATAATGATAACAAAAAAATCCATAAATATATTGAAAATAATAATGAGTAACTATTTTGATAACTAGTGATATGGAGTGGGAATGGAAGAGCGAGAGTGAGGTTTTGAATTTTATCCAATTCTACAACGGGCGTCTGGTGTGAAGGTAGCTGGATCTTTATTGGGGGCTGGAATTTTTTTGGATGCAACAAGGGGAGCAGTTTCCGAGGACTGGGGCTCAAGGAATTAGGGGGACCCGGGTGGTAAGGTGGACCTTGGAGGTAAGGTGTTTCTATGCCCCTCTTCGAATGGCAGGGTTGGTGTGGCTGGGTTTTTGGGGAACCAAGACGTGGCCAAGGACCATACTATCAGACTGAGGTCTTTGGAGAATTTTTTGAGATACCAATGTCAGGAGGACTCAAAAAGAAGACGGGCCTTGCTGTTTGGGACTAAGCCTACTGGTAAGTCGATCTTCCTTCCGATTAGAAATATTTTGATCCCTTTGAGTGGGACTTTTTCTATTCTTGTTCCCAATCTAGTGATTGACCATAACGTCTTGATGATGGCCTCTTCGTTGGTGGGTAAATTATTGGGCCCAAGACCAAACATAGAAGTGGTTAGGGATTTTGTTAGGAAGAAGTGGAAAGCAAAAGGACAAGTTGAGGTGGTGGCCTTGCCCAAGGGTTTCTTCTCCTTTTCTTTTTCCTGTGAAGAGGATAAGATTTATATTATATTGGGTGGTCCTTGGGTTCTTGGCAAGTCATCCTTGGCTCTTAAGAAGTGGGCTCCAAAAATGGACTTCTCGGATACATCTTTTGAAGCAGTGTCTATGTGGGTTTGATTACCGGGTTTACCCTTGGAGTTTTGGAATGAGGATGTCTTTAGGTTAATTGCAAGCTCTTTTAGGGAGTTGTTATCTATAGATTCTATGACTTTGGCTAGGAAAAGGTTGGTTTTTTCCAGGATTTGTGTGGGTATAACTCAATCCATTTATTTTTTGTCCTCTATAGAAATTATGTCTAAACTTGGCAAGTGGGTTCAGACAAATGAATTTGAGACTCTTCCTTTTGTGTGTTTCACTTGTAAAAAATCAGGGCATTGGGCTAGGAAATTCCCATCCAATGTGTCTAAGTATGAAGCTAAGAAGGTCATCAAGGAGACCAAAATATGGAAGGAAAAAACTTCAGAGATCCCCTTGGATGATGTTCCCTCCATGAACAAGGGTGAGATGAATAATTCTGGGGATGGTCAAGATAAGAGTGAGGGTTGTCTAAATCTCAATTTGGGGGCTAATAATGATGAGGTGCCTATGAAAGGGAATGTCGTTAACAACCCTGAAGCTTCAAAAGCATATGATAAGGCTCTAAACAAAGAGCTAATTGATTCAAGCACCAACGGGTCCGAAGGAGAGAATGAAAAGACAGATGGAGGGAGTATCAATAAGCCTGATGGAAACATGAACTCAACAAAGAGGGATCTAGACTCCTCTGGTGAGTGTTTAGAGGAAACATCTCGTACTGGCCATGGGGAAGGAAGTAAATAAAGATGTGAGGAGGAATCTTTGGTGGAAGGGGTGAGGACTCTTCCTTCTTCTTTCCAGGAGGGCTCTCACAGTTCACCAGAGGTTGTGAAATCTACTTTTAGGGATTTTGTGGACACATGTAAGGAGAGGAATGACTTGGGGCATTCTCCAATCAATAAGGTTGCTGCAGGAAATGATCTCATGGATGGTCAAGAATTCATGGGACTTGAGGACTTGGACCTGGAAGGGAATATTTCATACACAAAATTTGAAAAGATGAAGAGTAAAAAAGGGAACAACATTGTGGGGGTTTCTACAACAAATAGGTCAAAATCAAATTGTGGTAACTAAATAAGTTCAAGTAGAAAATCAGCAAAGTCACATAGAGAGTAGGAATGCATCCAAAATATTACTGATGGGGTTCAAAGAACCATCTCGAAGATTTGTCAAAGCAACACCCCATCAAAGAAATGAAGTTCATGTCATGGAATGTATGGGGGCTAAACAATTCCCACAAATAATATATTTTGCACAATTTTTCTAGGGACCATAAGCCTAATATTTTAATTGTTCAGGAATCCAAGATGCCTAAGGATAGAGTGGAAAGGATTAATATTTTCAAGAATTGTGGTGTGTAAGGTAGGAGTTCGAAGGGCACATCTGGAGGCTTAGTGACTTTTTGGAATCAAGACCATCTTCATGGTACTCCGGTTTGGGAAGATGCTAGCCATGTGGCAACTAGATTCATCCATATTAGAGATGACTTCAGCTGGATCTTGTCTAATATCTATGCTCCCAACAACAAATCAATGAGAATTAGATCATTATGGGAGACTTCAACACCCCATTGCTTGTGTCGGAAAAATTTGGAGGATCTTAGATACAGATGGATACTAAACTGGATTTGATGGATTTTATTAACTCCCAATGTGCATGATGTGGATCTTCAAGGGTCCACCTACACTTGGTCTAATAGGCAGGTTGGGAATGATCGTATTCAAGTCAAACTTGATAGGGCTTTAATTTTGAATAATTGGATGGTGGATTATTTTTTCTCTTTAACTACTCTCTCTAGGATTCGGTTAGATCACTTCCCCATCAGTTTTGTGGTAGAATCTATGTCAGATAAGAGGAATTTCCCTTTTAGATTTGAAAGAATGTGGTTGCCTCATCCTCAAATCTTTAATTGAATTCAAGAATGGTGGAACATTAAGGTTAGTGGTACTCCTATGTTTCAGATGGCCAAAAAGCTTAGTGAGGTCAAAACTAAGGTTAGACTTTGGAATAAGGAAGTTTTTGGGGATATATTTGCTACAAAGTCTGCCATCTAGCTTGAGTTAAAGGATATCCAGGATAGAATTCAGAAAGATGGTTATGTGGAAGACTTCATCTCCAGAGAAAACAAAATTCTTACAAGCTATCATGATATTATCTCCAAAGAAGAAGAATTTTGGAAATAGAGATCAAGATTGGTGTGGCTTTCCTCAGGAGATAACAACACCAGGTTCTTCCACATGATAACTTTGAAACATAGGGCGTAAAACCGTATTACTCATATTATGAAGAATGACACCAAAATTGATAAACAGGATGAGATAAGGAGTGAGGATAATTAGTTCTTTTCTAATCTCTTAGCTGCGGAAGAAAGGTTGGATGTGAATGCTCAAAAAACTCTCATTGATGCTATCCCCAATATTTTGAACGAGAATCAAAATAGATATTTGACTGTTATTCCCTCTTTGGAAGAGGTTAGAAATGTCATTTTTCTTTTGAAGGTAATAAGGTCCCTGGTCCTGATGGATTTCTGATGTTCTTCTTCCAAGTTTTCTTGGAGATAGTGACTAAGGATGTGGTTAATGCGGTTAAAGAGTTCTTTGGATCAAGAAAACTATTGAAGGAGCTTAATTCTACTTTCATTGCTCTCATCCCCAAGTTCCCCGATGCTAATGCTTTTGACTCTTTTCGTCCGATCAGCTTATGCAACTCCTTTTATAAAATTATTTCTAAAGTTGTTACAACTAGGCTGCTTGGTGTTCTTTCGCTATTGATTTCTCCTCAATAGAACGACTTTGTCCCTGGCAAATAGATTTTGGATTCTATCATCACTATTCATGATAATATTCATTCATTAGAGGTTTCAAAGACCCAAGGTTTTTTACTAAAATTGGACATGTCCAAGGCCTATGATAGGGTGGATTGGGGGTTCTTGTTAAAGTTTTTAAGAGATTTTAGGTTCTCAAAGAGATTTCTTCAATTGATACGAGAAATTATTTCCACAACCAGCACTGCTGTTATCATCAATGGGACCCCTTCCCATTTTTTCAAGGTCTCAAGAGGGGTGAGACAAGGAGACCCTATTTCTCCAATACTCTTTACTTTGATGGTAGAGAGCTTGGGAAGATTACTGCACAAAAAGGTGATGGATGGAAGTTTAAAAGGTTTAAAACCGTCATCAGCTAATCTTGTTTGTTCTGATTAGCAATTCGTTGATGACACTATTCTTATGGGAAGTTCAACAATTGGAGAAGCTAGAACTTTGAAGTGCTCCCTTTTGCTTTATAAAGAAGCCTCAGGGCATAAAATTAACAGGACGAAAAGCCCCCTCTTCTTTTTCAATACTCTTGAACCCAGGAAAAGGAATATTTTTTATATTCTTGGTTGTGTTGCTCACTCTCTTCCTTCCATTTATCTAGGACTTCCCTTAGGAAACAAACCGTCTGATTCTTTTTGGGTTTTCCTTGTGGATCAATTTAATCAAAAGTTGGTTGGATGGAAAGGGGCCCTTCTCAATCAAGCAGGTAAAGTCATGCTGCTCAAGTCTTCCCTTCAAAATTTTCCTGTCTATGCTCTAAGTTTGTTCAAAATCCCTTCCAAATTTTTTGAAATTATAGAAAAGATTCAAAAATGCTTTCTTTGATCAGGGGTTGAGGAGAAAAAGAGGATTTTATTGGTTGCTTGGGAGAATGTGTGTAAACCCAAAAAATATGGAGTCTTGGTCTGAGGAATATTAGAGTCTTTAATAAAGCTCTCTTGGCGAAGCAGGTTTGGAGAACCTTTGTTGAAGATTGTGAATGAAATGCAATTTGGCACAACAAATATTTGCAGGGTGTCATTTCCTTTCAAGGAATTTCTTAGTTCTCAAAATCTCCCTCATGGATCCACTCTTTGGAATAATGTCATTAAGGCTAGGGATATAGCTAGGAAAGGCACTTTTTGGAAACTTAAGATGGCAGAAATTTTTTGTTTTGGGAAGATAAGTGGATTGGGAATGAACCCCTTTGTAATCACTCTATCTTTAAGAATCATATGGAAGAATGCAAATCCAGATTTGGTACTTTAGTTGGGGAATATTAGAGGAATGACCAATGGGTTCACATTTCTTCAATTAGTCTAAAACTTTCCCCCCTGCAGTCTCTTCTAAACTCTGTTGTGTTGAGCCCGCAAGGGCCAGGAGGATTCTATGGTTTGGAAAATGTCTTCTGCAAGGGCCTTCTCTATCTCCTCAGCGATGGCCTCTTGTTATCATTTCTCCCCCTCTCATGTGTGGGTGAAGGCTTGGGTGCATAACCTTATGCCCAAAATCAATATTTATGCATGGATCCTCCTTCAAAATAAAATTTTGACTAATGACAATCTATGTAAGCATTGTCTCTCTCTTCCTAATAGATGTTATCTTTGTTGTGCGGAGGCTGAGAATGTTTCACATATTTTTCTCCTCTGTCCTTTTGCCTATGAAATTTGGTGCAAGGTCTTGCAGTTGTGGAACCTCAGCTAGGTTTTTTCTGGCTCTATCTTGGACTTCTATTGCCAATGGAAGTCTCCCTCAAACAATCAGGTGTTGAAACAACTCTGGTGGTATATCTTTCCACACCTTGCATGGGGTATATGGAAAGAGTGTAACAATAGAATCTTTAGGGATTCTTCTCTTTCAAAGGAAATTGTTTTTGGTAAAATTATTAGATCTGTGAGAGATAACTTAAATTGGATTAACTATAAAACTAAGGCAAAAGGAAAGGTTAGATGTCAAGATTATGAGCTTAGAGTCGTTGATGCTTGGAAGATTAATGTTGACATATCTTATCATATTAGACCAACAAAGGGACCCATAGATGGTATCCATTGGAACTTTCCTCCTCCTGGTTGGGTTAAAATTAACTTTGATTGGGTGACTAAGGGTAATCCTGGGCCTGCTAGGTGTGGGGGAGTGATAAGGGATGAGAATGGAATTTTTATTTCAGCGTTGGTGCTCTCCTTGGGCACCCAGACCAACCACCTTGTTGAAGCCATAGGGGATTTCCAAGTTTTAAATCTTTCTCATCAACTGAACTTAAAAAATGTGTGGCTAGAAGGGAACTCGAACAATATCATCCAATGTATTAAGGGCCTCCAAAAGCCTTCATGGACCATAGAGAGTTGGATTAATCTATCCAAGGGGATTATAAGCTCTTTTGAACATTGTTTCATTTCCCATGCTTAACGGGAAATTAACATGGTGGCAGACTTCTTTGCCAACAAGGGTGTTCAGGCCAATGAAAAAATCGAGTGGCAAAGGGGTGACAAGTTGGAGGCTGATATCATAGCCTTATTGAGGTATGATAGAATTCACGAGAAGGCTTCAAATTCCCCTATTAATTAATGATTATGGGAAATGAGTATAATTTCATGCAGTCTTGGAACTGTTGTTCAATAATTTCATATCGAAGGTCAGAGTACCAAAGAATTAATAGCCACTTCGATATTTTTTGCCTCGCATGCTTTCTAGGTATTTTGGCTATCAATTTATGTGGCTTTCAAGATTCTTCTGAGCGGGCTTGTAACTCTACCAATATGCGTGGTGAGCATCGTCGAATGGAACCGATGGACTGTGAGGAGCTAATGAATAATGCTAAGGTGTGGCCATTGTTGGAGAAGGGTGGGCTCACCTCTTATATTGAAAAAATCCATAGCTAGGACCAAAAGGCCACTAGGTATTTTGCTAAGGAATGGAAGAATGGTAAAGTAAATTTGTTTGGGAGAAAGGTTTCCATCGATGAGTAGCTAATTACTAAGGTGACAGGGCTTTCCATGGAGGGTCTCAAATTTTACAGGGACAAGAAACTCTCAGACCAGGCTGTGAAAAAGTTTCTGAAGATAGAGAAGGAAAAAGAGGACCCACGTAGGGTTTCCAAAAGAAGTTATGACTCCAAGAATATTAAATTGCTCTGGTAGGAGGTGTTGAAGGTGATTATGGAATACATCACTTTGGATGGGAGATACACTAGAGTCTTTAGTTACCATTTTGTGTTCCTCAACCATTTTTGGCATCAAGTAAGGGTTTCTTTCCATTTCTATCTATCCACCTCTTTGAATGCCATCCTTAATGACCATAGCATGAACCCTGTTAGATACCCTATCCTTCATGAGGGCTTGCTTGTCTTAATTTTTTAGCATTTTAAAGCTATGTCGGATTTGTCCCAATTGTCCCCTTCTCCCCACTTTGTTTCTGTTAAGGATGAATTGGGCACTAGTTACATGGAAAAATAATAATGAGAAACGGATTTGGAGGATGAGATTGGCTGGCCCTCGAAGGTTTTGGGGAAGGGTAGTAGCAAAGGCAAGAGGAAAGCTAGTGCCCCCTCTAAACCTGGTTCTATGACCTTTGAAGGCAGAGTTAAGGTTCTTTTCCCGAGTTTTGAAGATGTTAAATCTAAGGTGAAAGGAAAATCTATTATCTCCCCCCAGGAGAAGGTTAAAAGAAAGGATTTGGAGGGTCCCTCATATGATACTAATCAGGATGATTCTCAGTCAACCCCCTCGTCGGAATATTCTAGCTACCCTACCACTAATAGAGAGGATAGGCCTCATTTTCCTAGTGATCTCAAGGTAGATGACCATTACTTCAAAGCCGAATGTGAGTTTCATGTTGAAATCCTCACCATTGCTCGTAATGGGTCTATGGATTTTTTTAGACTAATGAGATGGGTGTTTTTTGAGATTAAGGAAATTAAACTGAAATAGAGGGCTATAAGTAGAAAGTTGGAAGGGCCCGATCTGATTGACCACACAACAAGAGACAAAGATAGGGCCACTGATTTATGGACTGAGGAAGAAAATAAATACATGGTGGATTGCCTCAAGAAAACAGTTGAAGATCTTCAACAATTTAAGAGTAACCATGATGATAAGCTTTCTGCTATGGAGGACAAGCTTAAGAATATAAAAGAGTCTATCCAGATTGTGTTGGAAATGAACCACAATATTTTAAAACCTACTGCAAACACAATGAATACGATGGTTGATAATCTGGAGAATGTTTATCAAGAGAATACTATTGTGAATCTAGACGTTGAAAAAGAACAAAGCCAGGCGGAGGGTGTCGGTCTGGGAAAAAGAACTAGAGCCAATCTAAAGAGAAAGGCTGACAAGGCCCCTATCAATATTCAAGATATAAAGAAAGCAACATTAAATATGAACAATTTGGAGCAAGAGGTGGCAAGCATCTTGAGGAATTTGGCCTAGTGGTTGGACTTTTGTTGGGTTTTTGCTGGTTTCTTGAGGCGCTGCCCATGGGCTAGTTTTTTTTTTATGTTCTTTTCTGGCAGCTTATTGTTCTATGATCTGTACTTGTTCATGCTATATCTATCTCTTCTTTTCTATTAAAGGGTTTCTGGGCCCCTTCAAAACCTTTTTTTTCCTTAATCAAAAACTATTTTGATAACTAGGAAAAACATATCAAATCAATTTTATTCAAGATCACAATGCTATTGTTAGCTAAAAAAAAATTGTGATAAAAAAAAAATTAATGTAATTGTTGTAATTCTATGCTCATAATGAGCTATAGAAAGTTGGCATGTTACTAACTATATGTTATAGTACTAATACTACCAAAGGTTTAAATACCAATCTTGAATATAACTAATTACATAGGTTCCAATTGCATGATGATCTTTATCAACAAAGTTAAATGATACATAAAGATCAATTAATAATCAAGTAATAATTTCATCATTTTTCTACAAACAAATATTAGAAAATAAGAATGCAATATTTCTATAAAGACATTTAGACTAGAAGTTACCTTATACTATGCTATTACTTAGTACAATGTCAAAATTATCTTTCAAACATTATTATTTCATAATATAATACCAATTTATTAACTAATTTAAAGTGGAATCCACTATACTATACGTACTAGCCAAGCTACCAACTTCAATGACATGAAAGAGATATAGATCAAATCAATAAGAAATGCATTTTTTTTTCATTGTGAAGCTAAATATGGTTAAAATAAAGTGCAAAAAGGAATAATCAAAAAATATCTAATATGAAATCAAACAAGTGGGGAATTGAGAGGATAAATAAATCCAATGTCTAACATGACAAATAATACATAGAAAATATCATAGTTAAAGTTTAAAAAGATTGCAATAAAATATGGTTTAATAATTCTAGAATCCATATAACTTTCAATATTAAAGATTCGTAGGTGAGACAAGAGGGCATGTGAGATAATTTAATGTAGCCCTATGGTTACACAAGTAAACCCCCAATTAGAAAATATTATAATTGATATTGAAGGGTTTTGATCTTAATGAGATTATCATTGAAATAAAGACATGCATGGAAAAGCACAAACAAGGTATATGGCGAGATGGTTACAAAAATTTGTGAGACACACATTTACAAATTTTAAGAATGTGGTAACATAATCCAAGTTTTAATTCTCATCACTAAAATAAGACAACTAATAATTCTAATAGAACGATGAAAGAAACACTCAAATTCACTACAGTGGTAAAGTATGAACAAAGTGTAGCCTCATAGTTTTATCAGTTTGAGAATCAATGGTAAGAAATTCCTAAAAATATTAAATTATAGGTGAAGTATTTATGTTGAGCCAATTCCATTAAACCACAATAATCCTACAATTAATTTTCTACACAAACTAAAGTCTTCTATTGATTTGTGTGATATCAATTCAAATCCCACACATTGGTCAAGAGTTAATCATACCTAGTTATCACTTTCCTTGGTTGGTTCAGTAAATCAAAGAAGGTAATTCTATTGAGAAGCTTTGCCTCCTATAATTTCTTGTCTCAACCCAATTTTCACAAACCAATATGGAGCTGAATAGTAATAGTCTACCAACCACGACATCGATTGGCTGAGATAAGACACAACAAAGTTGATTTCAATGTATTGTTGGTGCACCATGTGTAGTCATGATCTATCATTGCACAACACCTCCATTGAAAAGAACATAAAACTAACATGCAAGTCCATGGATTCAAGTGTCAATTGATGTTGTAAAGTTCAAAGGAATATCAAAGAGACGAACCAAAAACCAATCTTTCTACATCAACTACCTCAATCTGCTCGTTGTCTCCACCTCAAATATCAATTTCCCCATTAGTAGTTAAAAATCAAACAATAAGTTATCCCAACTTACGGACTCCTCAAGATGATATCATGTTGTGGCTTCTTGTTCATCATGAAAATTTTGTCTCCCCTCTTTCCTCCTCAAAAATGCCACTTCCCCTATCATCGTATCCTGAAGAATTAAATGATGCACCACTTTCATGCTTCATGTACCACCCCCAATCTATAAATTCATACTTAAATCTGGTTGTTCTATTCTTGAATTTGATTGGGTGCTCAGAAAAAATGATCTTTACCTAGACCTCTAGGCACACCTTATCTTTGGTCTCCAAAAAGATCTATTCCTCGTCTTTGTTGCTCATGATATGTTAAATAAATGGAGGGAGATAATACAACCGAGCTCCTCCAAATTCTACATAAATTATGGCATGCAATTGCTAATCTCCCAGTTCAATCATAGTCAGAATCTTGTGAAAACTTTCCCTTCAATACCTTAAACTCCATCTCTTTAATGAGTGAATTCCCTGTCATCTACCTCCACCATTAATTTAGCTATTTTTTTTTTATATCGTGGCCTTTTGTATTATAAGGATTGTAAGAAGCAACATGCATATCTTCTCCATGTTAATTACCACTTCACCTCCAACCAACTCTTATTCCCTTAATTCATGGCGTTGAACTTTCCCCTGTGTTATCCTTGAATTCAACAAGCTCAATTTGTGGGATAACCCCTATGAAACTTGTCTATTTCGTAGCCCACGTACTCTAAGAACGTAAAACAAGGCAAGTTGCATTGGTCCTCTCGTGTGATTCCCCATCCTCAAAAAGTCATTTTGAGCATTAACCTTTGTTAGTTCGTCGAAATTCACATTTTAAACCAAGTTGTGAAAATTCAGTTTTGGGAGTTAGAATTTTTTTTTTACATGTAGGAGCTTTATTTTTCACCACTCGTACATATTTCATGCAGAAGCTTTGTTTTTCACTGCTCTTACATATTACATGTAGGAGCGCTGATTTTTAGCACTCTTGCATATTTCATGTCTTAGTCATTTTCTAGCACATGTAGGAGTGGGGTTTTTTAGTGCTTCTACATCTCAAATCTCAAGTCACATGTAGGAGTTTTGTTTTTCACCGCTCTTACACATTTCATGTAGAAGCTTTGTTTTTCATCGCTCTTACATATTACATGTGAGAGCACTGATTTTTAGCGATCTTGCATATTTCATGCCTTAGTCATATTTTGGCACATGTAGGAGCGAGGTTTTTTAACGCTTCTACATCTAAAATCTCAAGTCACATGTAGGAGCTCTATTTTTCATCGCTCTTACATATTTCATGCAGAAGCTTTTTTTTCACCGCTCTTACATATTACATGTAGGAATGTTGATTTTTAGCACTCTTGCATATTTCATGCCTTAGTCATTTTTTGACACATCTAGGAGCGGAATTGTTTAGTTCTTCTACATCTCAAATCTCAAATCACATGTAGCAGTGTTGATTTTTAGCATTCTTGCATATTCCATGCCTTAGTCATTTTCTGGCACATGTAGGAGCGTTGATTTTTAGCGCTCTTGCATATTTCATGCCTTAGTCATTTTATGGAACATGTAGGAGCGGGGTTTTTTAGTGCTTCTACATCTCAAATCTCAAGTCACATGTAGGAGCTTTGTTTTTCACCGCTCTTACATATTTCATGCAGAAGCTCTATTTTTCACCACTTTTAAATATGACATGTAAAAGCTCAGTTTTTCAACGCTCTTACTTACACTCAAGTGTCCTCCCCACATACAAAAGTGTTGATTTTCACCACTTTTACATATGATATGTAAGAGCATTGTTTTTAACCACTTTTACATGAAATTACCCAAGTCCTCCAAAATGTAGAAGCATTGTTTTTTATCGCTTTTACATGTGATATGTTAGAGTGTTGTTTTTTATCGCTTTTACATGTGATATGTTAGAGTGTTGTTTTTTAGCGCTTTTACACAGAATATAATTTCCTTCAAAAATATGCCAGAGCATTGTTTTTCAGCGCTTGTGCATCAAATGAAGATCCTCCAAGATGTAAGGGTGCTGATTTTCAGCACCCTTGCACAAATTTTTTTTTTTTACTGACGTTCAAAAATCATCCAAAAATGCATTATGAGCTCCATTCTCCACCATCATAGTATTCAAGCTTCCAAAACCCATGAAATTGCTCAGATTTACATCCAATATGAAGTGTCTTGAAAATTTGAGTAATTACATCTAAAGTGCAATACCCCATGCTAAAACCTCAGTTTTTCCTACTTTTGCATCATAATTGCTAAAGCCTACTCTTGCATACATTCTGATCTCTTGTGCCCAGATTCTGGAGAAGTTTTGATCAAGTTTTTTGCCTATCACCAAGTGAGAAGGCTTTGAAGTACAACTGGAAAGTTCTTCCCATGTTTTAGTTTTTCAAAGAAGTGTTCATCAATGGTTCAAGAAGAATTTAAAGATGAAGCTTTCTCAATAGCTTCAATGAACAAAATGATGGATTTCCAGCTTATTCTAGATTTGAAAGGCACTAGAAAGCCTTCAATATCATCAGAGGAGTTAATCTCAAGAATCCTCATCATCTCCAAAGTACACTCCAATGCAAGAGACAATGAAGAAATATGAAGACTTCTACACCCAATGCAAGGAACCATAAAGACTTCTTGTATCTCTAGTGTTAGATAGTTTATATGCTTTCTTCTATGCATTTTGTAAATAGGCTTCTAAAATTTTACATGTCATTTCAACAAATGTAATCACATGTAAACAAATATGTTTTCCTATAATTATGGACAACATTTTTGAATAAGTCAACTAGTTAGGTAGGATTTTCCTAGATTTGCTCTTCTGATTTTCCTAAATTTTCTCTCCTCTCCCATCTATAAATAAGAGAGGATTCTATTGTAATTGTTATCTTTTATCTTTTGCAACGAAGTGTTGCCCATTTTGAGAATAAAATACATGAAACTTTGTGTTCATATTTGTGTATCTATTTTGATCAATAAAGAAGAAATTTACATACTAGACTTTGTGTTGGAATTGATTATCTTTTGGATTTGATTGAGATTGGTAGTGATTAGTGATTGAGATCTAAAGGGCTTTGAGTAAATCCATGTAAACTTTTTGTTACACTCTTTTATTCGAATTTATGTTATTTGATTGAATGTTGTTGGTGAACTCTCTACAAGACTTTGTGTTTGTATTTTTTCATGTTGTTCGTGGATCTATGATGGAGTATCTAGAAGACCTTGTGCTTCTAATACAACACTGGTTACGTATCTCAAGGATTCATTGGTGAAAGCTACGAAATGACTTTGTTCCTTCGTGAGTTTTTTTGTTTTATCATTTATCATTATTATGCTGGTATTCTTGGTCTTTGCTTTAACAAGATAATAATATTATAATTAATGCTTTGTTTTTAGTTTGAAGTTATATTGAGTTAGGAAGTCAAAACCGTGAAGCATTGTAAAATATATTCTTTGAAAAAAGAGATAATTATGAATGTGACACACCCCCATCTCTTAATCGTAGTGTACATCATTGTAAATACTTAATTAGTTTTACTTAGTTTCAATAAGAAGTAAGAAGGGCGCCTCCCCTTTCTGAGAGGAGAGATTGAATCTCACACAACTGTGGCTGAAAGCAAGTTTTGTAATTTGTTAAAGGGATTACATAATTTTCACCCAAAACCTTGAAATCTATGAATTCTAGAGTTCAGATAGTAATTCCAATTAACAGGTGCATTTAACTCCTTATATACATATGGGTATAATACCCCATAACCTTAGATTCATATATCTATATGCATAATTCATTTATACATGTATGTATGTATAAATATAATATCATATATTACAATTAATACTATTTATATACAAATGAATATATCTATAGTACAATGAATTGAATTGAATACATAAAACACATTTTTGTCATAACATCAATAGTCACATAAATTTGTTATTATATTAATCAATTTGAGTATATAAACAAGGGAGTCTAGGATAGCATATTAATTGAAATGTATCAAGATTAAAAGGATTTTATATCAAACTATTATAGAGAGTTTACCAATTGCCTTATAGATGGGTTCACAAAGAGAATTTTGTTTAAAAAAATACCGAAAGGAATAGGTACCCGTTTAGGAATAAGGACCCGAGCCTTAAATGGCTACCCGTTCTATTTTCAGAATAGGCACCCACTTTAAAATGAGTATTCACTTTAAAATGGGTACCCATTCTAAAAAAATTGAAATCCCAACCCGATTTTTTATTTTTTTAGGATTGGAAAAGGTTTGGTAACCCAACCCTTAGCCTTGAAGCTGCAACTAAAAGACTAAGGCAATGTCAAGAGAAAAAATGACTTTGGCAATATAGATAACAAACTTTTTTTTCAAAATTGGTTTATGAAATTAAAACCCATTATAGATCACAATTTCTAGTTTTCAAATATGTATTTTTTTAATAATTAGAGTATGTTTTCTATTTTTAATTAATTTCCAAGGAAACTGGTCCATAAACTTGAAATGTCAAACTTTTGTATTTTTTTAATAACTTTCATTTTTTATTTTTTTTGTAAAAATATTATATGACATCAATCTACACACAATTCTCCACACAATGAAAAAAACAAAAATATATTAGTTTAGGTCAAATTATGGTGTCTGTACATAAGTGTTTTCAAAAACAAAAATCACGGCTAATAAAAAATTAATTAAAAAAAATATTTAGAAAAAAATTATTAAATATATCCTCATCAATTTTCAATTTGTTACACATTTTTCCCCAAAAGGAATTAGATTTTTTTTTAATTTAGGTCAAATTATGGTGTTCGTACACGTGCATGGTACGGTCCTAAAAAAGTTACTTTAAAAAAATAGTTTTGTACATGCCAATTAAAAATTAATTTGTATCTTCTAAGTATTAGAATAAATTACATATTTGGAAACTAGACTCAAAATACTAAATTTCATATTATTGAACTTTTTAAATATTCAATGTGTAAGTGCTTCAAATTTTTAGTCCAATTGTGACAAATTTTAAAAATTGGGAAAAACACTTCCACTTTTTGAACATTTTGTGGACCCAACTTCTTGTGCAAGCCCATATCTATTTGAAAAACCATGCTTTAGAAAAAAACTAAGTGAAAAGGAGAGGAAGAGAGTGATCTCTAGAGAGTAGGTATCTAAGGAGAGAGAGAGAGAGAAGGTAGCACTACATGTATGATAAAAGGACACAAGGAGAGATGAGAGAGGGGTATATAAGGAGAGAGAGAGAGTAACACTATGGTCATTCCTCCAAGGTAGAACCTTTAAGAGAGAGAGAGGTATCTAAGGAGAGAGGAAGAGATGAGAGTCACATGCATATAAGGAGATATGGGTACATGCATAACAAGAGAGAGAGAGAGAGAGTTATCTTTAAGGAGAGAGAAAGATCTAGGGTAGGTATCTAAGGAGAGATAGAGGTTAAATCTTACTATGGTAAGAGATATAGAGAGATGAAACTAACTCAGTTCTAATTTCTTAATGTAAGATAAGATTAATAAAATTAAAGAGAGCAAGAGAGGTTAAAGCTCACTATAGTAGAAGGAGAGAGGGAGAGATGAAACCAACTCATAGTTATAATTTCTTAATGTAAGACAAGACTAATAAAATGAGAGAGAGAGAGAACTTAGGTATCTAAGGAGAGCTTGAGAGATCCGGAGAGTAGCACTACATGTATGATAGGAGGAGAGATGGAGAGATGAGAGAGAGGGGAATATAAGGATAGAGAGAGAGGGTAGCACTATGGTCATCCCCAAGGTGGAACTTGAGAGAGGGAGAAGAGAGAGAGGTGTCTTTAAGGAGAAAGATCTAGGGTAGGAATCTAAAGAGATAGAGAGAGAGAGGTTATCTCACTATGGTAGAAGGAGAGAGGGAGAGATGAGAGAGAGGGGTATATGTATAAGGAGAGAGAGCGTAGCACGATATTCATGCCCCCAGGATAGAACTTAAGAGAGGGAGAGAAGACAGAGGTAGCATTATGAATTTATGGTAAGTTGAACATGGTTTATATTGTTAGCTTCCTTTAAAGATAAACTGACTCAACTAAAACTTTAATTTCTTAATGTAAGATCATCTAAGTACTAATAAAATGAAAAAATATTGCTAAAATTTATAACACAAAATAGTAGTTTTCACTTCAACCTCATCAAATGTTTAATGTACTTAATTAAAAAACATTGCATGTGAAACTCACTATCTTGTCCATACTAATTTCCACTCACATTGTACCAAATTGAAATTTTCTATGTTGGTGTCCTATGTTGCATGTTGTGATCTTGGGATTGTCTTAGAATTATTCAAGTTATTCTTTAAAAAATACTTTGTCTACACAAGTTAAGAGATAGAAGCATACAAAAAAATATGATCTAGTTCAACTAGAATTTATTAAGGTACATATAAATTTCAAAAACTAAACCTAAGCTAGTTCTATTAAAATGAAACCTACTTTAGCCTAAATTTTCTTCATTGAGTTGTCAATAAAGTGAGGAATAATGGATTTTAGTACATGTGTACTTAGCCTTTATATATCTAGGCTTAAATGTGATATTTAGAGAGAGGGAGGGAGGGAGGGAGAGAGAGAGGAGGGAGGAAGGGACAGCTCAAGATAAGGAGGGGAAGAGAGAGAAGGGAGAGAAACGGAGAGAGAAAGAGGAGAGAGTGTGGGAGGGAGAAAGAGGTAGGTAGAAGTATACATTCAAAAAATCTTAAAATAAGTAAATAATTGAGCACAATCCCATGTAAACCTTTTGAATTAATCAATGACAAGTTAAAATCATTGTACTTAAAAATTTATATCTTCTCTTGAGGAAATAAGTCCTTTAGCGTATTTTCTCTAGATGCTTGATTTTTTTTTTTAAAGAGAGGTTAAAATTTTATTGAAATCTTAAAGTCAACCATACAAAGAAAACAAGGTCCAAATAGGCACCTAGAAAGAACCACAACCACAACTAACAAATGCCCAATATAGAGCAGGGCTGTCAACAAGCACCAACATTAGTCCACCATATCCTTCAAAGTAATCTTCTCTAAATCACGACAATAACCTAGGGGAATCTACTCCCAACTTCCAATTTTCCAACTACCATCCTGTTCAAAAGTCCACTTGGACAAGCAATCAACAACCCTATTCCACTCATGAGGTATGCGAGTAAAAAGCATAGAGTCCATCATGGAGCATAACCGTAAAATATGTCTAACAACCAAGGAAAGTTTCTAGTTCACTCCCTCCTAGTTATGCCCATTCAACAAATTAACCATGATTCAAGAATTAGATTCACATATGATCATGCACCAACCAAGAGCACAAGCCTGCTCCAAATCCAAAAGAATTATCACACTCTATTGAAATGAACAAGACAACTGAGAGGGGGGGTGAATCAGGTGTATCAAATTTCTTTACTTCTAACCTTAATTAATTCCACTTTAACTCAATCTATTATTAAGTGTAAACATGAAATGAAAATAACAGAAAGAAAACACTAGAGACACCAGATTTACATGGAAAACCCAATGAGGGAAAAACCACAGTGAGGATTAAATCACGATATAGTAATAATGCAATGCCGGATACAAAGGCTCACTGCTAGAGGGCTCACTTCCTAGATACAAAGGCTCACTACGTACAGTAGGACTCACTATCCAGAAGGAGGATCACTACCTACAAAAAGGGAATAGATAAATAAAGATCCACCACAAAGGGTTCCACACATTCATAGCTTGATCAGAAGATTGCAGACACCATCAACTCACTGTTTTCAGGAATCTAACACATCAAAGTACTATTTCCTTGATTCACTCCTACGCACTCTACTTCTCACACTTGTTCGCACACTTCACTTCCTTATTCCTCAATTTGCAACATCTTGAATTGCTTTTATACCATCTTCAACCCTAGAAGCATTCTCCAAGGTCGGATAAACATCCTTCAATTTACAAATTAAAATTAGGCTAGCTAATCAGCATTCCCGTGGTGGATAAGAATGAGAGAGGACCAATTACACATTTAATTAGGACCCAAACAAAATCTTGGATCAATCACATGCTTCCTTAGTTCGATGCAAAATATTTATGTAATGTGTAGACACTAGGTCGGCCAAACCTAATGAAAACACCAATGATCTTTTAAGTTCATGCATCTATAGCAAGATGATCACATGTGGATCACTCAACATGCTTCACCAAACATTTTACCATCTCTAAGAAACCTCCAAGTACATCCGCAACAAGTGCAACAATATTCATGCACAAAATATTCTTCAACAGTCCAACCAAACCAACTAGCAACACATAGGAGCTCTGGAGAAAGTCTTCCGGAGTGCCCAAACACAAGCATGTTTTCCAGAACATAGAATACATCTATATGAATCATCTCCCAAATCCATAAGATCTGAAACAAAACACCATAAGTCTACGTAGCCAAAACATTTCTCCCAGTTCACAAACAAATAGTTTCATCAAACCAATTCACACACTAGTGAACACATCTTCCACTCTCCATCGCAAAAACTTAGGATATATTATCCATTGAAGCTCATGAATAATACCACAGATCTACAGAGGCATATGATAAACATAGAAGAAATGCAAAGCACAATACCAGAGCACACTCATAACACACACTCAACACTACATTCATTATTTCTTAAATTTTCTCAAAAGCACTTGGAAAAAACACTACAACTTCATAAATATAGCTCCATGTACTCTAAGAACTTCTACAATATCTAAACTATACAAGTACCTTCTATAATCAAACTGAACTGTGTTGACATCAATGACAACACCACCAAACACATCCATACTTGCAACAATCTCCCCCTTTGTCACTGATGGCAACACATGATGTGAAAAACCATCCAAGACAACATACAAAATCTCTTGATTCTTCTTCTCTCTTTTCCTTACAAGACTCTCTCTCCCTTTTTCAGCTTTTTCACATGAATTTATCTCCCCCTTTGACATCAATGGCAAAGGAATTTTTGTTTGAATGAAAAATCTTGCCATATAAAGCTCTGATCACTCCCCCTTAGGAGTGCACCCACATCACATAATGCAACAATGCACCTCTCTACTCCCCTTGAGTAGACCACAATCATCAGTCTAGATCAAAATAATCTATGAATCCACTGGACTGATGCACCTCCATGTGAACCTAGTTCAAGGAAGGAGGGGAAGTAACCCCTAACTTCCCCCTAAGATACTAAAAAGTATCCTTTGGAAGGGCCTTAGTGAATATGTCACCAATGTTTTCCTTGGTAGGTGCATATTCAAGTCTAACTTAATTCTGCAACACCTTCTCCCTTAAGAAGTGATACCTAATAGATATGTGCTTTGTCCTAGAATGAATCATCGAATTCTTTGAAATGTTTATAGCACTTGTATTGTCACGATAGATAGAGATAGGCTCATCACACATCACACCTATTTCCTTCAAGGTTTGCTTCATCCAAAGTACATGTGTACAACAGGATGCTATTGCAATATACCTAGCTTCTGTAGTGGATAAAGAAACTCAATCCTATTTCTTACTCAACCATGAAACTAATCTTCCTCCAAGGAATAATGCATCACCACTTGTACTCTTTTGGTCATCTACACAACCAACCCAACCTACATCAATGTAGGAATTTAATGTGAAATAATTATCCTTCAGATACCATAGCCCATAATTTGGAGTTCCCTTAAGATGTTTGAATATCCTCTTCACAGCTGTAACATGTGCTTCCTTAGGTTCTGCTTGAAATCTTGTAACTAAACATTTGCATGCATATTATCTACTCTAGTAGCAGTAAGATACAATAGTCCACCAATCATAGATCTGTACATGCTTTGATCAAATTTAGAAGATTCATCATCCTTACTCAGCTTACATCCGGTTACCATAGGGGTACAAACCAGTTTGGAGTCATCCATTCCAAACTTCTTCAACAATTCCTTGACATACTTAGATTGTGAAATGAATATCCTCTTATCAATTTGATTTACTTGAAGTCTAAAGCAGAACTTCAAATCACCAATCATAGACATTTCAAACTCTGTTTGCATCTCCTATGCAAATTTCTTACACATATCTTCATTTCCACCAAAGATAATGTCATCAACATATACCACAACTATCAACATTTTTTTTCTCAAATTTGAAGTAAAGATTGATGTTTGTAGACCCTTTGTTGAATCCTTGTTGTGTCAAGTATCTATCCAACCTTGCATACTGAGCTCTAGGAGCATGTTTAAGTCCATATAGTGTCTTTTTCAACTTGCAAACCATGTTCGGTTTGTCCAATAGTTGAAATCCTTCTGGTTGCTCCATATATACTTCTTCCAATTTTCCAATTAGAAATGCAAACTTGACATCCATCTAGTACACTTTGAAGTCTTTATGAGCTGAAAAATGGAAAGAACATCCAAATGGCCTCCATTCTTGCAACTGGTGCAAATGTCTCTTCAAAATCTATTCCTTCAACCTGTGAATAACCTTTGCATAAAATTCTTTCTTTATTCCTTACCACATCACCATCTTCATTCAACTTATTCCCGAATACCCATTTGGAACCAATTACATTCTTGTTTGTAGGTCTAGGGACTAGTTCCCATGTCTCATTCTTCTCTATCTGTTCTAGTTCCTCTTTCATTTCTCTAACCCAACTATCATCATTTCATGATTCACTCACATTCTTAGGTTCAATCTTAGAAAGTAAACACAATTTTACTTCAACCACTTTGCTTATTGTCTTTACACCTTCACTTATGTCTCCAATTATTCGTTCCTTTAGATGATTTATGTATACATATTTGGGAGTCTTATTTACAGGTTTCAGGATCTCCTCTTCATCACTTTGTCCTTTCTCTTCCTTTTCTTCTTCTTGTACTTTCCCACATATAGGATCATCCGGTTCAACTTCACTTATTTCTACTGGTCTATACATAGCTTCATCAAATTTTACATTAACACTTTCAACTATTTTCCTCAGTCTTTTATTAAAGCATCTATATGCCTTGTTGTTATTTGAATATCCAAGAAAGATTCCTTCATCAGATCTAGCAACAAACTTTCCAAGATTCTCATCATCTCTTTTAATGTAACATATGCTTCCAAACACTTTAAATTATTGAATAGTAGGAGTCTTACTAGTCCATGAATCATAAGGAGTCTTAGTGTTGTTACCTTTGATCTGAACTCTGTTAAGAATGTAAACAATAGTGTGGATTTCTTCTCTCCAGTACACATCAGGAACATTTGCTTCTTTCAACATAGCTCTGGAAGCCTCTTGAATAGTCTGATTCTTCCTTTCCACAACTCCACTTTGCTGAGGGTTTCTAGGGGAAAAATAAAGTCTCTTTATGCCATGTTCTTCATAAAATGCATTAAATTCACCAAAAGTGAATTCTCCACCTCTATCGAACCTTAAAAATTTTATTCTTAGGTTTACCTCATTCTCTACTCTTGCCTTGAATAACTTGAATCTATCAAGAGCTTGAGCTTTCTCTCTAAGAAAAGTAACCCATGTCATCCTAGAGCAATCATCAATCAAGAGCATAAAATACTTGTCACCATTAAGGCTTCCTATTCTTGTAGGACCACAAAGGTCTATATGAATCAATTCCAACATTCCAGTAGATGATTGTTCCTTTCCTTTAAAATTTCTTCTTTTTTGTTTTCCCAACTGAAAAATTCTACAAATTGAATTTGAAGGCTTTGTGATTCTAGGCAAATCTCTGACAACTTCCTTAGAATTGATCCTAATCATATTATCAAAATTTACATGTCCCATCCCCCATTTCCACAACCAGCTTTCATTAATCTATGAAACAAAACACTGGCCATCACTACTCTTAAGTTGATAGATGTTTACTCTTAAGTTGATAGATGTTTCCATGAGTTCTTCCTACTGCTACCACAATTCTGGATCCTTTTATGATCTCATAAGTGTTATCCTGAAACACAAGCTTAAATCCTTTGCTACACATTTCTCCAGAACTTAAAATATTATGTCATAAACCCTTAACATAATAGAAATCATTAGTACTATGTTTTCCATCAAAACTAATTGTTCCTTTACCAACAATCTTAGCACCAAAATCATCTCCAAACATAACTATTCCTCCATCATACTTTTCAAGTTTAGTGAACTTACTCTTATCTCCAGTCATATGATTTGAACACCCACTATCAATTACCCAAAAATCTTTATCATATATAGCGTGAAAAACAGTTACTAGAGTACCTTCATCTCATCCTTCTTGCTCTCCAGACTAGATTCCTTTGCACATCTTCCATGGTTAGCAGATATAGCTTTACTTTCCAGGGCTAGAAATAAACATTGATTTTTATCCTCCTCAAAATTAGACTCATCATCATAAATTATTACATCTTCTTTGACATAATACAATTTCTTGAACTTCCTATCCTTCTTGTCTATGTGATTATTATTATTATTATTATTATTATTATTCTTGTGTGTAGCTCTATTAGGACATCTTGATACATAATGACCAATATTTCCACAACTAAAACACTTAAAGGGAAACATACCTTTGTATTTACCAGTACCTTTCTTCAATTTCCTTGTGAATTTTGCTTCCAACTCCTATGAATCATCATCATCCAAGTCATCTCCTATCTTCATTTCTTTAAAGGTTGTTTCAGTTTTCTCCTTATCTCTTGCAAATTTCCTCATCTCAAATGCAGCCAAGATAGAAAAATAGGTGCACCTTAGTAAATACCTTTGGATCATATGACTCTTCAATAGCAGAGACCTTGTCACTGTAATTATCTAGTAGGGTCATCAAGATCTTCTCAATTATATCTTCATCTGACATGTACAACCTTGATTCTTGATCTCATTTGCTACAAGTTCAACTCTCTAATAATAGCTTGCAATATCTTCACCCTCTTCCATTCTCAAGTTATCAAATTTTTTCTTAGCTATTAGCTTCCTTGACAACTATACTCTATCATTTCCTTCATAAATGTCTTTCAATTTTTCCCATACTTCATAAGCAGTGCCTAAAGAAATAACTTTTGTCCTTTAGTTTTAGATAGAGCATTGAAGATAGCATACCTTACCTTTTCATTCTCCTCATAAGCTGCAATCTCATCTATAGATGAAGGACCAGTGGATGGTGCAACATACTTTGTCTCCATAGCTTTCTAGGTCTTGAAACCAAGAGAAACTAGGTAACCTCTCATATGTTCTTCCCAATCACTATAATCAACTCCATCAAAAATAGGGATTTACAACTTGTGCACCATCTAATCTACCTCAAGTAGTTAATATTTTCACTGAGGAACCAATGCTATGATACCAATTGTTGGAATGCACAAGAGAAATAAGAGGGGGTGAATCAGTTGTATCAATTTTATTTACTTCTAACCTTAAAAAATTCCACTTTAACTCAGTCTATTATTAAGTGTAAACACAAAATGCAAATAACAAAAAGCAAACACCAAAGACGCCAAATTTATGTGGAAAACCCAATGAGGGAAAAACCACGGTGAGGATTAACTCACAATATAGTAATAATGCAATGCTAGATACAAAGGCTCACTGCCCAGATACAAAGGCTCAGTGCCTATAGTAGGACTCATTGTCTAGAAGGAGGCTCATTGCAAGATAAATAAAGATCCACCATAAAGGGTTCCACACATTTACAACTTGATCAAAATATTGCAAACACCATCATCTCACTGCTTTCAAGAATCTAACACATCAAAATACTGCTACCTTAATTCACTCTTACACACTCTGGTTTTCACACTTGTTCACACACTTCACTTCCTTGTTCTTCAATTCACAACATCTTGACTTGCTTTTATACCATCTTCAACCCTAGAAGCATTCTCCAAGGTTGGCTAAGCATCCTTCAATTTAAAAATACAAATTAGGTCAGTTACTCAACATTCCCGTGGTGGATAAGAATGAGAGAGGACCAATTACACATTTAATTAGGACCCAAACAACATCTTGGATCAATCACACGCTTCCCTAATTCGATGTAAAATATTTATGTAACGTGTAGATACCAGGTCGGCCAACCTAATGAAAACACCAATGATCTTTGAATTTCACGCATCTCTATCAAGATGATCACTCATGGATCACTCAACATGCTTCACCAGAAATTTTACCATCTCTAAGAAACCTTCAAGTACATCTGCAACAACTCCAACAATATTCATGCATAGAATATTCTTCAACAGTCCAACCGAACCAACCAACAACACGCAAGAACTCTAGAGAAAGTCTTCTAGAGCACCCAAACACAAGCATGTTTGTCATAACACATAAAACATCAGTATGAATCATCTCCTAGATCCACAAGATTTGAAACAAAACACCAAAAGATTGTGAAGCCAAAACATTTCTCCCAATCCATAAACAAATAGTTCTATCAAACCAATTCACACATTGGTGAACACATCTTCCACTCTCCATAGATCCAGAAGAAAAAATTTAGGATATATTATCCATTGAAGCTCATGAACATTACTACAGATCCACAAAAGCATAAAATCAACACAAAAGAAATGCAGAGAACAATATCATAGCACACTTAGAACACACACTCAACATTGCCTTCATTATTTCTTAAATTTTCTCAAAAGCACTTATCAAACACACAACTAAAATTTCATAAATATGGCTCCATGTACTCTAAGCACTTCTTCAATATCTCAACTATACAAGTATCATCTACAATAAAACTAAACTATGTTGACATCAATGACAACATTAACAACAACACCACCAAACACATCCATACTTACAACACACCCTTCATTAGGTTGTTAGTTTGGAGCCCCTTATGGTAGGACAAGAAGAAAATAACAGAGCCCGAGCAATCTATACCCACAACATTGATCCCAGTAGGCCCAGGATTACCCCTAGAAGAGCCATCTGTATTAATTTTAAGAAAATCCATCGGAGGGGGAGACCAACCCCAACCCACTAAACCTTATTCTTGGAATTTCTCCCTCTTTGCACACAAAAGGAATCAAAATCCCAACCCCAAAGGCCCAAATTGTTCACGATCTCCTCATCACCCCTATCCAAAGGGAAGGAAACCTCACATTTGGATTCTATAGTCTCTTGAATCATACAAACAACTCTTTGCTAGACCTGTTGGATCATAAACTTTGCACCACAAAAAATATCGTGATTCCTTTCTAACCAAATCTTCCAAAGGATGAAAGCAGGATTAATACACCACACAATCTGGAGGAATGAAGCCTAAGTCAGAGGTCTCCCAAACTTCTCTAGAATTCAACTAGAGACGAGGCATGAACACAAGGGTTTCTCTAAATACCCCATCAAAAATACCAAAGAAGCATATAGAATGGACACTGAAACACTACGTGAGACGAGTCCTCACTACAACCATAGAGAATGCAAACAAAAGGGCCCTAGAAACCTCTCTTCTGAAGATTCTCCCAAGTTAAACATTTGTTCCAAGCTGAATTCCATAGAAAATAATTACACTTAGGCCAGGAAAATTTATTCCAAACATGTTTTCACCAAGGAATTTCCATCCCACCATACTATTGAAATATCAACTCCTAGTAACCACTAGCCACTGTGTACACCCCCTTAGGGTCTCAATTCCAAGCCAAAGTATCCCTCTCCCTGAGAGAGCTATACTCTCTACCTGTAAGAATATTTCTAAGCTCATTGCAATCCTCCTTCGAGCCACCAACAAGTCACTCACTTGAATCCTTCCATCTAGACACTTCCACATGCCCACAAAGATAGGAAGTCTTGAAATCCACCACTTGTGACCAGCCAACCTCTAGAAAGTACTAACATAGATTATACAAATGGGGGTACTTACATATGATCAAAGGGAACCCATCCCAAGATTCAAACCAAACGAGAGTCTCAACCCCCTTATTACAAATCTAAAAAAATCCATCCTTGATCAACTTAGCTCCTTTTTTAAGCATGCTCCAAATCACCAAACCTTTCCCCACAAGCGAAAACTAAGGAACCTCGGTCTTAGGAACACCACTCAGATATTTGTGAATTATAATCTTGGCCCAAACATGATCATGTTTATTGCACCATCTCTAGTATAATTTGGTAGAAAAAGACAAACAAGCCAAAGTGGACTACCAAAGCCCAAGACCACCAAGATGTTTACGTTTGTAGATAATATCCCACTTCACCAAACTCCACTTTCAAGAAGATAAACAATCTACCCATAAAAAAATTATGGCCAGAGAGTCCAAATCCTTAATAAAACTAATAGGGGCCACCTGAAGCATACACCTATAATTGGGAAGAGCCTGCACCACTGGCTTACGAAGTTGAACCCGACCAATGAAGGAAACCCACATGTGAGTCCAATGGTTCACCCTCATATGAAACTTATCTAAAATATTTTTCCACCAACCCCTAGGAAGAATACCAATAGAAATAGGAATACTAAGATATTTCAACCTCTTAGCACCATCACACTTAGGGATGAGCACAAGGAAAGTGGAATTCAATGTCCTCAGCATTCGTTTTTTCCTCTAAGATTCGCACACCATCTCTAATAGATCCAAATTAATAATGTCCCAAAATTCCATAAAAAATCAATTGGAAAGCCATTTGGATCACCCAAGGATTTTCCCTTCTTCATCTGAAAGATAATGGACTCTAACTCCTCCAAGAAAATGCAACATAGGAGGGTCTCATTCATTTCCATAGACACCAAAGAGGGGATACAAGACATAATATGGTTTTACTCCACCTGCACATCTTGAGAGTCCTCCCTAAACAAAGAGGAAAAGAAAAGAGAAGCCTCTCTGAAAATTCCTTCGAAAGAGGAAACTTGCTCACCCCTATCATTCACAAGATAAGGGATAGAGTTCCCATATCTTTTGGCTTGCATAGAGTTGAAGAAGAAGTCAATGTTTTTATCCCCCTACTGCATCCAATCTACTTGTGCCTTTTGCTTCCAATAGATCTCCTCTCGCAACTCACACTCCTCTGGAGCTTTTAGAGGCCTTCCCTCCTTAATAAGGGACTCCTAAAAAAGGCCAAACTCTCTAATCTCTTGAGTAATAGCATCCAAATGTGCCTAGGAAACACCCTTAGCCTAGAAGATGTTGCCAAAAAACTACCTATTCCACCTTTTGATCTGGTATTTAACATAATACAGTTACCTAACAAAAGAATACATCAGGTTACCAAAGTGAGGTCTATCACGGTGCCACCACTCAGTCATGAGGCCCCATAGAGAGGGATCAAAACCCCTGCAATCCAAAATCTCAGAGCAAGTAGACCATGACCAACCAATCCAAAAGTAGGAGACCAGGAACCTATCAAGCCTCTCAACAATACAATCCTCCCCTAACCTTCTATTGTTCCATGTAAATTTACCATTACTAGGCTTGATATCCACAAGATTTAAGGCAAACATATTATCAAGAAAGAGAAAGGTTGAGGGCTCCAACCTCAAAACACCTACCCTATTTTCAATGAGATTAGTAATAGAATTTAAATCCCCAGCTATGATCCAAGGAAAAAGAGGAGTAGTGTTGTGAATAAACTGAAGATGGGACCAAAGATACTGCTTACTAGGAAAATTAGTAGTGGCATAGATATTGGACAAACAGATAGTTTATCCAATTTCCAAGCTTGAGACAATAGCCGAAATAGAGAACTTACAAGACATCCACTAGAGAGGACAAAAATTCAGAGGATTCCAAAGAAAATCTAGACCACCAACATTACATTGGGAACCAATGCACTGGCATTGACCACACCCCCAAATTTTAGGCACCATACTACACACATTCTCAATCGAAAGCTTCATTTCCTGAATGAAGATCATATCAAGAGAATTCTTATGAACCAAATCTCGGATAGCTTTTTGTCGGGGGCCACTAATAAAGCCCCTTACGTTCCATGAGAGGATGATAATTTTTTTGAACTAAAAAAGTGGGAGTCAAGAGTTTTAATAGAGCTTGACTCCACCAAAGTTTCCCCCATCATCTTGATTCTGTAAATCCTTCTTTCTTCCTACTTTGGAAGGTTTCTCCATAACTCCTTTCTTGAGGATATTTTGATGAATCCCTAAAGGAGGGGAAGCCCTATTTACTTTAACAACACTTGTCGCCACCTGCTCCATAGGAGGAGAAATCCCAACCTCAATATTATCCAAAGCACTAGAATCCAAAGGGAATCCTCAAACCTATTTTGATCTGTATCCATTTGAGCAAGAGATAACCCATCTCTAAGAATGTATTATAGAGAACTTGGAGAAGGATCCTCCTAAACCATCCCCAAAACACTTGAATCCAAGGCCATCAAACCAAGATTCCCCTCCTATTTGCTAAGGTCATCTAACACATCAAAGTGATTGAAATTTTACCCTTCATGTCTCTCTTTGAAGATTCTTTTCATACCATGGTTCCTGTCGTGGGTCTTAGCAAGAATAAAACCCTCATCATCTATCCCCGTTCCCAAAATAGGAGCCTTCCTCTTGTCCTCCTTAGAAGGCTTGTGAGGAGGTGGAGAAGGGTGACACTCATAAGGACGATACTTTGGAAATATTCATTACAAATGACCATATTCATGACATAGCCAACAATAAAAGGTAAGAGTCTCATAGTCAACCTATTTCACCCAAGAGAATGAGCCCACATAGATTTCCATAGAATCTGGAAGGGGTTTACTCAAATCCATTTCCACACAGATGTGATAATAGGTCATTACCCATCAATCTTGCCTTTGTTGTGAGGGACACACTGGTTTTCCGAACAGTAATGTGACCATATACAAAATATCATTTCTCCACAATTCCACTGAAAACCAAGGAAGGTGGATGCAAATCAGGACCTAATTTGGAGGCTCCTCCGAAGGATTAAATCCAGTGTGTCATGACTTCAAAAATAATCCAATATGTTATGAAAATATGGGCCTCCTTCAAAAACCCTATGTTGATCAACCATGCAATTGAAAACAACCATAAAAAAGTTATAATCCAACAACATCACCTTTATTTCACCTTCTAAGATCCAATTTCTTCTAACCCATGAGTCCAAGAACGTGAGCAAGATCCACATTCCCAAGAATTTATAGATCAAAGCATGATTTGTGAAGTATTTGACATCCTCAGTAATAGATTCTCGTTGAATCACTAGAATCGACTTGTCCGGGAACCTCTCCAAACACTCATTAATCTTCAACATGTGGGAGCCCCCAAATGGAGATGACCTATCAAAACATGCATCATTAAATGAAGACTTATTCTCAACATTATGCTTGGATAAAGATGAAGAATATGTATGCAAGGAAGCACGATAATCCATATTTTTTTGAAACTTGAAGCCTCTCTTGAATCTATTGACAAAGACAAAAAAAGTGAAAAGGAACCTTATGCCTCCCCCAAAACAACAAACTGGAAACACGTGACACACAAAAAACCTACAAAAAACACGAGCCATAAAAAATCTCCCCTCGAAAGAAAAAATACCCACCCTTAACACGATGCAACCACCACTCTCCACACATGGTCACCAAAAAGGCATGGGTGCAAAGGTTTAAGCATGGAGGTCACCCCTAAGAGGCCACAGGTCTACACTCCATCATGCGTGCACACTCGATTCTCATTTCAAGATCAACTACCACATCCCAAATGTTGAATTGAAAAAAATAAAGAATAAAAATTTATATAAGGGTTTTTTGTCGAAAGACTTTTGGCTAATAGACTTCCAACCAACATATTTCTGGTCGAAAATGTTTTAGATGAAATTGTCTATATGGCATCCTCCTTAGCATCCAACTTGAACTTTTTTAGAATTTTCTAAAACTTTCCACTTCTACTAAATATTTCTTCAATCAAAATGATTTTCTTAAAAAAACACAAAAATACCCTTTTGTAGATCTTAGAGTTGAGAATCCAAATATATAAAAAAAAATTATATTTTGATTAGTTTTAATATGATTTTTTTTAATATTGCAAGTAGGTTGTTATAATAAAAAAATGAGGTTGATTAGAAATTAAAAAATATTACAACATATTAAAATAATTTTAAAAATATATAATGCACTAGAGGAGAGAATCCACTCCAAAAGAGTATAATTTTTTTTGAAAATGATAAAAAAGTAGACAATAGTTGACGTCAAATGAAAACTATCAAATTATGATACATTTGACTTTAACATGTTATTATGAGGAAAACATACATCAAAATTTTAAATTTTTTTCATGCACTAAATATTGAAGTTATCTATCTAGAAAAAAAATCATGGAAAAATAAAATTGTTTTCTATTTTTCTTGACGTCAAATCAACGTCACTTTTTCCTAAAATTTTCAGCAATTCAAAATTTGCTCTTAAATTTATAAAAAAATATCAAAACAGTTTTTAAAAAAATTTTACAAATTACAAATGTAAACTCCATCAAGAGTTTTACATCATTTTGAAATTCAAAATAGAAAGACCACTTTTATGTAGTCAAAGCTAAGAATTTTGTTTGTGTTGGTCAATTCCTCTATAAAAGTGTGACACTATCTCTCCCTCTTTATCTCTATCTCCTTATCTCTCCATATCTCTTTATGTAACTACATCTCTCCCTATATCTTATATTTCTCTCTCCCCCTCTCATTATCTCCCTTTGTATATATGTATCTCTTCCATCTCTCTCTATCTCTCTCATCCCTCTTTATCTCTCCCTCTCCCTCTCCCTCTCTATCTCTAAAGGGAGAGAGATACATAAAGGAGATAAAAAGGAGTAAATAGGGAAGGAGGGAGGGAGAGATAGGTAAAGAGGTGGAAAGAGAGAGTGAGAGGTAAGTAGAGAGAGGGAGAGAGGAGAGATATAGAGATATATCTAGAGGGATAGGGAGATATATATAGGGATAAAAAAATAGAGAGAGGGGAGAGGGATAGATATAGTAAGATATCTAAGAAGATATGGAGAGAGAGAGGTAAGATAGAGATAATTAGAGAGAGGGATGAAGGGAGAGATAGGTAGAGAGAGGGAGAGGGAGAGAGAGGTGATATAGAGAAGTATAAAGGGAGGGAGAGGAGAGATAAATATAATCTAGAGGGAGAGATTTAGAGAGATGTCTAGAGGGATAGGGAGATAGTGATATATCTAGAGGGATAGTGAGAGAGAGATGAGATATATGTAGAGAGAGGGGAGGAGAGATATAGAGATATCTAGATTGATATGGAGGGATAGAAAGAGAGATATCTAAAGAGATAGGGATATGAAGAGAGAGAGAGAGAGGAGGTGAGATAGAGAGAGGGGGATGGAAGGAGAGGTAGATAGAGAGAGAGAGAGAGGGAGAGGGAGAGGGAGAGGGAGAGGGAGAGGGAGAGAGAGGGGTGACATAGAGAGTAACAAGGGAAGGAGAGAGATGGGGGAGAGAGAGTAGGTAGAGAAAGGAGAGTTGTAGAGAAATATATAGAGAAATAGTGATATATCCAAAGAGAGAGGGGATGGAGAGATATATTGAGATATATAGAGGGAGAGGGAGATACATAGAGTTGAAAGAGAGAGGGATGGATGGAGAAGTAGGTAGAGAGATGGAGAGAGAGAGGGGTGATCTAGAGAGAAGCAAAGAGGGGAGGAGAAAGAGAGATAGGGAGAATGAGAGATATAGATAGATATCTAGAGGGATAGGGGGTAGAGATAGAGGGTAGGTAAAGAGAGAGGGAGAGATATAGATAAATATCTAAACAAATAGGAGAGAGATAGATATAGAGAGGTTATATATAGAGAAGTAGAGAGGGAAGGAGGGAGAGAGACAGAGGCCTGGGAGAGGGGAGAGGGAGATATATAAAAATATATATAAGGAAAGTTTTGATGATATTTTTTAATAGTTACAAAGTTACCTTTAGATAATTTCAAGATGATAGGAGCCTCCTAATTATTGAAATTTGACTAAATCTAGAATCTGCATTATAACTCCTAGAGATCCAAAATCATTCTCAAAATTTTTGAAACTATATATATGAAATATAACTTAAAGTATAAAAAAATGAATATCCATATGTAAATGTGACATATTTAAATGTTTATTTCATGTGTATAGTCTAAGGAAGAAGGATATGTGAGCTATGTAAGGAGGTAGAGAGAGGTGGGAAGAGAAAGAGAGGGGTCTATTTTTGTTTCTTGGAAACGCGAGCACATTATAGCATGCTCATAGTATGTCTTGTATGGGACCAAAAAGTGGTGTGACCACTTTTTGGTCCTCCATATTTCTACACTTACCCTAGGGTGAAGTAGTTTGTATCTTTACACAAATATCATTCCTATGAATTTTCATTATCAAAACTCCATCACCTCCTAAACACACAAAATTTTTGGCAATTGTGTAGTCATCCATACCTCCTATTTCATTCAAACAATTCTTAACTAGTTCAAATATATTTTATGATGTTGAATTCTCCTTCATTCTATAAACAGAGAGTAGGCGAGGTTAGCAGACATGTTTATCTACACTATACACATGTATACACACCCAAGAAGTATTATCTACTATTGTAACTTTATCTACAGATAATTCAATAAAGGTTGACTCTAATTTTTCTTATCTTTTTTTTCAATCTCAGAAAGATAATTTTCCCATTTCCCATTTACTATTTATTTACCAATGTGTGTTAAAACAATTATGACCGTTGATAAAAAAAATAATAACTATTATATTCTAGGTAATCTATCATAAAACGTCATCTGGTCAAGATATTAAAAATAACGCTCAACTAAATAGTTCGTCACTTGTGTTTTTATCATCATATTTCCAAATTAAGCTTCAATTGAACCTCCAAATGCAATAAGCTTCATCTTTCTTTGCATATGCACATCATATTTGAAATCATTCTTAACATGAAGACATTCTTCCTTTGTTTTCCATATTGATTTTTCCTTTCTGTCTATGATTTTTTCATAAAATTTACCAATATGTGTTGTTATAGTGTCAATAGCTAATTCTTGTCCCTACGATATTTTCAACTAAAAACATTACACTTGCATTATGTTGGAGGTCCATCTTTGTTTATATTCTCCACTAGTTCAATGAATGGGTATTTTGACACCCAAATAATCTAAAACTTCCTTGTCATATCCCACTCATGCCCCTTTTTTATTTGGCTATTTTTCCCCTTCCATACAAGATCTACATCTTATCACTTGTTGAGGTTGATTTATTCATAATATTATTATTGGTATTTTGGGTATATCATCTGCAACATTTTCAATTCAATGAACTCACTCTAACTACCTTAGGTATCCCTTGGAAAATCATCTACAACATTGTCATCCAAGTCAATTAACTCATGCCAGTGACTCTAGGTGTGCCCTGGAACATCATCTACAACATTATCATCCAAATCAATTAATTCATTCCAATATTCCTCAAAGGTATGGACCACAAACATTGTCAAACTACAACATCATACTTCTACATTTTGATAACCTCCCTTCACCACTTTTAGAAAACTTGTTCCTAATCGACATATCTCACAAAATAAATGCTACAAAAAATATATTTTTTCTTAAGAATAAATCATAGAATATGTATCATCGGGCACTATATGTCTCCCTAATCAATTAATTTGTACGAATGGAGTAAAAATGGCAAAGATATAAATAATTTTATAACACTATAAAGAAATGATCACTTACCTTTAGATTTTCACTAACTTGCTAATGTATGTAGTTGTAACTTGCCTATGATCTAAACTGAGAGCTCAAAGATGAACAAAATATGTAAGAGATTAATCAAAGTTTCAATTGTATTTAGATCAATCCATATTTGAAAAATTCTATGACATTTTCAAATGGTATACTAATAATTTGGTGAATTTTACATGATTATAAAACTATGTATGTAAATATTGGGCACATTGAACCTCAATAAAACACATACATTGTAATTTTCAAGGCAATTATGACCCTAAGATTAGCATGGAGTTATAATGGTATTGGAAAAATGGGTCCTCATACATGTTGAATTTTTAATGTTATTGATGATTATATGTGAGAAAATTAATACACGCCTCTAAAATTTCAAGCGAATCATTATTAGAAATATATAGTTTTCTATGGAAAAATATTTGTTACAAATGTCTCATAAAATAAATTGATAGCGAATTGAAATGCATTTGATTGATAATTTGTTAAATTAGAGAAATATGGCCCCTCAAAAATTATAATATATTCACCAAAGTTAAATTTTCAGAAATGAATTATTCACCACTACAAAATCATTGCTAACTTGGATTTTACAATTTTAAAATAACAAAGATTCATCACAAAATCTAAAACTGTGTTCCATAGATTTGTATGATGGATTTCACTACAATATGTTTTCATATGCAATGATGATGAATGAAGAATAACAAATCTCAACACAAATAAATAGGTTATTTCAACGTGTGCAAACTAAGATACCAAGATATGATTGTGTTCCATTACATCAATTGCATAATTTATAAATGTTTCAACAAATGACCAATGGTTTCAACAAAGAAAAAAGAGTACCAATTCGACATACAAAATATTAATAATAATAACTTAAAATTAAATTTAGAACATAAAATAAAAAATGATCTCTTTATCATCTTTTTAAAATTATATAACTCCATGAACCCCTCCATACAAAGTGTGGGACCAAAAGTCTCCCAATTTTTTTTTAAAAAAATTCCCCCATAAGAGTCCCCTTTACAATAGCAAATAACCTTGTATTTATAGGCTTCCTCCCCATAACTACCTTGTAACTATATTTTTGAAATATAATAATTTAAAAATAAGCTTTATTTTGGTTAGATTTTGTTCAAAAAGCTTAGAAAGAAAGGTTATTTTCTAACTTTGAATAAGTGGCATAAGTCACTTTTCCAAAAAGAAATATGAACTTAATTTTTTTGAAAGAAAGAACAAGTTACTAGTCTTTTTGAAGTGGACATTGTGTCTTCTTCCAATCTTTGAATCACCTATTCAAACTAACATCTAACAACAACATGATCTTCAATTGTGTGAATTCTAGTTGCATATGCTAAGTATCTTTCTCTTCCATGGACCTATAAGGATATGGTTCCATCCAAACTCAAGTCTCTATTATTGAGCCAAAATGTTAATTTACATGTTGGGAAATATGTTATGTTTGACATGAAGACTCAAGATGGATGCCCTGTCACTCGATCCAATCACAACACAAAAACACTATATGTGTATAGACCAACCAATAAGTTTGCAATGGTGAAGAAGCAAAGCCATCAAAATGGGTCCATGCAAAATACAAAGTCTACCATCTATACCACACCTCTGATGGACATTCTTGCCTAGTTTAAGCTTCACTGATTTCACCTTGGCATACTCAATAAATGGAAGAAAGAGATGGCATCCAATTTGTATTAATATAAAAGATATATCATAGAATTTAAATCTACCCACATCATAGACCAACAAGCCTAAAGTATCATCATTATGCTTTTTCCTAGGTGCAAGTACTTGTGATCTAAAGTTCTACACTATCTTACACTAATGGTTACACATCAAAACACCACGAAAAGGACCTTGTCTAACAATCCACTTCCTTCCTCTTATATTTTTCACCTCATGATTTGACCCTACCAACACCATCTATAGACCCTATCACATCAAAATTATTCTCAATGTCCCATTTTTGGCATTTATCCCATCGAGCTTCAACATCCCATATTGGTCCAAGGTCAGAAATTGTAGTAGAGATGTCCTCTTGATAAAAAATCATTCGGTTTCCTCATGAACATCTTGAGGAATCATGTGTTGTTCTTAGTCCTACCCATCCTTTGTCTATTAAAAACTTTAACCTTCAATGTCTAATAGGATTTGTAGATCCTTGCACTGAAGGGTGAACTACTTCTTCAGGCTCTAGAGGCAAGTAATTGGACTATCAGAGGATAAATTCTTTATTTTTGCATCTAAAGCCTACACATATTCATGTGTTTCACTACTTGCATAGGTCCTACCTATTATTACATCAAGATCTCCTAGAATTTGGCGTAGTGTCATTAGAATTGAATCTATAGTTGATAAACATGAGACTCTTGGTAGTCTTTCAATATTTGATTTTATTTTGAACATATCAGATTGATTCTCTAATACAATAATGATTTACAATAGCACTACCATTGCTTGTCATTGGTTCTGGTAAAGGGAGATACTCAACTTCATAGTTGTACTTTGGCAAGCAAAATAATTTAAGAGCAATAACCAAAAAGTATCGAAATGGACCAAAATGCTTTTGGTACTTTTCTAAAAGTTTTAGAACAACACCCATGAATCCATAATAAGAAATTATAAGACCTTCATGAATGGTACTAGTTTGGACTCTCTTACCCCACCCACATATTAAGAACTCCACTTGCAATGATAATAAATTTTGACATATTTTTTTGCATATATGTTGCAACCAATGCAACCTCCAAACTCACCACAACACAACTTTATTTTTGGTTTCCCCTTCTAGCTTTACTATAACCACCTTAGCCCAAACATATGCAAAATGATCTCCAAGCGCTAAAAGGTCACATACCCACAATTCCCCATGTTCCAAGGCTTCATTTGTGTTGGAAATTATTGTCATTGATGTCAACATTTATGGTTGGGTTGTTTTCATTAATGTCAACATTGATGGTTGTCATTGATGTTAACACTAAGGAGATTGTTGGAAGCTATTGTCAAATTTGATTGTTAGTTGTAATTAATGTCATGCCTTATCAAAGAAGAGAAAAATTGAATAAGTTCATGGTTGGGTGTCAAGCCTTATTAAAGAAGAGAAGAATTAAATAAATTCATGGTTGGATGCCATGTCTTATCAAAGAAGAGAACTAATGAAGTTCATGGTTGGATTCCATGCCTTATCAAAGAAGTAGTATTGATGATGTTCATATAATGCATTATTACTATCAGCAGAATTGATTTCATAAAGATATATTTAGATAAGGATTAGAAGCATGAATGATGTTGGAGAGATGTTGTTGAAGGTCTATAGTTTGTTGCATTCTCTCTCCTGATGTTCTTGACAATAAATGAGCTGCTAAAATTTTTGGCCTCTGCAAGTTGCTCAAATCTTTATGGTTCAAGATGTTGCATTGAAGTTTGTTCAGGAGAATATTTTTCATTCCTTAGTTGTTGTATTTTTTGTCTTACATTTTTTAATTCAATGTCAGTGCTTTGTGTACATTGCACTCCTATCTTTTCAAGTCACCTATGTTGTCGAGGAGGTTCCTATGATTCCATAAGGTTGATAGTGTTGCTAGTTGTCTAGACTCTTGTTGTCTATTGAATGTGTTCACAATTTTTTTGCAATGTCTCAATAACAATATCATATGTTGAAGTGGTTTTTAAGTTGTTCTACAAACGTTATATCATCCAATTACGTATTTTGTGTTTCCTGAATAATTGTTTTGTACCTATTTGGTCTATGGTGGCTATTGATGGCATGACAGTATGAAAGAAGTGTATGGAAGTGATGTTGGGTGTTCAATAAACATCCCTATGTGATCCACATGTTTCTAATTGACCACCTTGTTGCCACATTATGTCTTGAGTTGGATTTATGGGTTATTTTTGGGTATTTGGCCAATAAGGCTTGGTCCTTTGCTTGGGCTATGTGCATGGGGGGTTGTGCCAACAATGGAAGATGTGTAATGATAGATTTGGGTCCTGACCTGCCATGTTTATGACCTCATCAAGTAAATTCAATTGAAATATTTTTTATGGGATGAGTAGTAATGTGCTTCAATGTCTCATCCACACGTTTCCTTGATTCCAACTTAGGTTGATGTGCATCTACATGTAAACATTTTGGATCACATTGAAAGAAGTATTAAGATTGTGTTTGATCCTCTCTATCCTCGAGATAATATCACATCATGCTTTGGTGGTTAACCAATTGAATTCATTGTTTATTCTCTTCATGTCCGACCTAATTGAAAAATTAAAGTGTTGCAGTGGATATAAATACAAGATCATTTCAGATGCAACAGGGGTGGAGAAGTGTAAAAGTGTGAAAAATTATGTGAGTGAGTATTGAATATCCAGAAGAGATAGTGCTAAATATTGTGAAAGGAAAAGATAAATTGGCCTTGAATGCCTTAGTATATAGAGAGTTGTGTTTACAATATTTATAATTCTCTTATAAATTTTTGTATTGTACTCTAAGATAGTGAATCTCATCAGGTCCATTGTATCTTGCACTTGAAGTTGGTTGGTACTTTAGTGTTGTGACTCCTTTTATCTTGCTCTAAGGCAGTGAGCCTTCTTGCAAGTCTTTTGGTAGTGAGCCTTATATTGTGTTAATTCTCATCGTGGTTTTTCTATCATTGGGTTTTCCATGTAAATATGGTGTCTCCTTGTGCATGTGTGTGTTCTCTACATCTTTCTTTTTGCTTATAATTTGATTACTACTATATCTTTCATTTGTAATTTTTTTTGAAGGTGTTAAAAGATTCAAAGTGATATATTCTTCTTTGTTACCACTCTGCATAAAGTTCCATCTTTATTTTCTAAAGAAGTTTGAGTTGTATTGAAAGTTTCAAGTTCTAGAAGGTGTTAAGTTTTGAGCAAACTGATTCACCCTCCCCCTCTCAGTATCTGGAAGTGTTCAATAATTGGTATTAGAGACAAGTTCCTCTATAGAATCTTAACAGCTCGAGGAAAAGTTCCAAGATGGCACATGATCTTCATACAAGGGTCCTAGGTTTGATGGGACTAATTGCTCCTTCTGAAAATTGAGAATACAAGGTGTAGTGTAGAAAATTATACTCCTTTCTAAGTGATTGTAGAATTTTACACTTAATTTTGACCTACTTTAGTGACCTCCCATTTATACATTTTTACCCTTCAAAATAGGCCCCTAATTCCCTTTATTATGCATCCCTAGGACTATTTTTATCATTTTCCAACACCACAACATGCATTGAACAAAGGCATTTAATAAATTAAAGGCCCCAAAATAAATGAGTCTTGGCAATTTAGGCCAAGGGTGAATGGGTCCCATTTAGGTTCCAAAATCTAATTTGAAATATTCTTTTGGTGGAATTTTAATGATCTAAAGTCAAGTTACAAAGGTCGGCTATTGGAATTCAATAATCAAGAAATTAGAGAAGCCTATAAAACCTAGTCTTTTCACCATTTCAAACTAGGTCGACAAGATATTGAGAATATATTCACAAGATTAGCACTCAAGAGAAAGGAGAGAACATTCAAGCAAGCAAGGTTGAAGTCTTAGAGCAACATTTCATTTGTTTTTGCAGGTCTTCAAGCTCATGTTTCCAAGTTAGATCAAGCATTGTTCATGATTTGGAGATTGATGCCTATGGTGGATCATGATGAGTTCTAAGTTTTGGGACATGCACCTAGCCATTCTCCCTAACCTAATGATTTTTTTTCTAAGTGATCCCATCTTCTATCTTCATTCTACTATCCACCTAAAGCAAGGTATAATTAGATTTCAGATCTATTAGGGTGTTTTGACCTCTCCATAATAAAGTCTTTGTCATTTTTCATATTCATTTAGGGATCTTATTCAACACACTTGAATAAGGTTTATTTAAATTTTAGCTCTTAGTACCTTAAATTCACTTAAGGTTAGGGCTTGCACACATTATCATTTATCAGATTTCCATCTTTTCATTAAAGTTTAATTACAAAACTTAAGGTTTGACTGAGGTAAACCCCCATTCAAACAAACCAAAATTTTCAATTTTTGTGATAGATCCAAAATTTGGATTGAAGAGTTGCAAGTATAGGAGCACAGTGCAAAGTGAGGGCTACAAAATCAACTTTTGAATTCTAGAAAATGACACAAAGACCCATTCGCCCTTGGAGGAATGAGTCCTGATAGGATGCTTTATGACATTTTTGGACACAGTGTCCTAACCTTCTCAGATCTTCCAGTTGATTACTGTTTCTATTAGTTTTATAATAATACTTCATGTTTCAAGTGATAGATCTCATAAATTAGATTGTTAATGCACTTTTATTCTTCTCCCAAAACTTGTGTTCATACATATTTTGTTGTTTTTCTATCATAAGGAAGTTAGGGCAGCAAAGTGTCCAAACTTGTGGTTGACTCACCTTAAGGGTTGTAGGTCAATACTAATCATTTGTGTCACTCTCCCTCTTCCTAATGATATAGAAAAATGTGGATTTGTGATTAGGTGCACACCCCCTTTGTGCTTTTTGGCATAGGTCTCTCATTTCTAGGTCTTCCTATTTCATCCTTCTTCCCCCTCTTTTTCTTTATTTCATTTTGGTGAACTTGACTTTGTACATCTTAAATTCTGATTTAGAGACATTCAAAACCTTAGATATAGGTTTTCATTAGTGTTTTTTTGCATTAGTGTGCTTTGCATTGTATTTAGAGTTTAGTTTTGCATGTTTGCATCATTCAAAGTCATTAAATATTAAAAAAAATTATTCATTTTGCATAGATCTTGCATTGTTGTTACATTAAGAGCGTCCTTTAGTCATTTAGATTCAATTTTACTTCAAAATTGTATTCCAAAAGTTGTCATTTTTCTCACTACTTATCACTATTTACACTTGCATTATGACACTTGAAACTGGAAAATTGTCACAAAATTATAGTTTGTAACCTAAAATAGAAAACACTAGCAGTGATTCAAATTTAGCATCTTTCAGTTTCCAAAACCCTAAATAAGGACCCATTTGCCCTTGAGCGAACCTATCCTTGTACAAGTGTCCTGCCAAATTTTTGGGAGCATGTTTATCTTTGTCTGTGCTTTTTGATTCTACTATCAAATTTGAGAATTTTATTTTTATAATAATATGTTTTACACATATAAGATAGTTGCACTTTTTCTTAAGTATTGAATCAAATTGAAAAAATTGCATGTTTAAGTTGTGGATAGTTTCAGATCTGTATACATTTGTTTTATTTTCAGTATCATTTCATAGCTTAGATAGATTACTTTACATTTTACAATCATTGGAAACTATAAACTACCCTAAAAACATCAAAACAAAAAGCATAAACTAAATGAAAACACTTGGAGAAAGCATAGTTATTTGACAATGTTGGATCTCTTTATTTAAGTTAACACATCCCTCAAGCCTTTTAGTAGTGATGACTTTGGCATGCTAGATGAAGCCCTTGAGGATTTCATCTCACAAAGTTCATCCACTAAATCTTGTCATAACAAAACAAAACAAAACAAAGGGAAGTAAATTCAATCAAACCTCAGCTTACCATTTACCCAACCCCATACCAACAAAAAGTTCAAACCAAACCTATGCTTATCATAGGACCACCTCAACTTGTTGGAAGTATCTTGAAATTTTCAAGGCAACTCACTAGTAACAATGTTTCGAAACAATCTAATTATCATAATGTTGCGCATACATACAACACAAGGACCAATAGGCAACCACAAACCATATCTACTTCATTACCACTTCCTCAACCTATTTTTTCTAGTGCTCCTCATTTGCCTTTGCATAGTGGAAAGGAGTATGATCTTGTGGAACAACTTCACAACACTCTTGCTAAGATTTATTTATGGGATCTCATTCAGGCATCACCGAATTACCATAGCATGCTTCAAAATTATTTACAAGTATTGGTCCCTCCTAGTGTGCAACCAAATGATGTAGCAACCTTAATCCAAGGTATGAATCCATTCAATATTGATATTGTCTTTCATCAAGATGAGTTACCTCCATTGGAGATACAAAAAAAATATTAGGAATTGATGATATTGGTTGTTACTAATAGATATGGAATAAAAATAACTCTCATCACCAATAATAGATTGGCCCTTAATGTGTGGTGTAACACTTTTGGATAAGATTGGAGTGGATAAGACTAAGATTAAACATGACTCCTTATCTATTTGTGGGTTTGATAATGTGGGAAACGAATCTCTTGGTGTGATAACCTTACCTGTGACAATTGGAAAAGTTACCTTGCAAACTCCTATCCATGTCATGCCTCACGAGCTCTCATATAATCTTCTTTTGGGCAGGCCATGGATTCATGAAATGAATGGAGTCCCTTCAACCCTTCATCATTTAATGAAGTATATTTATAAAAATCAGGTCTACACAATCAAAGTTGACCTCCAAGAAGAAAATTGCTTCCAAACTGAGAAAAATAGTCCTTTGAAAATATTAATACCAACCTCACAAGTAGAACATGTGCAAGAAGAAGAAAAAGAGATTTTTCTTGCAACAGTTACAAATTTAGTGGATGATGATTGGGGCTGATTGGATTTTACACCTACGTTCATGGGAGAGTATAAAATCGCCACAAAAGAATCAAGAAAAGAAAAAGGAAAAAAAAGAATGTCAACATAACATATGGAGGAACCATCAACAACATCTAATTCAATGATTATAGAAGAAGACACAAGTTACACAACAAGTTATGAGGATATTGATCATGATCAACTGCCATCTTTGAAAGCAATGGAAGCTATTTATGGAAGAGGATATCAACTCTTGAAGCAACTTGGTTATAGTGGAAAAGGATGTGGTGTGAAAGAACAAGGCATTTTTGTCCCTATAGAGCCTAACATACAAGGAATAAAAAATGGTCTTGGATATTGCCCTTCTAAGATAACAAAAGTAGAAAAAAGGCCTTCACTAAACATCAACACCATTATACAAGATTATTCTAAGACAAATCTCACATTAAAGCATCCTAAATTAATATATACCACAAGTGATCAATCATTGGATTATTTTCAACATGATGAAGCTTTGGAAGAAATGTTGGGAGTTTATGACAAGTGACCAACTCATCACCACAAACAATGATTCACTTGTCCCTTAATCACTAAGGGATACTCTGATGAAGAAAAGAAAACAAGTGATATTGAACAAGATAAAGAAGAATAAATTCTTGAAATTCCAAATCAAAGTTCATTACTTGTGGGAAATATAATTAACATACCAATGGACACATCTAACGAAGAGAAAGTGATTCAAATAGGAAAGTTCCTTGATTATGATAAACGCAAAGAACATGCAACACTATTACATGACTCTTTTGAACTTTTTTCTTGGACTTATTAGGATATGCTAGGTATTTTTGCTAAGATAGTTACACATAACATGTCCTTGAAAAGAATGCTAAACCGATAAGACAAAAGATACACAAGATGAATCCTAAAATAGCATTATTCATTCAAGTTTAATTTGAGAAGCTCCTAGGTGTTGGCTTTATTCGTCCTATAGATTATTCACCTTGGATTTCAAACATTGTAGCAGTGGCAAAGCCTGAAAATCGTACTAGGATGTGTATGGATTTTCATGGTCTTAATAAAACATCTTTGAAAGATTATTTTCCCCTTCCTAATATTGACATGATAGTAGATTCAATTGTGGGCCATGCTTTATTATCATTCATGGATGGCTTTTCAAGCCATAATCAAATATTTATCAACCCTCGGGATCAATACAAGATACCATTTACTACACCTTGGGGAACATTATGTTGGGTTGTGATGCCTTTTGGATTAAAGAATGCTAGGATAACATATAAAAGAGCTATGACATTGATATTTCATGATTACATACATAAAATTTTGGAAGATTATGTTGATATTCTAGCTAAATCCTTAACTCGTCAAGACAATGTTAAAATCTTATGAAAGATCTTTGAAATAATGTGCAAGTACAACATAAGATTGAATCCAAAAAATGTGTCTTTGGTGTGGATAGTGGAAAACTCTTAGGTTTTATAATGTCCCACATAGGCATTGAGATGGAAACAAATAAGATTGATATTATCATTAACATGCCACCTCCGAAGAACATGGAAGAATTCAAGCTATTTATCATTTTGTGGATCATACCTTACATTTTACACAACTTCTTAAGAAGGAATCAAAATTTAAATGGAATTACTATTGTAAACAAGCCTTTGAAATTTTGAAACAGTATCTCGCAACTCATGTTTTACAACCCACTATTAAAGGAAAACCATGTATCCTTTATATATTAGCATCTGCCCATGCTCTAGCAGCATTGTTGGCTCAACAAGATGATAATGGTAAAGAACATCTTGTTTATTACATTAGCAAAATTTAATAGATTATGAAACTCAATACTCAACAATAGAAAAACAATGTTTAGCCCTTGTGTTTGCTACAAGAAATTTGAGACACTATTTACTAAATGTGAAAGTTCATGTGGTTACAAAGTCTGATCCTCTAAAGCATCTCTTCGCTAAAACAGACTTATCAGGATGCTTAGCTAAATGGGTTATGTTTTTAAATAAGTTTGATCTTAAATTTGTCCCTCAAAAGGAAATAAAAGGACAAGCCTTGACCAACCATTCAGTTGATGCTCCTTCTCCATTAACATTACCTAATATGGACTCATTCCCCAATGAGAGTGTGTTGACAACTGAAAAAGAGACATGAGAATTGTATGTTGACAGTTCTAAGTGTCGAACTGGCTTTGGAGCAGGGGTTTTATTAAAACCACCTTCAAGAAAGCCTATTCCCTTATCTTACCATTTAAGCTTCCTATGTACAAACAACACTACAGAGTATGAGGCCCTAATTGGTCTAATACATGCATCTTTATCCTTAGGTGTTCAAAACATTTTCATATTTAGTGATTCTCAATTGATCATTAAACAAAATAATGGATCCTATCAAGCGAAACATAAATTAGTCCAATATAAAAACCTCAAAATTCCATTGCTTGAATGCTTTGAATCACATACCATTGACAAAATTCCTCAAAAGAATAATCAACATGTAGATGCAATGGCAAGTGTCACTTCCCTTGTATCTCTTGATGATCCTTCTATGGATTTCACATTCATCGTCCATACAATTACCAAACCATGAATAGACGAAAAAGTGAAAGAAGCATTAGTGACTAATATTGAAGCCTCTAATAAATGGTACCCACTGATATTTAATTATTTAAAAGAAAGTACCTTTCCTAAACCAACCACTAAGAATATTAGAGCTTGTATTTGGAAACTTGCTACTAGATACATTATCCTAGCAGATGTCTTATATAGACAATCCTTTGATGGTCTTTTACTTCAGTGTCTTAAACAATCAAAAATCCCTATAGCCCTTGAGGAAGCTCATGTTAGTGCTTGTGGGGGGTATTTTGGGGGAAGATCATTATTTCAAAAAATATTTTTTTTGGGATATTATTGGAGACATACGAAACAAGATTATTTCTACCGTGTTAAGAAATGTCACAAATGTTAGGAGCATAACAATTTGATTCACGCTCCCACTTCTAAAATTTGTTCCCAAGTTCCTATTTGGCCATTTTGGGTTTTGGGTTTAGATCTCATTGGAAAGATATCCCTTCCCTCTTCTTCTAGACATACATTTATAATAACCACTACAAATTATTTCATGAAATGGGTAGAAGCAATTCCTCTTTGTTCCACAACAACTGATGCAATTTTTTGTTTCATATTGGAACACATTATTGCTCGCTTTGGTCTTCCTTCCACATTAGTTTAGAATAATGGTATGCCATATAAGAATAATGATGTGAATAAATTTTTGGAAACATTTCACATTCAACACCATTTTTCAACACCATATTACCCACAATCTAACGGGCAAGCGAAAGAAAAAAATAAAACACTTGAACAAATCTTGTAGAAAACAATAAGAAAACATAATAAGGATTGGCACACTCAAATATCATATGTGTTGTAGGATTATCACATGAATAGTATTCAAACATCTATAGGAAATACACCTTATAACCTTGTTTATGGTGTTGACGCAATGATTCCCTTGGAGTTAGAAATTCCTTCATTGTGGATTTCCTTTCGAGGACTTATTGATGATACCACTTATAAAGAGAAATGGTTGCAACTTGAAATGCTTGATGAACATCACATTAATTCTCTTGAGCATCTTCAAGCTTATTCGAAAAGAATGCAACACAATTAAAATGATAATGTGATTTCACGCTCATTTAAGAAAGGTGATTTAGTGTTATATGAAAATCAACATAATGTTAATGTTAGCCTAGGTGAAAAATGAAAATTTAATCCGAATTGGTTAGGCCCTTACGTCATTCAGGAGAGCTGTGGGTTTAGTGCATATAAATTAAAATAAATGGAAAGAACACCTCTTTAAGAACCTATTAATGTTGCACATTTGTGTAGATATTACATCTCTTTTGGATAGTATGTATACTAAAGCATGTTGTTAGATTTAGTAGATAATTTTCTATTTTATCTCGCATTGCTTCATCCATGACAAATATTCCTTGTGTGTCTTTAATTATAGAGTGATTTTTCATTAGTTGGATTATTAATTTCTTTTACATGCTATTCAATTTCATGTGTATTGTGTTAAATTAGATCGTAAGGAGCATTTAATTTAACATGATTGCACTTAATACAAGTGTTGTATCTAAATAAACATAAGTGTCTAGGTTAGATCACACATATAAAATTAGATCATGGAGATATTTATTAAATAATCTACACCAAAAATTTTTAATAGATCAAATTGACATCAAATCTAAATAAGAACACATATAGAAACAAAATGCTTATATATTAATAACAATAGTTTATATACATAATCACCACAATGAGGCATGGTACACAAACATAGGTAAATCTAGGTGGGCCTATGACTACTATATCCCTTGGGGCTTAGTGGTGGTGCTTGTTGGGAGATAGTGAATCATGAGTGGCTCATGAAACTAACCCGCACTTGAAGGCATCGAAGCTCGCCCTCCATAGAAACTATGTGTATGAGTAGCATGATGTGTTCCTGCTCTGTCCAATCCTTATCTGCATGTAGTCTCACCTGATCAGCCTAAACTATAGCTAGCTCTCCCTAAATTCTATCGAGCTCTACCTATATCACAACCAATAACTCACTCTCAGTTGGAACAAGTGGCTCGAAGCTCCTCATATGTAGCTTGAAGCTTTGTAAGTGCAACACTCGACTGCTCATCCCAAACTTTGTAATACTCCAGGGTGCTCATAGCATCATCATATGTAGTACTCCATCGTACCAGAGGCTCAAATAGATCTGAATGGTGCCCCACTATAGGTGGTAGCCCATGCTCTACTTGTGTAGTCTAATGTGGGGGCAAGACGGGGGTCATCTATGTAATGACCTATCTAATTAAATCTTTCCACCCCTAGATGTCACCTATACAAATAATATCATAAAATACATTAGAACATGATATAATAAGAAAACTATAACTAGAACTTAAAAGAATAATAAAATTAATACCTCATTACCTAGGCCACCAACCCACCAATTAGAATTATGATGGGTAGGAAGTGTGGAGGGTGCATCACCATTGCTCTCTCCATGCTCATGAGATTTCATGCCTGTTGTGCTCACTGATTGTGATCAAGTGACTCTGGGAGGAACCATAGTTCTCTCCTCTAAGGCATCCACAAAATCCATTGGCTCCACACGATCATCTCTCATAGGCTGCTCCTCCTTGTCCTCCTCATCCTCCTCATCCTCCTCATCCTCATCAACCATCTCAGTCAATCTGTCATCATCTATATCACCATCCATGGCTCCCTCCTCTCTCCTCCCCATGACCTAAATGAGTTCCAACATCACCAATGGGGTGTTGCATAAGGAAGACTGCTATAGGTCATGCTCCCATCCACAACTACTCGTAGGATATCGTGGTAGCTATGTCATCCTGATCTACTGTAGGGGGAATGTTAGTATCCTCATTAAAATCGTTGGAAATCATCAACCATAGGTCATTATATGTCCCCTAGATGGGCATTGCTTTGTGCTGCTCTCAAATAAGTAGATCGTGGCCTAGGTGATACCTAGCTCTATCTGAACTATATCATGACACGATCGTAGTATAATGGGAAGACTATATAATCATGTCGCCCTAATAAGATCCTATCCTACCTCATCCTCACAAGCTCTTGTGTGGTATCTAACCACTATGGTATGGTCCTATAGGGTCTCCATACTATGTCATCCTCATTGATTTGATCAAACATAACCCTCTAGAACCACAAGTCCCCAGCCTACCAAAGCAGTCTTAGTATGCAGATGAAAGCTCAAGGGTTGTAGACATGTAAAATTGACTTGAAACCTATCACACACCTCAAACAACATCGAACAACACTTAACAATATCAAACAACACTGAACAACATTGAACAACCTCAAACAACATCAAACAATATGGAACATCGTCTCTAATCATCTAGTAACATCTCAGAATGACTCAGAATCATCCCATAACATCTTAAAATGACTTGGAATCATCCTGTAACATCTTAGAATGACTTGGAATCATATTGTAACATCTTAGAATGGCTCGGAATCATCCTGTAACATCTCAAAATGACTTGGAATCATCCCGTAACATCTTAGAATGACTCAGAATCATCTCATAATGTCTCAAAATGACTCGAACTGACTCAAAATCATCTTGTAACATCTCAAAATGACTCAGAATCATCTTATAACATCTTGGAGTGACTCATAATCATCTTGTAATGTCTTGGAACATCTCAAAATCGCCTCGAAACAACTCAGAATCATCCTGTAATATCTTGGGACATCTCGAAATCACCCCAAAACAATTTAGAATCATCTTGTAATGTCTTAGATCACCTCAGAATCATCTCACAACATCCCCACATCACACCACATCAAAACGACATCAAAAACCCTAATTCCTCTATTAATTGAATAATACAACATTATTTAATAAATTCTCTTTTCATCATTTCAGATGAATTAAAAAAAATCATTTATTTAATAAAGACTTGAAAACTTTAATTCCTCTATTGATTAAATAAAACAACAATATTTGATTAATTCACATTTCATCATTTTGACTAGTTAAATAACTCACATTTATTTAATAAAGTCTTAATCCCACTTTATTTTGTCCTAATTGATTAAATAACGCTAATTATTTAAATTACGTCACTAAATCACCTTATTCCTCTAAGTTGAATTACAACACTTTTCTTCCAAAATTTTGAATAATTAAATCAAACTATTCAAGTCAATTATCAAAAATCAAATCAAACTAATGCAACTTTGTTTGCAAAATTCAAACTTGATTTGCATATTCAACTCCAAAAAGGAATTAATTAGTTTAATTAATTAATTCATATTCCTCACCCACTTTTTGATTGAGCAAATTATGATTGTTGACTGAGCAATCTAATCTGTTAACTAATCAATCCAAATTGTTAACTAAACAATCTATATTGTTAACTAAGCCATCACATTCCTAACTAATCCATCAAATTCCTAACTAAGCCATCACATTCTTGACTGATCAATCTAAATATGTTAAACTGATCAATCACATCCCTGACTGGCCAATCTATTTCTCAATCACCCAAATTGTGCAATCAACTTTGCAAAATTTTCTCATGTCTAAATCCTCTCAACACACTTTGACTATTCATCTAGATATTCTTCAACATGATCTTGATCGTCCATTTCAAATCACATCTTCTATATAAAAAACCCCTTTCCTCACAAATAAGGATCGCAGAATCAACATACATTGAGCAACAAAGTGTTGTCAAGAACACCATTGATAAAGCTTCACCTTTTCTTTGATAAACCAACCAAAACAAACATTCATCAAGATTTTTGTACACGAACTTTGGAGGCTTCGCATTGATAAGAACAACCCAACATTAGGAAAATACACTCCACTACGAGATGGTAATGTTACATTGTTTTACACATTCATTTTGCTATCATAGATTTGTTCATGCATGTTAGGATAGCTTAGTTTCATTTCATGTGTGTAGGTTAAGATCTTAGATTAATATGTTCATATTAGCGTAGATTCTTAGATTTAACATGTTTGATTTGTCTTTTGGTCTAATGTTCTCCCCCTCACACATTTTGGCACACCCAGTGGGACCCTTGTTCCTTCCTCTAATGTTCATTTGAGTCACTTTTGAAGTTGTAGGTCTCAGAAATGCATCTGATAGAATTTTCACGCGCCTATCCAAAAAACCTGAGCGCTTGTCCAAAAAACTTGAGCACTTGTCTATCAAGAAAACTACGCTATTGTCCAAAGAACTGCACTATTGTTATGGGAATGACACTTTTATCTAAAACCTACACACTTGTCTCTTTTATGTGCATTGTATTTCTTTTTCTGAGTAGTTGTTTTGCCAGACAAGTGCACGAGTCCTACACTATTGTAATAGGTTTTTTCACCAACTTTTGTTTTTTTTTTATGTGTAATCAAGAATTGATAGGTCTAATGTAGGATTCTAGTAACTTTAACATTTTTGTTATAGGGAATATGATCGGTCCAAGATTTTCCAATCAACAAACTTTTTTTTATTAACTTAGGAAATTTCGTTTGGTGCTCTAAAATGAACAAACAACAAACTCACATTTGGTTTGGTGCTATTAAAAATTGAACCAAATTTAAAGCTTTTCTAAGTTAGGAACTTTCATTTGGTGCACTGAAAATGAACAACAACAAACTCACATTTGATTTTGGTGTTATTAAAATGAACCAATTTTAAGCTTTCTAAATTAGGAACTTTGATTTGGTGCACTAAAAATGAACAACAACAACCTCACATTTAATTTTTCTGTTGTTAAAATGAACCAATTTTAAGCTTTCTAAGTTAGGAAATTTCATTTGGTGCTCATAAAAAGAAAAAAAAACACTTCAATTTTGGGCTCTAAAAAATGAACACATTTTATGTTTTCATAATTAGGAACCTTTAAATTTTGGTGCATCGAAAAAAAAGGGGCGAAAAACATTTTCCATTTTGTTGACGTACACACGTTTTACATTTGTTGACCAAGATAGGACTAGGACTGTTTTTTTAGAAACACTTCTATTGGAGCTCATAAAAATGAACAAATGTTTCTTTATGATTTTTCACCATTGCTATCTTAACTGCTTGATGTCCTGAACACTTCATATTGGTACAAGTTAAAAATAACTTTTTTTTCTCTACTCAATTTTTTGGGGATAGCATCGCTCGAGTTGTTTAAAATGAATCAATTTGCTATAGATTATTCATTGTGCATTCATTGATTGGCAAAGCTAAAGTGTTTTATCTTCTCCCCTCGCACCTTTTGCCGATCTTGGGTGAGCGAAAGAACATTTTTGAGCATTGCACTTTAATTATAAGTTTACCTTAAAGAGGGGGCTTGCCTTGAGATACATCTCACGCTAGAGAACTCATTGCAAGGTCTTGAAGCACATTTACTAGGAGGGATATATTAAAGGTTGTGAAATTATAATAAAGTAGCTTCAATTTGTGATGACAATAGACTGGCCTAATCCCATACCTTAAGTAGAACAAGAACGGTTAAAGAGCCTTAAGTGGCCAGTAGGTGAGTTTCATATTTTTCATGTTCACAGTTATCACTAAGAACCAAATTGTTTTAGAGGTCGCCATGTTATCCAAAAACATTATTTGAAAGTAGTGCATTGGAATTTACTTTTGAAAGGTTTCTTTCCATGTTCGACTATAGGCCTGTGCCATCATTTGCATGTAAAATCATCTCTTCGGAGCATGAGGCAGGCCTACCTAAGAGAATGGTGTCTATCCCCTAGGGTTGTAATTACTAGTTTATGTTAAACTTGCCCCATTACATTCAAAACAATTTGACATCAAATTATGTGATTTATTTAAAGAAAAAGAACACATTCAAAACAAACACTGAATGAGATGGTTGAACCACAAACCCTTTGATTTAGTGCATACTTGTGAAAGAAGCCTTATGTTTGCACCCCTTTGAAAGGATCTTTCCTTAAAGGTTTCCAAACATTTTGGCTTTGATTTCTAGGTACATTAATCAAAGTAAACATTTGGAAACTATGGCTTAGCTATTGTGATTTCACAACCTAAGTTATAGACATGAAGGTCACATAATTCCATGCTTGTTGAGTCATTCCAAGTGGTGTCTTATCACTTGCCATACTTCAAACACAGAGAAAAGGTTGAGAGAGAGTTGTTTATAAGATCATTGTTTGAACCAAAACAATTGGAAAGCCAGAAGATCAGATAGTCCCACATCCATTATTTCCATCCTACCTATTTGAAATCAAAATCAAACAAATCATTAAGGTCATTCCTCCACTCAGAAGTCCATGATATCAACAGTTACTTGGTACTCACATATTGTACAATTAAGTTGTCCCGCAACATATCCTCTAGACAAGGAAGTGGAATATAGACCTTAGTTCTTCAACATTTTGATTTCCAAAAATTAGTATCATTCTAAAACAACACTCAAACCCTAGGGTCTTAAGCTTCACAACAACCATCCCATAACACCATTAAAACTTTATGACCATTTGGTGACCAATTGCCCTAGTTCAACAACCAGATATAGTAGCATCAATCGTTCAACCTAGTCTCACATATATCGAAGGTGAACAAATTGACATCATAAGTAGCTTGAGAACCTTCATTTTTCAAAAGAACGAAACACCACACCAGTTTCTCACCACATCAATTGTCCTAGACAAAGAGGAAGAGAAAGCTGACATAGCAGTAGAGAGACCTATATTACCACCTCCCGCGTGGCAATAATTATACCCTTCATGATCTCAAGCAAGGTAAATATCCCTAAGGTAAAGTCCACAGGTCGTCATTTTAGACTTAGGAATCTTTGTCCAAAATCTCTCAAGAAACACATTTGGGCACTTCACAAAACTAGAACTAGGTTGGTATACAAATTTTACAAACGTGCTTGAAGGAACAATCCAAAATTGTATTTTTCCTACTATGGTCAAAATCCTGGTCTGTTCCAATAGTTCTAGCATCTCACATAATCTGTAGGACAACATCAAGTCTTTAGGATATTGAGTCACCTAGAGAGTACACCACTCTCCCACAAGGAACCCAAGTTGTTTATGACAACCATGAGATCACAACATAGGAAGAAAATGGAAGCAAACAAGAACAACACTAGTATCCCACCAACAAACACCACAAATGACAGAAGTGACCCATGAGGATATAACACAAGTCACCTTATGATAGGGTATTGAGTATCAAAACATCCCCAAAACATGTCAATCGATTACCCAAATTACTCTTATCAAGGGTCACAACATCAAGGGTTTCAAAACCCCCATCAAGGAATAAGTCCAAAACATCAAATTACCCTAGATAAAATTTAGAGAGATCTTGAGGAACTTAAACAAAATCGAAATCTAATGTATCGTCGATGCCATGTGAAAAGTTGAAACATTACATATCCAAAACAAATAGAAATTATTCTACAAACACCCCAATATCCACATCAACAAAACTTCCAATATCAACAGTATCAAGAAGTTCCGCAACATCAAGGTGTACCTCAAGTGCAATATCAAAATGTACCTCAATCGCAATATCTAGAAGTTTTGCAACACCAAGGTATACCTCAAGTGCAATATTAAAATTTACCTCAAACACAGAATCAAGGAGTTCTACAAAATCAAGAGCAAAATAATCAAGAAAAACCATAGAGGAAAGATTACTAACTAGGAAGGAAATTCACCCCTTTGGGAGAAAATTTAGAGGTAATCATGCATGAAATAGTACAATAGGAACTTATTGTTGGATGTTGTGGTTATGTTGTTGATATGTGGTTGTCATTGATTCCAACACTATTATCATGATGATTCTAAAGGCTGTATATGTCGAGGATATTGAGAAAATTATAATAAATATGTTGCAGGTAGTCTGTGAAGCTGTGAAAATCTGAGTAGTGAAAAGTTTTGTAAGTTGGTAATCAGAAGTCACGCATTAAATGATTTGTTTCTAAGCCTATCTAGTATGTTCTCTGGAAGTTTCAGAGGTGCACATCAAGATTGGAGCGAGTTATGAGTTTCTGAGTTCCTACAGTTATTTTGTTACTATAGCAGGTGTTTTTTGAAGAAGAGAATGCAATTCTGGTAAATTAAGTTTTTTTGTATGATCTTGTGATTTTCAGTGATGGTTGTAGATCGTACTCTATCATTGTTGTATGTCTGCATTGATTGGTGTGATCGTGATCAAATATTTGTCCTTTGTGTGTTCGAGTTTTCATGTTCTTGGCTGACATGGTGGTTGTAGCATGTTGTGGATTCTTGTGGATTAATATTTTTATGTTTGGCGTGTTTGAGGAAGTTTATTAGGACCTCATTATTTTTTGACTGGCTATGGTTGGTGCACATTGAGATTTGTTCATGAATTGGGCTGACAGTTTGTAATTTATTCTTTTATCTTTGGCCGACATAGTTGTTAATGTAATTCCATGTAGCGGATATATAAGAGCGATTGTTTCTTCATTTTGTGGTGTGCGAGATGTGCTCAATGAATGTATATGAAGTGTGAATGTGAAATGTGCGAATAAATATCATATCATTTGATTTTAGAGCAGAGTGTGAAAAATATTGAGCGAAGTGTGAAGAAGTATTTCTATGCCTAACCTGAACTGTCATCAGGATTTTGAAGAAGCTAATTTATCAGTTCAACCTCATCATATGGATTTAATCTAATTGTTTTATGTAAGGCAGTGAGTTTTTCCATTTGAGCAATGAGCTCTAGGTAGTGTGTCTGAATGCATGTGTATTCCTTATTCATTTCTTTTATACTTTTAACAGGGTATAAATTATGGATTAACCTCCATCGTGCTTTTTCCCATAATAGGGTTTCCATGCAAAAAGCTTAGTTTTGTGTATTTATGATGTGTTGTTGATGTTGGCATATGGCTTGTAAGTGTTGGTATATGGCTTGTAAGTGTTTTCATTGATGGCAACCTAAGTCATTCATTCGGTCCACAGTCTAGTTTTGGTTTACATCGGCAGAACAGAGTGAAGAATAGGGCATTCGGTTAAAGGCAATAAAGTTGATCTAAATTCCTCACCGGACTATTATTTTGGGTTATGAATCTCAGAGGAAGTTTTTTGATGTTTTTAATAGCTTATTCATGTAATATCTCAATGCAAATTAATTGGTGATCGATCTAGGAGATCCGGTGCACTAATATTTTGGTTATTTGTACTAGCAAGTCGACTCATCAAATATAGTAAATACGGATGTATAAGGAGCAATTAATTAAATATTTTTGTGCTCGATTATGTTTTTTGGGTCCCTACTATGTTTAGGACGACTATGGGTGGTGCACATAAAGATTTAATTAAGGATCTAGCCGATAGCTGAAAAGCGCTTAATGTTTTATGAAGTCGACATATGAATGATCAAATCCTTGATAGCGGATATATAAGAGATCAGTTTTATCATTTTGGTATAGCAAACATAGAGAATGTGTAGAATGCAAAATATATCAGTGTGGGGTGTGAAACTCAGTAGAGTAATAGTGTGAATTTATCTATGTGTGATGTGAAGAGAAGAAAAGTGAAGAGCAGAGCAAAGTGAAGTGCAAATTCAAACAAAGGATCCAGAATCTAATCTATGAGCTTCACCGAAACTGTAACCTGGCATGAATAGATGCTACTATCTCAGCTCAACCTTTAGATGGTTTTAATCTGAACTTTTGTAAGGCAGTGAGCCTTCCCTTTAAGCATTGAGCTCTAGGAAGTGTGTCTAAATGCAAGTGCATTCTCTTTTGTACAACTTTTATTTGAGTACTCAAATTGTGGATTAACCTCCACCATTGTTTTTCCCCTAACAAGGTTTCCACGCAAAAATCCTTGTGTTATAGTGTTGTGGATGATTTCCTTAAGTGTTTGTATCTTTATTTTGGTTGAATGTTCAAATGGTTTTAATAACAGATTAATAAAGTTAAGATTTATTGAACACTGATTCACCCCCCCTCTCAATGTTCCCTTGAGTCCAATAGTTGATTCATGATTTCACTGTTAATTATCAGATCTGAGATTAAAGGTTGATTAAGGTTAAATAAGTTTAAATTCTATGACAATTGATTCACCCCTCCTCTAAGTTGTCTATTCTTGTTTTTCCAACAATTGGTATCAAAGCAGGTTCCTTTGAAGAATTTTAATAGATTGAGGTGATCTGAGATGACATCATACAAGAAGGATAGTCCTAGATTTGATGGTACAAACTAATCTCTATGTAAGGTTAGAATGGAGTGTCATTTGAAGTGCATTGGTGAACCCTTCCGGAAGATTACAAAGAACATATATAATATTCCTCAAAATGGTCCCTCTACTCCTGATGAGATCAAAGAAGTTGAAAACAATACCAGAGCTATAGAAGAATTACTAAGTGTTTTGACTAATTCAAAGATGACAAATGTGATAGGTCCGAAAACAACACATGAAATTTGGAAGAAGCTGGAGGTATTGTATGAAGGAGATGCACAAGTGAAAGTTTCTAAGCTACAAATTCTAAAAGGAAAATGGGAAAACATGAAGATGAGTGAAGATGAAAACATTGTTGCTTTCATGTAGAAGGTAAATGAACTAGTGATGGGTATTAGATGTGTCGGTGGAATTATGGATGAAGATGAGATTGTGGCTAAAGTGCTCAGATTAGTAGCTACTTACAAAATGAAAGCTCATTCTATTGAAGAGCTCAAGAATGTAACAAATGTGACAAGAGACATGTTGATAGGTAAACTAGTTGCCTTTGAGTTGAGTGAATTTGGTGAATCTACTCCTAAATCAAAATATGAATTAAAGCTACTGTATCCAGAAAAATCCAACAGAGGTATGATCCGGGAGAAAGTTCCAGAAAGACATTCAAGTATGAAGATGAGATGAAATAGATTGAAGATGAAGAAAGAGAGCTAGAAGCTCTGGAAGCATTGATTGTGAAGATAGATTCCAGAGGACAAGGTAAGTATAAAGGAAAGTTGCCTATTAAATGTTTCTCTTGCAGTAAGATAGGTCATTTTGCATCAAGGTGTCCTGAAATATTTTCTAAGTACAAGTCTAGATTTCAAAAGAAATGGTATTATGTTGAAGAAGGTGTTACTAATGATGAATCTGATCAAGAAACTAGAAATGAATATGGATGGGTATTCATTGCTATCAAGGAAAATGATGTGGTGTCCACTGAATCTGCTCGTGATAAGAATATTGAGAAATCTCTTGCATCTAGAATTGATGAAAAGGATGAGTGGGTGATTGACAATAGAAGCTCACATCATATCACTGGTGAAAAAATCAAGTTTCTAAGCTTGGAAAAATATGACGGTGTTGTTGTAAGATTTGGAGACAACAATGTTGGTGTGATTTATGGTAGAGGCACTATTTCTCTTGGTGGTAAATATAATACTGATGATGTTCTTTATGTTGAAGGATTGAAGCATAACTTTTTGAGTGTCATAAAAATGGTAGACAAGGGATACAATCTTTAGTTCAAAGATGGTAAGTGCAGGATATTGGGAAGTTCTGGAAATGTAATTTCTTCAGGTACAAAGACAAGAGGTAATATTTTTCATCTAAGTGCTTCTATTGAAATTTGTTTAATTGCTCACGTTGATGTAAGGTTATGGCATAGGAGGTTGTGTCATGTGAATTTTGATAACATTGTCAAAGTAAGCTCCACTCAAGCAGTTAGAGATCTACCTAAGTTAGTGAAGCCTACTAACATAAAATGCAAGGAATGTCAGATGGGAAAGCAGACAAGAATTTCTTTTCAGAGTAAGCAACATCATTCTAATGATGTACTGGATCTGGTGTATATTGATCTATATGGTCCCTCCAGAATCAAAAGTCTACAAGGAGAATGTTACTTTATGTTGATTATTGATGATTACTCTAGGATGATATGGGTTGCTTTCTTGAGAGAAAAACATGAAGCACTAAAAAAGTTTAAATGTTTCAAAGCTATGGCAAAGAATGAGACAGGATTGAAGGTTAAATGCTTAAGGTCAGACAAAGGTGGTGAATTCACTTCCTGGGAGTTCAATTCTTTCTGTGAAGAAGATGGAATCAAAAGATAGTTATCTACTCCCCAGACCCCTTAACAGAACAAAGTTGTTGAGAGAAAGAACAAAATAATTCTAGATGCTGCTAGAACTATGATGTTGGAAGGTAATGTTCCTCATATCTATTGGAGAGAAGTTGTAAGCACTATTGTATATACTATCAACTGGGTAAATGTTAATGGTAATTCTGGTAAGATTCCTTTTGAGTTGTGGTTTGGTTATAAGCCTACTATTAAATATTTCAAAATCTTTGGAAGTAGATGTTATATCAAGAGAGATGAAGATATTGGCAAGTTTGATGCTAGAAGTGATGAAGGAATCTTTTTGGGTTACTTTACTAAGAGCAAGGCCTACCAGTGCTACAATAGAAGACTGAAGAAAATGGTTGAAAGTAAAAATGTCAGAGTTGATGAGGATACTGACAGATCATCCAAATATTGTAGATATCTTTCAAATGACCAACACGATAGTACTGATAATGGAATGCGTAGACACATAATCAAGTTCAAATTATTCTGGTGAATCAAGAGAATCATGAAGGAGAAGCTAGTGGAAGTGTAGAAGTGAGAACAAAAGAACTAGAAGTCAGAGAGAGTCCCAAAGTCCCAAGTTATGTTAAGCTAAATCATTCTAAAAATTAGATTATAGGAGACAAGAACAAAGGTGTGTAGACTAGAAGAAGAATTGTAGGAGAGCATTGTCTAATTTCTAAAACTGAGCCTAGCAATGCCAATGAAGTATGTAAACATGATTATTGGATGGAAGAAATGAAGGAAGAACTGATGCAGATAGACAAAAATGATACATGGATTCTTGTTCACAAACCTCAGGATAAAAATGTGATTGGAACCAAATGGGTCTTTCAGAATAAGTTGAATGAACAAGGTGAAGTTGTCAGAAATAAAGCAAGATTGGTATGTAAAGGGTACTCACAAATGGAAGGTATTGATTTTGAAGAAACCTTTGCCCCTATTGCTAGAATTGAAGTTGTAAGGTTGTTTTTTTCTTATGCTACTTTCAATAATTACGAAGTATATCAAATGGATGTGAAGTCAACATTTCTAAATGGTGAATTAGAATAAATTTATGTTGAGCAACTAGATGGATTTCAACTGATTGATGAAAAATACATTGTTTGTCGATTGAAGAAAGCACTGTATGGACTCAAACAAGCCCCCAGAGCCTGGTATGATAGAATAGATAAATACTTGTTGAAGCTTGGATTCAATAAAGTTACTACTGACAACAATCTATATTTCAAGATGGGTCGGGATAAAGAGCTGATTATTGAAGTCTTTGTTGATGACATTATTTTTGAAGGTGATGATGACTTACATATCAATTTTGCTGATGAAATGAAAAGTAAGTTTGAGATGTCAATGATTGGAGAGCTGAAATTATTTTTAGGATTGCAAATTACTCAGTTAGATGATGGAATCTTTATATCTCAATCAAAATATGTAAGAGAGTTACTGAAAAAGTTTGGCATGGAAGAATCAAAACCTGTAGGTACACCCATGATAACTGGATGCAAGTTATCACAAAATGATGATTTTCCTAAGGAAAATCAAATAAGGTATAGGTCAATGATTGGTGGATTACTCTATTTGACTCAGACCAAACCAAATATTATGAATGTTGTATGTATGGTTGCTAGATATCAAGCTGATCTAAAGGAATCACATGTGACTACAATAATGAGAATTTTCAGATATTTGAAAGGGACAGTTGACTTTGGTCTTTGGTATCTTAAGGATGATGATCTTACTCTGAATGCCTTTACATATCCAGATTGGGCAGGAGATGTGGATGCCAGGAAAAGTACTAGTGGTGGTGCATTATTTTTGGAGAAGAAGTTGGTATCTTGGTTAAGTAAAAAGCAGAATTCTGTTTCCTTATCTACTGTTGAGGAAAAATATATTGTTGTTGCAAACAATTGCACTCAAGTAATATGGATAAAGCAGATGCTGAGAGATATCAAAATTGAGTATAATTAGCCTATTGCTATATTTTGTGATAATTCAAGTGCCATAAACATTTCTAAGAATATGGTGCTACGTTAAAAGATAAAACATATATCTATCAAGTATCACTTTTTGAGAGACAAAGTGAGTGATAAAGAAGTCAAACTAGAGCATGTGCCCACGAAGGAACAAATTGCAGATATCTTCACTAAACCATTGCCTAAGGATAATTTTGAGTATCTAAGAGGAAATTTAGGGTGGATTTCCCCTCCTAATCAGAAGTTAGATGCAAGTATTTGCATCAATCCATGCACTCATAGTCATATTTTGTTTCGGATTGATGTTGTGGTGGCTGCTACTCAGGGGGAGTAGTTAGATGATTCAGATATGCGGTTCAAAGCTTGTGTACCTTTTCCATTGATGTAAAAGGAGGAGAAGAGTAATGTGAAAAACCTTTGTAGAAGAAAGGAGGAGAAGAGCAATCAGAATTAAGGGAGAAGATGGAAGAGTAAAACAATTTGAGAAGAGTTAGTTGTGTTGATGGTATTTTTTCACATCATGTGTTGCCATCAATGCCAAAGGGGAATATTTTTGTATTTAGTGGTTGTGTTGCTGATATGTGGTTGTCATTGATGTCAACACTATTAGCATTGATGATTCTTAAGGATGTATATGTCGAGGATATTGAGAAAATTATAACAAACATGTTGTAGGCAGTTTGTGAAGTTGTGAAAATCAAAGTAGTGGGAAGTTTTGTAAGTTGGTAATCATAAGTCATGCATTAAAGGGTTTGTTTTTGAGCCTATCTAGTATGTTCTCCAAAATTTTCAGAGGTGCGCATCAAGATTGGAGCGAGTTATCAGTTTATGAGTTCCTACAGTTATTCTATTACTGTAGCAGGTGTTTTTGGAAGAAGAGAATGTAATTCTAGGAAATTAAGTTGTTGCATATGATATTGTGATGTTCAATGATGGTTCTAGATTGTACTCTATCATTGTTGTACGTTCACATTGATTGGTTTGATTGTGATCAAATATTTTTCCTTTGTGTGTTCGAGTTTTCATGTTCTTGGCCGACATGGTGGTTGTAGCATGTTGTGGATCCTTGTGGATTAATCTTTTTATGTTTGGTGTGTTCGGGGAAGTTTATTTAGGACCTCATTATGTTGTGACCGACTACAGTTGGTGCGCATTGATATTTTTTCATGAATTGGGCCGATAGTTCATAATTTTTTTTTTAATCTTCAGTCGACATAGTTGTTAATGTAATTCCATGTAGCAGATATATAAGATCAATTGTTTCTTCATTTTGTGGTGTGTGAGATGTGCTCAATGAATGTATATGAAGTGTGAATGCGAAATGTGAGAATAAAGATCAAATCATTCGATTTCATAGCAGAGTGTGAAGAAGATTTAGAGAAGTGTGAAGAAGTATTCTTGTGCCTAACCAGAACTATCATCAGGCTTTTGACGAACCTAATTTCTCAATTCAACCTCATCAAATGGATTTAATCTGATTGTTTTATGTAAGGTAGTGAGCCTTCCCATTTGAGTAGTGAGCTCTAGGTAGTGTGCTTGAATGAATGTGCATTCCTTATTCATTTATTTTATACTTTTAACAAGGTATAAATTATGGATTAACCTCCACTGTGGTTTTTCCCCTAACAAGGTTTCCACGCAAAAATATTGGTGTTGTGTATTTATGATGTGTTGTTGATTCATGCTTTCACTATTAATTGTCAGATTTGAGATTAAAGGTTGATTAAGGTTAAATAATTTTAAATTTTGTGACAACTAATTCACCTTCCCTCTCAATTGTATGTTCTTGTTTTACCAACAATTATCAAAATCAATGATAGTCCAACTTATGGTGAACCAAGCTTTAAAATCCCTTGGTATAGCCAGTACAAATGATGTGAGTTCCACAAAATCAAGGGCCACTCAACGAATAGATGTGCTACCCTCAAAAATATCATCCAAGGCCTTATTGATCAGGGAGAAATAGCTATTAAAAGCTGGCATTCAAGGGCCCTCTACCAATGACAACAATGATAATGTCTCAACCTCAAAAGTTGAAAGTAATGATCAAGAGCTATCTATCACCGATCACATTGACAATGTCTCTACTTCATCCAGTGAGAAAGAGGACATACATTAAGAATTCAGTCCCAAACATGATCAAAATCAAGCACCCAAGTCTAGCAATGATTCAGTCCAAGATATATTGACATCATCCAACCTCATGGCAGTTCATATTGATGATCAAGAGACTCTTGATCCAACACTTATACTCAATGCAAAAAATATAAGCCAAGAGTCATTACCCATATGTCCACATTTTGAGGGAATACAAGGATCCTTTACAAGCAATCCCTTTTTTGAAATTGATCCATTTCAAGAATGTGATTGAAAGCATGTCAAAGATGATACCACATAGAGTCAAGATCGAGATTCCCTATCATCAAAATATTGTAATGACTTGGCAGATATCTTCCAAGACATCCAAGATTTTCCAAAAGAAGAACAAATCCATATACCGAGCACACATACAAATACCCATGAGATGCTTACTCCTAATGGACATGTAGATGATCTGCATCTATGACAAGTCGCATACTCTTGATATCATTACCAAAGAACAAGATTCTCCTACTCTTAACATTTATACACAAGATCAAGGCATAGTAGAAGCTAGGACATATCAAAAAGGGATCATGAAGAAGACTTATACATAAGTTGTGAATCAGAAACATATTGTGGAGAGATATCAGAAATGGATCATAAAGAAGACATATATAATTTATGAATTAGAAACATCCTATAAAGGCATATAGAAAATGAATCATGAGGGAGACTTTTTTGTGGATATTAAATCAGAAACACCTCTTGAAGAAGCATTAAAAACTGATATTTCACAAGATCAGGCCGAAGATATCAATCAAGAAGGTATCCCACATCTAAAGGAGCCTATTAGTGAGGAAGCTACCACATTTAAAGTTCCAAACAGAGCAAAGATAGATTAGCACCTTTTTTCCAAGGTAAGACATATCCTATTGCAAATAAACTCTCTCAATGGATTTAGTATCAAGATAGAGGATTAGGCCTACATGAACAAGGTATCTTAGAACCAATGTAGATTATGGGAAATCCTAAGCATCGAGGTCTTGATCATTTAGCAACTAAGGGAGATAAACATATTAGTGATACCTCCATAATACAGGGGGCAACGTTATCTAATGCAAGCATCAACATAGAGAGCACGAAGGGTCCTTATGATCAAAAAACTACCAATGCTACAACTAGTCATATCATGAATTGTCATTCACACATATTTCCATCCTTTGATTGGGACCAACAACAAAATAAAAAGCTATATCCAAGAACAAAACAAGTCATTGAAGAAAAAGAATTAGCAAAGAAAAATGGAAAAGAAAGATTCAAATGGATACAAAAGAACAAGAAATAAAATCATCCCTATCAAACTCCATTAGTCAAATAAACTGTGGGGAAAAATCAAAAAGGGAATTTCATCCATCAAAGATGTACAACAATGCAAAAGAAAGCTTCAAGAGTGACTTATAAGGTATATCAAGATGTTGGTCCCAATAAAATCTCCATATCCACCCATCATTGCTCATCATCCCAAGTTTGGATAGTCAAAGGTTCCAAACTATCGACCAGTCCATCTAAATATCATATCCCTCAACACATTTTGCCATCCATGATATCCAAAACTCACATTGACCATGTGTTGGCAGCAAATATTTATTATAAGACTCTAAGGGCACTCTATCACGATGTGTGCATCAAGGTAAGGCTAAATTTGATATCAACAAGCAAGATATGAATTTCCAAGGGTTACATTCAAACACTCATATCCTAGCAAAACAACTCCTCCAAGCAGGATATCGTTAGAACGTCATGACAACAAAAACAACAATATCAACACCAACAACATCTACATCATCACCACCATGTGGTTCAAAATGAGAAAAAAATGGTCACCATGATGAAAACCTGGTAAACAGGCGTCTTGTGTGACATCAGAAATCAAGAAAGTCAAGAAAAAATCAAGAAAAACAGTCAAGATAAAAATTGTCCTCTAGTGAAAACAACTATGGTAGTGCTTTGGACAAGTACTGTGGTGAAAACCTGGAAAACAGGCATCATGTGTAGAATCAAGCATCTTCATGCACCATTTCAGGTGGAAGCATCTTGGCTTATCCATAACGAACCCAAGCCATTTTTTATCCAAATCCAACTTATCTTGATCTTGACAAATGTTTGGTATACATTTTACACTTGCTTATGGAAAACATCTTGACATGGGTCACTATCGTTGATCTTATCTTATCCAGCATTATCTGAGCCATGAGGCACTGTCCAAAGGGCATACTCTATCCAAACATGTTATCCTTGTTAGAACTAGAATTTTCATGAAAATCCTAAGGGCCTGTTTCCATTTGAACCCAATTTTGCGTTATCTTTTTCATAGAAAATCATTCTTTTGTCATCCACGAAGCCAAAACCACCTTTTACCAACATTCTTCCAAATTATTCATCTTTCATAACCCTCACCTCATACCGCGGCCCCTCACAAGGAAGTTTGCGGTATTGTGGTCAAGAGCATCCATATTATACCCTTACTGCTGCACCACAAGGAGTCAAAACAAAGTCTGCAGTTCAATGGTGAAGTCAAGGCAGACAACGCCACACCTTGGAGGGATAGAGCAAGACCTATGGTTGCACGGTATACTTGAAGACAACCGCCATACCGTGGAGGGTCATCAAGGAGCCCGCAGTAGAGCGGTAGAAGGAATGGAGTTTTGAAAAAGGTACATACCACCACACCATGGAAGGTCATCAAGCAGCTCATGGTGGAGTAGTAAAGGGAGAGAATACTATTATAGACTGACACCACCATACCGCAGAGAGCCAACATTCTTCCTGTGGTAGAGTGGTATGTAGGAAAGATAACAAATGGCCACCGCCATACCAATGGAGCTGAAACATAGCTCACGGTAAAGTGGTAGAATGGATAGAACAAGGTGGCCACTGCGATACCTCATGAAGGGAAATAGTAGACCGTGGTGGAGTGGTATGCAGATGCGTAACATAAAATGCCACTGTGGTACCGTTGGGAGAAGACACACAGCTCATGGTAAAACGGTAGAAGTGCAGAGATGACAAAGCACACCGTGCCACCGCAGTAGAGGAGAAAGAAAGGTGCAATAACACGGTAAAGTAGTCATTGTTGATGCGATGATTATTCTTGTTATTTTTTTAGTTGTGTTTTATTCTGAAGTGACGCAACTTTTTGTTTCTCATGAGAATACGAGGAGACCAAGAGCGAAAGGCGGGGGAATTTTTTTTGAAATGTATAAAAGCAGGAGATAGATAATGAATAGGGGAGGGTCAGTTAGACAAAAAATATTTACCAAAATGTTTTACAGAGTAGAGACCATGATGCATGTATGAATCTTGAAGAATTCAATGAAGATGTATGATTTTTCTGCCTAATTTTGGTATCAACTATTTGTCAGAATTATTCACTTATTTGGTTGTCTCCATTTTAATGCTTCTCTGTTATTTAAACTGGTATATCAAGTATATATGTAGTCTTTCAATGCACATTTGTTGTATTCGTGTGATATGATTAATTGGTTCTTTCTAGTAAAGATTAAATCCTTATAGTCAATCAAAATAATTTAGAAGTGTTAATTTGATCGATAAGAAGAATCATGTAATTAGAGTTGTCAATCTGTTTCAAGTAGAGTGTGTCAACTATTTACTTGCATGTTTATACAAGTTATAAACTCATATCAGTGTGCCAAATAGTTTGAGTTATTTCCATTACGGGTCACATTTTCTAAGTCTTCATTGGACTCCATATACCCAATAGGGTAGTGGTCTCACCCATTTTTTAATTCACTTAGTTTCATTAAATCATTTTTTCATAATTCCATATCTGTTAACTGAACATATTGAATTATATATACAATTCATACCAAATAAGTTTCTATCTGTCCACTTCCAAATTTTCATTATGGATAGATTGTTTAGGAGAAACATACAATTCAAATCTACGCATTCACATAGGTACACCCACCTAGGTCTGGCAGAACCTAAAGAGTATAATATTTAAATTCACTATTTGGCCTTGTACGTTAGCCAGAAACGTTGTGAAGGCTTGGCAACCTCTCATGGTTTAAACCTGCGTTTGTGAGTCCTAACAATTTGGCGACTCTACTGGGGATGTTAAACTGAACCCAAGCCTTCATCATAGAGTCACTATCTTGCAGAAGACTCCGTTGGGAACAAGGAACTACAAAATTTTCTCACTTTTGGAAAGTGAGTGGAAACTCTGAATGAACAAGTGCATTAAAATTGATAAAGTGAAATATACATCAGAAAGGAACCATCCTAGAGTTCAGACTATCAAAATTACTCACAACATGCACGGCAAAATATCTTTATACAAGGAGGATGCTAATAATGACATAAGTAAATGGACTCGAAAGAATGATAAGGGAAAGAAAGTGTCTGATGACATGGGCCCAAAAAATAAAGACAAGACATCAAAAGCACACTTGGAGACATATAATTCCTATGGTACATTGGCAACTGAAAACAACCCATCTAGAGAACCTCACACTCCTAAGGAAAAGTGGAATCCCTTCTATCAATTAGACCCCAAGAAAGTTGAGGAGTTCATGGTTGGACTTGAGGTTGAGAGGGAAAGGAGACAACATGAATATGATAAAAAAAAATGGCATTACTTAAAGAGAATCAGGATGGACTTTGCTATGAAGCAACATCTGAAGAGAACTATGAACACATGGCTCAAGATGAGATAAATGCACGATTGGAACATGAAAGACAAGAGGTGGAAAGAACAAGAATAGAGTATGAGCAGAGGCTCCAAGCGATAAAAGAGATTCAAGAATTGAAGTTACAGAAAGCTCAAATCAATGCTCAGATGGCTAACTTACCTAAATATGTGCCACCTCATAGACAAGGAAATAATAATGCAAGACCTTCAAATCCCCCAAGAGCACAACAAAATCAATCATGGAATCAATACAGACCCCCAAATGCTTAACCACCCCCTCACCAGCAATATATACCCCCACATGGTCAGAAAGACATGCCTCCACAAGGTCAAAAATATGTGCCACTACCTCACAACAATCCATTGTACCAATACCAACACATCCTAAAAATCCACCTCCTCCACCATACATAACCATGATTAGACAATTTGATTTGGTTGGATTTCAAATATATCCTTATCCCATGGATAACAATTTTAGAAGCCTTATCCCAAAATTCACAAGAAGTAGTGCAGTCACAACTGAAGAAAACTTAAGGAGATTTAATGCATTTATTGAAGACTTGGATATGCAATATGAGGATGTGCAAATGAGATTGTTTATGATGTCATTGATTAAAGATGCTAGAGATTGGTTTAATAGTTTTCCAACAACTTCTATTGACTCCATTCAGGAGTTTTATGAATAGTTCCTCGAGAAGTATGGAAATCAATGTGCACCAGAGCTTACCTTGCATGAATTGGTAACTATCCAAAAGCATCAGAATGAGTCAGCTTATGACTTCAACCAGAGGTTTTCTAAACTACATAATAAGATACCTCCTAGATCCAAATTAGTTGATCCTGCTACATTAAGTATCTATTTAAAATATTTTGATCCTAAGACAGGATATGAGCTTAGGAACATGTGTCCCAGGAATTTAGCTGAAGCTCAAAAGATAGCACTAACTATTGAAAATAATAGGAAAGTTGTAGGGATGATTGGTAAGAGGGAGAATCCTAGAGTTCCCTAATATGCTCCTCCAAATAGGCAGGAAAATACATATAGAAATGAAAGGCCAAGGTTGCATGACATGCCATATAATACAAATTGGAAGGATGGATATGCCAAGGAATAAAGAGACACCTAATCCTTTAAAGAAAAGAGGGGCGTATATGGTAGATAACAGTCCTTGGTGCTCAGTTTATGACTTGCCACATTCCCCAGATCATTGTATTGTAGCTCAGTTGATACGAAGAAAATACATACCAAAAGACAACAATGAAGAGGACCATAATATATATTTAACTTCCCACACTCTTCACTCTGTTGAGTGGGGATATTCATCTTTAGAAGGAGGGTATGAATATGATGTTGATCACCAAAAATACAATGTCTATATGGCAGAACAACAAGTTTTTTCTGATTGTGAAGGAAGTGATAATGAACAATGTCCTCCTAGTACATCATATCAGAAAAATAGGTGCAATGTGAGGAGACCGACTGAGGAAGAAATTAAAAGATTAACCATTGCAGCAGTTGAGCAGGCCAAAAGAATATATTGGTTAAGAAATAGAACAGTAAATGAGAATGAAGGTGTTCCCAGAGGAATATTTTTGAAGGATAGGAAAATGCCCCAAGAAGCTTCAAAAAGGACATATGATAAGCAGTTTGATAAAAAAAGAACAAAATTATGTCCATAAGGAAGAAAACAAAGAATTGCCCAAGGACAAACAAAAGTCAGATTAGAAAAACAAAAAGGAGAAAGAGGAGAACAAAGGAGAGTCAACAGAGCAAAAGAAGATGATCAGAACATAAGGTGCCTCTTTTGATTTCATGCAAGCTTTGTCCCAAGTAAAAATGTTTGTCCCATTACTTCAAATGATGAATATTAAAGAGTATAGGGAAAATGCTATTCAATTAATGTCTAGTGGAGGTAATAAAAGTACAAACCTTGCAAATAAAGAGATTCTTGAAATCAGTAATAAAAAGGAAAAGATAAAAGTTCTAGAGGTTTGTCTAACTGATGAATTGATGAATCCACCACAAATTGATCAATTCTTTACTACCCTACTCATAAATGGAAAGTTGGTAAGAAATTGTATGATAGATTCAGGTGCTTTTATGAACATTATGCCAGTAGGGGTGATGAAACAACTCAATATGTGGGTAGATGTTGAGGGTGGTAAATGCTATTCTATGGATAGTATACCTATCCCAGTTGTGGGAATTATGAAATATGTCGAAGTGAAATTGGCTAATTACCCACAGGCGACTTATAATGTCGATATAAATTTGATTGACACACCTCCTCAGTTTGGAATACTTTTTTCAAGACAATGGACTGCAGCAGTTGGAGGCAATGTACAATTTGATTTATCATATGCCACAATACCAGTCAATGGTGAAGAATTCAGGTTGTATAGAGAACCAAGGATGAATCAGATTGTTGAGTATGTTCCTCAAGAACAACTCAATTGTTTCTATGATGTGGATGTAGGGAGCTTCAGAGTGGAACCGTCTCAGCTTGAATTAGAAAATACTGACCCAATTGATAAGCATGTTTCTAAAGATCAGTAGGGTGTGTGGAAAATGTATTTTGATGGAGCATGCATCGAAAAAGGCAATGGATTTGGAGTAGTATTTATATCACCTGAAGGTGTAGCATTCAAATATTCATTTTTTCTAACCTTTGAGTGTACAAACAATGTGGCAGAATATGAGGCCTTATTGATTGGTTTAAATATGGTTGTCAAGCACAAGATCAAATTGTTAATTGTCTTGGGAGATTCTGAGCTGGTTGTCTCACAAATCAGATCAAGATATGTTGCAAAGAACAAGAGATTGAAACAATATAGAAATGTTGTGTGGGATACAATTGAATTACTTGATGCTTTCTCAATTGATTGGATAGATAGATTGGAAAATTTCATGGCAGAATTTCTGGCTAATGTAGCCATGAAAAAAGATGATATCACCTTGGCTAGAATATCTCAAGTTGAATTCAAAACAAGACCTGTTATCCCTGACAACATATACAACTCACAATTTTTCAATGATGATGTCGACCTTCTAAAGTTTCTTCATTGCATAGATCAATATGAGGCACAAGAGATTAACATCAATGCTTTTGTGGAAGAAGTGGATGGGAAATAGACTGTATTTGGGAAGGAAGTTTTGCAGCTTAAAACCAACAAGCTCCCTAAAGGGCTTGTGGCACTAGAAAGAGTGTATGATGGAGTGATCGCTCTCTCATGAAGCAGACACTAGTCAAGAGAGAAGATATTGAAGAAATAAATATAGGAACTGAGTTAGCACCAAAAAGGGTCTACATTGGAAAGAAGATAAGTCCAACCATTAGGGGAATGTTGATTGCATTATTGAGAAAATAAAAAAACATGTGTTTGCTTGGTCTTATGAGGATCTCAAGGCATACAGAGAATATCTTTTCCAGCATGATATTCCACTTAAACCAGATACAAAGTCATTCAGACAAAGGAAGAGGCCTATTAAACCAGCTTTGGAACCTAAGATGCAGGAGGAACTGGCAAAACTCAGAGATGGAGGTATTATTAAACTCATTAGACATTCAACATGGGTCTCAAATCTGGTTCCAATAAGAAAGAAAAATGGGGATATTAGATTATGTGTAGATTTCAGAAATCTGAATGTTGCTTCCCTTAAAGATAATTATCCTCTCCCAAATATGGAGGCAATGTTGCACAAAGTAATAGGGTGGGAGCTACTGCCAATGATGGATGGGTTTTCTAGGTATAACCAAGTTAAAGTCAAAGAGTCTGAGCAATACAAGATAGCGTTTAATACACCATGGGGGACATATGTTTATGTTAGAATGCCATTCGGTCTCACGAATGCAGGGGCCACTTTTTAAAGGGCCATGGATGTGGCATTTGCATATCTGATTAATGCTATAATGGTGGTGTACTAGGATGATCTTACTACTTATTCCAAAAAAGCAGGGTATCATGTGGGGTACTTGGAGAAGAAATTCATCAAGGCTTTGGAATATGGTATTAGTCTTAATCCTAAAAAATGTCATTTTTTGTTACAAAGGGTAAAAATTTTGGACATATTGTATCAAAAGATGGGATTAGAATAGACCCTAAGAGAACAAAAGCTATAGATAAAATCCCCATTCCTAAAATTGTCAAAGCAATCCAATCATTTTTTGGTCAAATTAACTTTTTTAGGAGATTTGTATCAAATTTTATTGAGATTGTTAAACATATATCCAAGATGTTGAAAAAAGGAGAGAAGCTACATTGGAGTGTTGATGCCATGGAATCCTTTATATCTATCAAAAGAGCTATCAAAGAAGCTCCCATTCTAAAGTCCCCTGATTTTAGTAAACCTTTTCAAATATTTTATTTTGCTTCATTTCACACCATAGCAGTTGTTATGCTACAAAAGAATGATGAAGGTCATGAGCAACTTGTATCTTTTTTCAGCAAGTCTTTGCAAGGGTCAGAGTTGAAATATAATATTATGGAAAAACAAGTCTTTGCATTGGTCAAAGCAACAAAAGCTTTTAGACCTTATCTTGTTGAAGCTAAAGTGGTTGTCTTTGTCCCACATGTAGTTGTGAAAGATATCTTGGCACAAACAGAGGTGACAGGGAAAAAATGCAGATGGATTAATAAAATCCAAGAGTTCAATATGGAAATTCAGATTACCATGGTAAGAGGATAGGGTTTGGCCAAGCTAATGACAAAAACAAACATTGAAGCAAACCAAATCTGCAATATAGAAGGTGAGGAGAATGCAGTTGCAAGTATTGAACATACTTCTTGGTACACAAATATAATGTATTATCTTAGGCACATGAAATTCCCCGAGGGGTTGAATGATAATCAAAAGAGAACTTTGAAGTTGCAAGCATCTAAGTATGTTTTAATAGAAGGGGATCTATTTTGGAAGAATAGGGATGGAATGTTTTTGTGTCTAGATGCATCACAAGAAAAACATGTCTTGAGGGAGATGCATGAAGGGGTGTGTGGAGGCCATTATTCTGCCAAAACCACTGCACATAAGATTATCAAGGCTAGCTATTACTAGCCTAAAGTTTTTAATGACTCTTTTGCACATGTGAGGAAATGTGAGGCTTGTAAAAAAAATTAGGGAAATTGAAGTATCAAGGAGCCTTACCACTTAGACCTTTGCAGGTGGAAGCCCCTTTCCACCAATGGGGAATTGACTTCATTGGAGAAATACAGGAAAAGTCAAGTGGAGGATATAGATGGAAATTAGTTGCAACAAATTATTTCACTAAGTGGGTGGAGGCAATCCCAACTAAACAAGCAACAAGCAAGGTGGTGGTGAAATTTCTAATGCAGAACATTATAACTAGATTTGACACACTGGTAAGATTGATCATAGATAATGGTATGTGTTTTAGGTCTGATGAATTCAGATATTTCTACAATACATATGGCATTACTATTTCCTATGCTGCCCCTTATCATCCACAAGCAAATGGTTAGGTAGAATCACGTAATAGAAGTCTTTAAAAGATAATAAGGAGGATGTTAGATGCAAATAAAAAGGCGTGGGATTCAAAGTTGAGAATGGTTGTATGGGCAGATAGGATTACGATAAAAAAGGCAATTGGAAAGTCTCTGTTTAAACTGGTATATGGAATGCAAGCCAAGATGCCATTATAGAATCTTTTACCAGTTTATAACTTTATTTTGCAAGAGGATTTGGATATTTTTGAACCAATGGAGGAAAGAATGGAGCGGCTTACAGAACTTGATGAAATAAGGAGAATGGCCCAGAAGCAAAAAGTGAAGCTACAATCAAAGATGGAATATCTTTTTGATAAAAAGGCCAAAGATCGAAAATTTGAGGAAATTGATCTAGTGCTGATGTGGAATGTTTGATGTCAGGAGAAGGGAAGGCATGGAAATTTTGAATCTTTGTGGTTGGGTCCTTTTGTGATCATTGGAAAAGGAGGGGAGGACTCTTATTATTTGCAGAATATGTCTGGAGAGGAGCAGGAATTGCCTGTACATGGGCAGTTCCTAAAGCATTTCTTCTCTTAGGTAGTAACAAAGGATTAAGGATTTCCAGTGCATGGAAAATTCTTAACAAACCTCTTTAAACATTTTTTTTCCATGCACAATAGTTTAGGAATTCAAAAGGGGCTGGGAATTTCTAGTACATGGACAATCCCAGAATTCCCTCATTGAAAACAAAGTTTTCTTTCCATGTACAGTAGTGTAGGGTCATTTCCATCCTCCATTCTCCATCCTCCATTTTTCACCTCCTTCATTTTTCATATCCTTTGGTGTCTTGGTCTGCTCTCCCAATGATATTTTGGTTTCTTGCAGTGATTGGAAAATCTCTCATCCCCAACAAGAGCCGTTGTTAGAACTATAATTTTCATGAAAATCCTAAGGGCCTATTTCCATTTGAACCCAATTTTGCATTATCTTTTTCATAGAAAATCATTCTTTTGTCATCCACGAAGCCAAAATCGCCTTTTACCAACATTTTTCCACATTATTCATCTTTCATAACCCTCACCTCATACTACTTTACCGTGGCCCCTCACAAAGCAATTTGCAGTATTGCGGTCAAGAGCAGCCATATTATACCCTTATAGTTGCACCGCAAGGAGTCAGACCAGAGCCTGTGTTTCAGCAGTGAAGTCAAGGTAGACACCGCCACACCGCAAAGGGATAGAGCAAGACCTATGGTTGCATGGTATACTTGAAGACAACCACCATACTGTAGAGGGTCATCAAGGAGCCCACGATAGAGTGGTAGAAGGAATGGAGTGTTGAAAAAGGTACATACCACCACACCGCGGAAGGTCATCAAGTGGCTCACGGTGGAGTGGTAAAGGGAGAGAAGACTGTGACAGGCCGACACCGCCATACTGCGAAGGGCCAGCATTCTACCCGCAGTAGAGCGGTATGCAGGAAAGATAACAAATGGCCACCGCCATACCGTTGGGATCTTAAACATAGTTCACAGTAGAGCGGTAGAATGGATAGAACAAGGCAGCCACCGTGATACCTCATGAAGGGAAATAGTAGATTGTGGTGGAGCGGTATGCAGAGGTGTAACATAAAAGCCACCGCGGTACCGCTGGGAGCATAAACACAGTTCATGGTAAAGTGGTAGAAGTGCAGAGATGGCAAAGCACACTGTGCCACCGCAGCAAAGGAGAAAGAAAGGCACGGTAACGCGGTAAAGTTGTTGTTGATGCGACGGTTATTCTTGTTATTTTTTCGGTTGTGTTTTGTTCTGAAGCGACATGACTTTTTGTTTCTCATGAGAATATGAGGAGACCAAGAGTGAAAGGTGCAAGAATTTTTTTGAAATGTATAAAAGCAGAAGATAGATAATGAATAGGGGAGGGTCAGATAGACAGAAAATATTTTCCAAATTTTTATACAAAGTAGAGACCATGATGCATGTATGAATCTTGAAGAAGTCAATGAAGATATTTGATTTTGCTGCCTAATTTTGGTATCAATTATTTGTCAGAATTATTCAATTATTTGGTTATCTCCATTTTAATGCTTCTTTGTTATTTAAACTGGTATATCAAGTATATATGCAGTTTGTCGATGCACATTTTTTGTATTCGTGTGATATGATTAATCGGTTCTTTCCAGTAAAGATTAAATCCTTATAGTCAATCACAATAATTTAGAAGTGTTAATTAGATTGATAAGAAGAACCATTTAATTAGAGTAGTCAATCTGTCTCAAGTAGAGTTTGTCAACTATTTACTTTCATGTTTATACAAGTTATAAAATCATATGAGTGAGCTAAATAGTTTGAGTTGTTTCCATTACGGGACACATTTTATGAGTCTTCATTGGACACCATATACCCAATAGGGCACTGGTCTCACCCATTTTTTGATTCACTTAGTTTCATTAAATCATTTTTTTATAATTCCACATCTGTTAACTGAACATATTGAGCTATACATATACAATTCATACCAAATAGGTTTGTATTTGTCCACTTCCAAATTTCCATTGTGGATAGATTGTTTAAGAGAAACATATAGTTCAAATCTACACATTCACAAAGGTACGCCCGCCTAGGTCCGACATAACCTAAAGAGTAGAAGGTTTAAATTCACTATTTGGCCTTGTACGTTAGCCAAAAACGTTGTGAGAGCTTGGCAACCTCTTATGGTTTAAACCTGAATTTTTGAGTCCTGACAATCCTATCACAAGATAATCCATTGCCTACATTGCTAGACACTGTGGGAAAATTCTTGCATCTTGCTTCAAAATAAATCTCGATCTATGTCTTCTAGCTCACGTTGTGATTTAGGCATTTATCCCAACAACAAGGTATACCCGCCAATGCACTATCAAGGTAACCTTCGAAATAGTTCATCCCAACAACAAGGTATACCACCAATGCACTATCAGGTTAACCTTTGAAACAATTCATCCCAAAAACAAGGTGTGCCACCAACGCACTACCAAGGTAACCTTCAAAGATGATGACATGGATTATTCCTTCACTTAACACTTTAAGATATCAACAGTTGCTTGAACCCTACAACTAGTTCAAGTAAGCTTTTCTGCAACATATCCTCTAGAAAAAACAAAGTGAAGTACCGATCCAAGTTTCCAACATCTTACACCCTAGGAAAGAGGGCAACAATCCACCAAAAAAAAGGTACACCTGCCAATGCACTACTAGGGTAACCTTCAAAATAGTTCATCCCAACAACAAGGTGTACCAACAATGCACTACCAAGGTAACCTTCAAAGATGACAACAACATGGATTATTCCTTCACTTAACACTTCTAAGATATCAACAATTGCTTGAACCCTACAACTAGTTCAAGTAAGCTTTTCCACAACATATCCTCTAGAAAAACAAAGAGAAGTATCAAGTCCAAGTTTTCAACATCTTACCCCCCAGGAAAGAGGGTAAAAATCCACCAAAAACAAGGTATACCCGCCAACACACCACTAGGGTAGCCTTCAAAATAGTTCATCCCAACAACAAGGTCTACTCGCCAATCCACTATCAAGGTAACCTTCAAAACAATTCGTCCCAACAACAAGGTGTACCACCAACACACTACCAATGTAACCTTTAGAGATGATGACAACATGAATTATTCCTTCACTCAAACAGTCTAAGATATCAACATTTTCTTGAACCCCATAGCTAGTTCAAGTAGATTTGCTGCAACATATCCTCTAGACAGATAAATGGGATATCAATCCAAGTTTTCGATGTTATTTACCCAAAAAAAAATAATGCTTTGAGTCAAACGATCGAACTAAGTGTTCTTTGTGTGTACAACATAGGCAAGGATTTTTAGCCCCTAAGACCCTAGGTTAGTCCCCTTAGGTTCCCAACATGTTTTATTTCAATTTTGTCACAAAACACAAAATCCAAAAATAGTCAAAAAATGCAAAATCCAAAAACATTCACAAAATAGAAAACGTAAAACCAAGCGAACTATGAGCCTCTATATGTACAACGTAGGGAAGGATTATCTTTGATGAACCCCTGAGGCCCTAGGTTAGTCCCTTGAAAACAAAACAAAAACATCATAAAACCTAGAAAATAAAAAAAGGGGTCCATCCCATCATTAACATCCACAATAAAAGTTTCAACCATAATAAATAAACCATCCCAATCACCCTTTGACAAAACAAACAAAGAAAGAAAGAAAACATGAACAACTAGAACTTTCAAGCAAAAAAAATCGCAGAAGAGTTGACTATAAACAAATGAAAACAATGCCAAAGTATCAACTACCTATCTGTTTAAACAAGCCCCAAAAACACCCTGATATATGCCTTAACGGATCCATACCTACAATAAACATGATCAATAATGAATAATAGCCCCACCCTAAACAAATATGCCAAGTTATACTGCAACTTTGTTTTTATCTTTTTGTGGTCTTACTTTTTGTGATTTATTTTATTGACTCATTCCCAGGATCTCTCAAGGATGTCCTTAAGGATTTAGAGAAGAAGGAATGGGGGAAATTGAGCATCATTTTGATTTGTTTTTTGTAAGATATTTTTTTAATATTACCATGGTGAATACTTGCTTTATTGAGTATGGAAGTTGTATTAAAACAGTTCGTGAAGCAGTTACATGTTAGGTGTTCTATACCTCTCTATGTGACTGGTCCAAAACATTTTTCATGCAACCCCCCTATACTTTAAACAAAGTTTCCATATGTTTGGTATGAAAAAATATACTCTTTTTTTGTAGAGTCAAAGTCCACACAATAGATACAAAGTCACCTTGGTAATTCATACCCTGGTGCATCGTATATGTTTGCTACACCAAACAATAGTCTCTAAAGCGAAGCAAAATAAACTCGTCAATCACTATCCATTACCATATTTCTTATAATTAACATCATACCTCTATCTATCATCATATTTCTTATAATTAACATTCATCCTACATAGAACATCATCAATACCATATCCATACTACATCCACAAATGTTATCAGTACATATCATGAATACAATAAACCAATTAAAAAATATCATGTATCATGTATGAGACATTCATTTATCAATATACATCACATCATAAAATGAGACAAAGTATGATTCATTCATCCACATCAAATTCATACATCAAAAAAGCACAAAAACACATATGAACATCCATCATCATATATCACCATCACATAAACATAAAATGAGGCTGAATCGAAGAAGGTATATCTCACATATATCATCGTCAAAAAGGGAATATGTCATAAATACATCCTCTGTATGAAACAAGTGTGATAGGAAAATACAAAATCATAACATATATACAAGGTATTGACTAGACCAATGAATATATATAACACACATGTCTACAAAATGCCTCTACACCATGAAACAACATGAAGATCAAGTACCAAAAATAGTAAGACCCCAATAGGACGGACAAAACACTACTGAAAACCAAAATGATCTAGTTGTCTCACATAATGATCACCTACACCAACACCGCCGCTGCCATCACTTGCAGCACTCAGCTCCCCAAATCGTGGACGTCGAGAGGCCCTGGGAATAGTAGCATCATATAAGGTCTTATAATAGGTAGATGCATGTAGATATCGATCTCCCTCAGCTCACATACTATCACGCTCTGTTCAGAGAGTATCTCTCTATGTTGTCAATAATAGTACTCGAGCCTCTATAGCATGTCGTCTACCAATATCACTCTCTTGGTCTGCGTGGAGAGTATCTCTCTCTGCTATCAGTAATAGTACTCGAGCCTTTGTAGCATGTAGTCTACCAATCGCACTATCTCACTCAACCCTCAGAGTTTCTACCAAATCCTTCACAGTGTCACCACACAATCTTTGCATCTTTGTCCAAAGTCATATGAGCTAGCAATAAATCAACATCCCTAGCTGGTGGAGGAGGACCTAGAACCTGTCCCTAACCCTCTATGGGAGGCACCTGCTCATCCTAAATATAATGTGCCTCATCATGTTGAGCTCAATCCAACTTCTTTGTGAGAACCTTAGTGTGTTGTCGCTCCCAACGACGACCTGTAATTCCTCCTCTACCCAAAATAGGATCACATCTAGGATCAGTAAGCCTCAAAGGCCTACGTCATTCCCACCACTCCTCATAATCACGAGTAGTACCTGGATCTGCCACTCCAACTGACCAACCCCAACCAACTGGGGAAAGTGCTCCAAACTCAACAATAACAATATCTGCATTAACCTGGATACCCCATACATGGACCTCCTCACAAGTTTGACCAAACCGAGCCTTATATGCATCAGGAACCTGGCCTTGGCTCTCTCCAAACTAGTGATAGACTTGGTCTAGTAGATAACGCTCTATCACATATGACGAACGATTAAGCAACTAGCAGGTCTATCAACAGTACACAATTTGATATGCATCCTCTAGCCAAACCTCGTAGCTCATATAAGGTCTCCATACAAAACCAAGCATCTCATCAAACACATGGCACCAATAATGAAGGTCCCCAAGCAAAGTGTAGTGCATAAAGTCCCCATAATGATAAGAGTATGGATCATTCGAAGAATGATCCTGAATCCCATCTAGGCGAGTCACTACAATATGCTCTCACGCCCAAACATGCAAAAGTGATACACCTGCAGACAATGACCTCCCACCCCGATACACCACCTCGTGCATATCTCAATAAATATAGGCAAGCAAATAGGAACCCCAGGAATATATTGTACCATGCTCTAACATACTCTCAATACATGTACCCCAGCCCACTACAAACTATTGACCTCATCTATCAGGAACAACCAATCCTGATACTAGGCCACAAAGGACATGAACAATAGGATTTGCATTGTCAGAATAATCAGATAAATCAATCTATGTATCATGAACATTGACGTGTGTCGCACCTAACAAATGTTGCATAGCGCGGGCACCTTGTCAAACCTAGTACGTAAAATTTTCACCATGAGTAGGAAGATGAAGAATCCTCCACACATCCTCGAGAGTAATAGTTGCATCCCCTATAAGAAAATGAGAAGAGGACGTCTCAGAGTGACACCTCTCCATAAGAGTGGTCAACATCATTGTATGGGTCCTAATCGAAGGCATGTAACAGATATAATATAATCCCACGGTGTCAATATATTCCTACTCCAACACATCGAAATGGGTAATCAGATCGAAAAAATGACGAGGACGTCTCTCTCTCGTCATAAGTGGTCAAAGACTCACTTGTAATCATTATAAACCAAGCTATTAGGGTTTCAATCTAAACATGCAAAGCAACACAAAATGACACAAGCATGATGACAAACGACATTTATGATGATAAACAGACACATGCTAGGGTTTAGAACAATGCTAAAAGGAAAATGATAGAAGGAGAGTCAGTTGCTAGGTTTTGGGACAAATTCTCAACAAAAGCCAGACAAAAGCACATTTTTAGAAAAATAGTGTAGTTTTAGGTGAAAAGCAACAAACAAGGGTGCAATTTCTAGAAAAAGTGCAATTTTAGGACAACTGCACAAAAACAAAAGTGCAAGTTCAGAACAAAAGCATAGTTTTTGAACAATAGCACAATTTTTAGAGAACTACACAGTTTCAGGACAACTGCATGAAACAATAGCGCAATTTTATGAGAATAGCAAAAATTTCAGATAAAAGAACAGTTTTCACAAGTACAAAAGCACAAAAATTGATGCAATTGTTCAGGAATCTCAAAAACAAAACTATTATCTACCAAGATTTCACACACGCAAAACGAAAACAAAAACAAAAACATGACGAAAGCGAAAGGTGAGAAGGTACATACCGGGCCACCAATGCCTCAAGTATGTCTATACTCCCAAATGAGCTCAAAACTATGCAGGGCAACCTCGAATCTCAAAATTTTCCCTCAACAACTGATAGAATGTGGAATCCATAGACAAGAATTAGCAAGAGAACAAAGCACAACTGACCCAATTTGAAGACAAATTGCCTATATAATACCTCAAGGAAACCCTAATTTCATCTAGGAAACCCTAAATACACCTAGGGAATCCTCCTACTTTCAAATTAGAAGCTCTGAAAACATCAAAATGAGAAACGATGCACATTGAGATATAACATTTCATTTGAGAACATCGAAATGACAGTACAATAGTGTCAAGAACCTGACCTCAAAGCTTGAAATTTTTGGTCAACCTCTCGAGGGGACAGCACAAAGTCCTACCATCATTACACTTAATGCAAGGGCATAGTGGGGAATTTTTTTTTTTCAAAAACTTGATCTTAAAAATAGAATCTTTGAAACAAAGCAACTAGTACTTTGTATCAAAGAGGGGAAAAATATAGACATGTAAAATTGACTTGAAACCTATCACACACCTTTGAACAACATCAAACAACACTAAACAAAATCGAACAACACTAAACAACATCAAAATATATGGAACATCATCTTCGATCATCCTATAACATCTCAGAATGACTCAGAATTGTCTCGTAACATCTCAGAATGACTCGAAATCATCTTGTAACATCTCGGAATGACTTGGAATCATCCTGTAACATCTCAGAATGACTCGGAATCATCCTGTAACATCTCAGAATGACTCAGAATCATCCTGTAACATCTTGGAATGACTTAAAATCATCCCAGAATGACTCGAAATCATCTCGTAACGTCTCAAAATGACTCAGAATCATCTCGTAACATCTAAGAATGACTCAGAATCATCTCGTAACGTCTCAAAATGACTTGGAATCATCTCGTAAAAACTCAGAATGACTCAGAATCATCCCATAACATCTTGAAATAAATTGAAATCATCCCATAATGTCTCAAAACATCTTAGAGTCAACCTGAAATAGCTCAGAATCATCCTTTAATGTCTCGAAACATCTCGAAATCACCCCGAAATGGCTCAGAATCATCCAGTAATGTATCGGATCATCTCAAATCATCTCAGAATCATCTCACAACATCCCCACATCACACTACATCAAAATGACATCAAAAACCTCAATTCCTCTATTAATTGAATAATACAACATTATTTAATTAATTCACTTTTCATCATTTCAAACGAATTAAATAAAATTCATTTATTTAATAAAGTCCTGAAAACCTTAATTCCTCTATTGATTAAATAAAACAACAATATTTGATTAATTCACATTTCATCATTTTGACCAATTAAATAATTCACATTTATTTAATAAAGTCCTAATCCCACTTTATTTCATCCTTATTGATTAAATAACGCCAATTATTTAATTACGCCACTAAATCACCTCATTCCTAAGTTGAATTACAACACTTTTCCTCCAAAAATTTGAATAATTAAATTAAACTATTCAAATCAATTATCAAAAATCAAATCAAACTAATGCGACTTTGTTTGCAAAAGTCAAACTTGATTTGCATGTTCAACTCCAAAAAGGAATTAATTAATTCATATTCCTCACCCACTTTCTGATTGAGTAAGTTGCGATTGTTGACTGAGCAATCTAATCTGTTAACTAATCAATCCAAATTGTTAACTAAACAATCTATTTTGTTAACTAAGCCATCACATTCCTAACTAAGCCATCAAATTCCTAACTAAGCCATCACATTCCTAACTAATCAATCTAAATCTATTAAACTGATCAATCACATACCTAACTAGCCAATCTATTTCTCAATCACCCAAATTGTGCAATCAACTTTTCACAATTTTCTCATGTCTAAATCCTCTCAACACACTCTGATCATTGATTTGGATATTCTTCAACATGATCTTGATCGTCCATTTCAAATTGAATCTTCTATATAGCAAACCCATTTCCTCACAAATAAGGATTGGAGAATCAACATACATTGAGCAACGAAGTGTTGTCAAGAACACCATTGATAGAGCTTCACCTTTTCTTCAATCAACCAACAAAAATAACCATTCATCAAGCTTTTTGCACATGAACTTTGGAGGCTTCGCGGTGATAAGAACAACCCAACATCAGGCGAGTACACTCCACTACGGGATGGTAATGCTACATTTTTTTACACATTCATTTTGCAATAATAGATTCATGTATGCATGTTAGGATAGCTTAGTTTCATTTCATGTGTAGGTTAAGATCTTAGATTTGACATGTTTGATTTGTCTTTCGGCCTAACATTCTCCCCCTCACACAATAACCAAGAGTCGCTACCATGGGATAGCCTATCAGAGTCGTGCACGTGATCTGCTCAAAGGCCCATACCTATAAAATTGTACAATGCATGATGTTATCCACCTCTCTATGTACAAATCGACCAAGATCATAATATAAATGAGCCTACATACTGTGACCCCAAGAATAGATGGTTTGATATCGCTCCATATGTTGAATAGTATGTACAAGGCCTCCATCTAAGTGAGCACCTCATCCATATGGAACCAACACTAAGGTTACTATGATGATCATAATGTGTCATAATAGGGGTGCACGGGAGTATAAAATCTACTCTAGCTCAATGAGTGGTCCCACACGCTTTGCAACTATAGGGCGGTCGATACAATACTGAATATCTGCTTGCATCTGTCAATATTTTTTCCCATCCTCAAAAACCACATCTCCTCGGATATGTATCTTGAGTATCCAGTGGATATCCTCTAGTGTGACCATCATCTCACCAAAAGGTAGCTAGAATGTGCATGTGTCATCATTCCAACTCTCGACGATACCTCATGGGTGGCATGGCGTAGATCCAAAGTAACCTCATCTCACATGGTATCTCCTCCTCCTCTACGAATAGTCAAACCAACCACTCTCAGAGAAAGGTAAAGATATGACCTCCAAGGTGTTGTCATGCACATAGTGGAACCTGAGAAATATGAAAGAAATCATCAATAATACATCTAAAAAATCCAATAAAACAATAAAAAGTATAATTTATCTATCTCGGGATGCTTTAGCCAAAACTAGATGCTTGGGCCATTTTTGGACAGGGTCCAAGACGCTTTAGCCATTCTAGAACGCTTTGTGCCAAAATTAGACGGGGTCTTATAAAATCTTTAAAAAATCATAAAAAAGTGTGTATAACATAAAAACAAATCAAAAGAGATTGTACAGTGGACTCGGCATGTGCCAAAGCTCGCCTTTCGCAACCTCATCTTGTAAAACATCCAATCTAGGAGGTCGGTATGCTCGTCGACTGGGCATGTTTACTCCTCTCTACAACACTATAATTTTCAAAAGGTAAAATGTTAAAATGATAGTTAGAATTGTCATTTTCATTCATATATATTCAAATTTATTAAAGGAATAATATTTTATTATAAGCACATTTTATTCAAACCGGCATAATGGGGGCTAGTGAACTCCGTTTTCAATGTCGTTTGTTGTGTTGGATTCATAATTCCATCCTTGATTTTATCTAATGTTTGTCAATATGTGGTATTATACTTTCAATACCCAATTGTAGATGCTTCTTAGTAATTAGATGAGGTTAGATTGCTACCTTGATTCCATCTCCATAAAGACAGCAGAATCAGGGGGGCATACATCTACCCTCAAATTTGATTCTTTGTAGAAGTTTGATAAGATGATTTTTAAATACCTAACATATCAATTTTGCAAGATGTGGTTCCAAACATTGTGGTTTTACAGATGACTACATTGGGAGCTTTATTCTCCCCATTTTTGAATGAATCCAATGAGTATCCTTTTAAAGAATAACTTACTTCTAATTCCTTTAGCTTGCATATGCATGTAGTGTCATATGGCTGCTAAAGTGAGGGATAAATTTAGTGTAAAAAAATGTACTCGTTTCTAAGTGATAATACAATTTCACACTTGATTTGGACCTACTTTAGTGGCCTCCCATTTATGCATTTCTACCCTTCAAAATAGGCCCCTAATTCCCTTTATTATGCATCCCTAGGCCTATTTTTATCATTTTCCGACACCACATACATTGAGCCAATGCATTTAATAAATTAAAAGCCCCAAAATAAATGAGTCTTGGCAATTTAGGCCAAGACCCCTTTAGGTTCCAAAACCCAATTTAAAAAAGATGTTTTTGACAACATTTTAATGATCTAAATTCAAGTTGCAAAGGTCGGCTATCGGGATTTCATAATCAAGAAATTAGAGAAGAAGTGTATAAATCCTAGTCTTTTCACCATTTCAAAATAGGTTGACAAGAGATTGAGAAGATATTCACAAGATTAGAACTCAAGAGAGAGGAGAGAACATTCAAGAAAGCAAGGTTGAAGTCTTGGAGCAGCATTTCATTTGTTTTTGAAGGTCTCCAAGCTCATTTTGTCAAGTTAGATCAAGCATTGTTCATGATTTGGAGATTGATGTCTATGGTGGATCATGATGAATTCTAGGTTTTGGGACATGCACCTAGCCATTCTCCCTAACCTAATGACTTGTTTTCTAAATGATCCCATCATCTATCTTCATTCTACTAGCTACCTAAAGCAAGGTATAATAAGATTTTAGACCTACTAGGGTGTTTTGACCTCTCCCTAACTAGGTCTTTGTCATTTTTCATATTCATTTAGGGATCTTATTCTAACACAATTGAATAAGGTTTCCTTGCATTTTAGCTCTTAGTACCTTAGATGCACTTAAGGTTAGTGCTTGCACAAACTGTTATTTATCAGATTCCCATCTTTTCATTAAGGTTTAATTACCAAACTTGGGGTTTGACCAAGGAAAACCCATACAAACAAACCAAAAAATTTAATTTTTGCTACAAATCCAAAATCAGGATTGAAGATTTGCAAGTACAGGAGCAGAGTGCAAGTTGAGGGCTACAAAATCAAATTTTGAATTTCTAGAAAAGGACACAAAGACCCATTCGCCCTTGGGCGAATGAGTCCTGGCAGGACGCTTTATGAAATTTGTAGTGACAAGTGCACAATGTCTTAACCTCCTCATATTTGCTAGTTGATTGTCATTTTTGATAGTGTTATCATAATACTTCATGTTTCAAGTGATAGATCTCATAAATTGGATTGTTAATGCACTTTTATTCTTCTCCCAAAACTGTTGTTCAGTCATATTTTGCTATTTTTATGTCATAAGGAAGTTAGGATTGCAAAGTGTCCAAACTTGGGGTTGACTCACCTTAAGGGTTGTAGGTCAATTCTAATCATTTGTAACACTCTCCCTCTTCCTAACGAAATAGAAAAATATGGATTTTTGATTAGGTGGACACTCCCCTTTGTGCTTTTTGGCATAGGTCTCTCATTTATAGGTCTTCCTATTTCACATTCCCCCTTTTCTCTTTATTTCAAAATGATACCTAAAATCTCTTGGGTTTTTGGTGTGCTAATCAGTCAAAAGTGGTTATACTGCTCCAACCACTCTTACAAATCTAGCTAAAATCAGATAGTATGAATGTAATGCCAAAGCCAAGAATGCTATCTTGTGTGGGCTAGCCGACTCAAAACTTTTGAAGACGATGAATTGCAGTTCTGCCAAAGATGTTTGGGAAAAGCTCAATAGCATCTATGAAGGAGACACTAAAGTGAAACAAGCTAAGATGAAGATCTTCAAAAGTAGATTTGAGACTCTAAATATGACAAGTTATATGCTTCAAGTACAAGAAATTGTCTCTGGCATCTCTGGTCTTGGTGGAGAAGTAAAAGAAAGTGAAATTGTAAAGAAGGTTTTGAGATCTCTCCCAAAATCTTATAGTCACAAAGTATCTTCCATTGAAGAATCTAAATATTTGGATCGGTATTCAGTTGATGGAATGTTTGGTACTCTTACTGCCTTTGAGATGAGAGAGTTTGGTCAAGATGTCCCAAAGAAAGAAGTTGCTTTCAAATCTAACAAAAACATTGAAGATGAATTTTCTGATCAAATTGATGAACTTGATGAAGTTGAAGTAAAATTTGTGAAAAGATTGAAGAAAGGCATTTTCAAATACAAAGGTAAGTTCCCATTCAACTACTTCAATTGTGGAAGATTTGATCATTTTGCATCTAGATGTCCCTATAAAGAATCTGTTGATGATAACCAAAGAGACAAAATCAAAAGAGGATTTTATTATAAGGAGAACAATTGTTCTTCTAAAGATGATAATGATTCAAATGATGAAAATCTATTCATGGCTCTGGAAGGAAAATAGAACACTATTGGAGAATGCAAAAGGTCTAGTACCTTGCAAAATAGCAAGGTTAATGAAAGATATATGGCAGTATGGAATGATTTTCATGCAAAGGAAGAGGAACATGTTTGGGTAATTAACAGTGGGTGTTCCCATCACATGACTGGTGAGAGAAGTAAGTTCATCATTCTCAAAAAGGTCAATGGTGGAGCTGTTAAGTTTTGTGATGATAAGTTAGCACAAATATGTGGAAAAGGTGATATAACAATTGATGGAAAGAACATGACTAAAGATGTCCTTTATGTCAAAGGCTTGAAACATAATCTCCTGAGTGTCATTCAAATGTGCAACAAAAGATACAATATCACTTTTCATGCTAATGGATGTGAGATCAGAAAGGAAGGTTCTGAAAGGCTTGTTGTTGAAGGAACAAGGACAAATGGTAATGTTTACTATCTAAAGGAAGCTAATAGAAGAATCTGTGTATTGGCTCAGTCTGAATAACGTTGCTTGTGGCATAAAAGAATGGGGCACATCAAATATGACAACATGGCGAAAATCAGTTCCTCTCATGCAATGAGAGATATGTCTGGGATAACCAAGCCTACAAACACATTGTGCAAAAATGTCAGATGGGAAAGCAAACAAAGAATAGTTTCAAAAGCAAGGAGTTCTTTGTTTCAATGCCATTGGAACTGATTCAAATTGATCTATGCAGACCTACAAGGATAAGAATCCAACAAGCTGAAATGTATTTTATGTTGCTTATAGATGATTACACTAGAATGACTTGGGTTACATTCTTGAAAGAAAAATTAGAAGCCTTTGATAAATTTAAGATTTTTAAAGAAAAAGTAGAGAATGAAATTGATGTTAGGATCAAATGATTAAGGTCAGATAGAGGAGGTGAATTTACCTCATATGAATTTGATTTTTTTTGTGAATATCATGACATTATTAGACATTTTTTTGCTCCTAGAACCCCTCAACAAAATGGGGTAGTTGAAAGAAAAAAATGAATAGTGAAAAAAATAGCTAAGACAATGATGAAAGATGTTTACCTACCAGATACGTATTGGAAGGAAGCAGTACATAATGTTGTCTATTTTCTTAACAAAGTGCAACTGAGGGTCAACAACAATAAGACCCCTTATGAAATGTGGTATGGAAGACCTCTCACTATTAGATATTTCAAAATCTTTGGCAGTAGATACTATATCAGAAGAGATGAAGGAGACCTTGAAAAGTTTGAATCAAGGTGTGATGAAGGAATCTTTCTTGGTTACTCAACTAGGAGCAAGGCATACAGATGCTACAACAAGAGATCAAGAAAGATGATTGAAAGTACAAATGTCAAGGTTGATGAAGACTTGCGTTGGATCTCACATGAGCCTGAGGTTTTCAAATCCGATATACTTCCCAGGATTGAAGAAGAAGAAGAAGAAGAGAAAGAAGAAGAGGAACTAGAACCTGTGAAGACTCTCAAGACTCCAAAATATGTGTAGAAGAACCACTTTCTAGATCAGACCATTGGAGACAAAAATGAAGATGTGCTGACAAGAAGAAATTTTGCAAGAGAAAATGAGCAAGTGAATTTGTGCATATTATCAAAAGTGGAGCCCGAGAGCTTTGTTGATGCTAGCAAAGATGAAAATTGGATAAAGGAAATGGAAGAAGAACTAAATCAAATAGAGAAAAATCAAACTTGGGAATTAGTTCTCAAACCTACTTATAAGAATGTGATAGGAACAAAGTGGGTCTTATGGAACAAGTTAAATGAAGATGGTGAGGTGGTAAGGAACGAGGTCAAATTTTTTTGCAAGGGCTATTCACAAGTTTAAGGTAATTATTTTGAGGAAACCTTTGCTCTGGTAGACAAAATGGAGGCAATAAGAATGTTTATTTCTCTTGTTTCTCATAAGAACTTCAAGGTATATCAAATGGATGTCAAGTTAGCTTTCCTGAATGGTCATCTAGAAGAAGAGGTATACATTGAGCAACCAGATGGCGTCCAATTATCAAAAGATCCAAACATGGTTTGTAGACTCAAGAAAGCTCTATATGGTCTCAAGCAAGCTCCCAGAGCTTGGTATGCACGACTAGATAACTATTTACTTCAACAAGGATTCAGGAAGGGTAGTGCAGACAGTAATCTATATATTAAAGTTTAGGAAGACAAGTTGTTGATTGTAGTTGCATATGTTGATGATTACATCTTTGGTGGAGATGATAATATGTGCAAAATTTTTGCAGAGGAGATGTAGAAATAATTTGAAATGTCAATGATCGGTGAGTAATCCTTCTTTCTTGGTCTTGAAATGTTGAAGAATTTTGGAGTGGAAGATTCTAAACCTATGGGTACTCCTACGGTGACTGGTTGTCACCTAAGTAAATCAAATGAGTCTTTGGAGGTTGATTAGACTCTCTACAGGTCTATGATTGGAGGATTATTGTACTTAACTCGATTCCATACTTTATATCATGCATGCGGTATGTATAGTTTCTAGATTTCAAGTCAATCCTAAGCAATCTCATGAAAATTTGTAAAAAGGATTTTCAGAAACCTAATGGGTACTCCGGATTATGGGCTATGGTACATAAAGGACAAAAATTTCTCTTTGAATGCCTATACTGATGCTAATTGGGTAGGTTGTGTTGATGATTGGATAAGTACAAGTGGGAGTGCATTCTTTTTGAGAGATAGATTGGTTGTATGGTTTAGTAAAAAGTAGGATTTAGTGTCCTTGTCCATAGCATAAGCAAAATATATTGATGCAACATCTTGATGCACTCAAGTGCTTTGGATAAAACAAACTTTGAAGGATGTGAAGGTGGTGTATGATGAACCTATTCCTATACTGTGTGACAATATAAGTGTTATTAACATTTCTAAGAATTAAGTAATGCATTCAAGGACTAAACACATCTCAATCGGGTACCATTTTCTTAGAGAAAATTGTAGAACATGAAGTCAAAATGGAGTATGTGCCCACAAAGGATCAGATTGCAGATATCTTTACAAAGGCTCTTTCAAAAGATACTTTTGAACATCTGATGTAGAAGTTAGGGGCCATTGCCCCTCCTTGTTCTAACTAGGTGCATAGATGGTGCATCTTTTTAGGGGGAGAAATTCATGTCATATCTTTTCTCTTGGATTGATGGGTGCTACCCTTCAGGGGAAGCTAGTAGTAAAGGGGAGTCCTGAAGAAATTGTGTAGTTGGTGTATATGTGTGAAAAATAAGTGTTTTGGGTCAAAGGGGGAGTATGTGTTGCTTCTCCAATAGAAGATCCTTTTGCCCTTTGCTCCTAAAGACAAGAAAAATCATGTTGCCTTATGCAGGAGTGTTTGGCCCTTTGTCCTTGGTGCCAAAGGGGGAGAGAGAGCAATGTGTTGCCAACAATGCCAAAGGGGGGGATTGTTGGCAATTGTTGTCATTGATGGTTGTCATTGATGTTAACACTAAGGAGATTGTTAGCAGTTGTTGTCAACATTGATTGTTAGTTGTAATTGATGTCATGCCTTATCAAAGAAGAGAAGAACTGAAGAATTTCTTGGTTAGATGTCATGCCTTATCACTGAAGAGAATAATTGATGAAGTTCATGGTTCAATGTCATGCCTTATCAAAGAAGTAGTATTGTTGATGTTCATATAATGCATTATTACTTTCAATAGAGTTGATTTCCTAATGATATATTGTAACGCCCCACCACGCAACCCTAGAGGAAGTTGTATTTAACTACTTAAATAGAATAATTTTTTTTTTTAAAGTATAATTAATAAGCAAGTTCGCTAACTAATGCCAACATCCTGTAAGGTTACAAGACAGAGGTTATATAGAACCTCAACAAAAAACATGAACTAATCCATGACATTTAATTACTAAATAAATTAAGCACATACATTCCAATAAGATAATTACATCAAGCATAAAGATAACTTTCAATTCCATTAATCCATAATTAACAATAAGATTACAACTCTCATTCCCGAATGAGGCAAGATCAATATATAAGATTACAATTACAACTTTCCATCTCGATAACAACTGAGGGGTATTAATTACAAAATCAACTGAATGAAATAAAACAAGAACTGATACTAAAACCAACGAGCTCTCTAACAGGAAGTCTCATCCACATGAACATGAAGATAGCCCAACGGATTTAGGTGTATGCCACCCAACCAAGTGGAACCCAAAGGCCCACCCCCCGTGCTAGGAGATAGTAACCAGGAATCCTAGTCAAGACCATCTACCTCTAGACACAGGCTAACATAAACTAAACCAAACTGAAACAACCAATCACAAGAACCTCACAAGTACAACACCATAAGGTACAACTCAAATACCATGCAAGTATAACACAAGTACAACTCTACAAGGTCACATTGCTTCCAGAAATAAAGTAGAACACATATGTTAAAAGAACCATACACATAATAATCGAATACCAACTATGGTCACATCAGGTACGTTATGGAAACCATACCCTCAAAACAAAACCGACTGTTTTCCTAGACAAAGTGTCATCACACAGCTCGTCATGGGTTATCCTTGGGAATCTTCCTAGGCTCCAGCCTCCACAAGAAAAGGTTACCCTGGTGACCTTTACCGAATCTCGGCCCCCATACTCACTCATGCGGAGCCAAATACCTTTCATATAGACAAGATAGATGACCTTGCCATTACAAGTCTTCCCATCTCATCCCAAGCCTAACCGAGCACTTAGGTCCATGAGTGAGGCATTAATATCTTGATTAGTGAGAAGTTAGTCCTAAGCTTCTAAGTATTGTTTTAGTTATCACTTGATTAAATAACTTACAATGAGTTATCCTGGCACCACTTCGTGTGCTGGCCCCCGTTACAAGCCACTCTTCTACGACGACACACACACACTATCCAAACATCAATGGAACCAAGGTGCAACAAACAAGACATCACGACCTCTCCTTTCTCAGGAGGCAACAGAAACTGAAATGCACTCCAACACTGGAGGTAACAACAATAACAGATTCACTCCCGACAAGGAGGCACACATTACAAAATCCATTCCTTTCTCAAGAGGCGACACAAACTAAAACGCACTCCAACACTGGAGGCAACAAAACACATAACAGGGTCACTCCAAACAAGGAGACACGGATCCCATAATCCGCTCCTAAACCAAGGAAGTACAACCATTCCCGTTTGTGAAAACTGGGTTAAACATTGATTCACCCAAGCACTACTCAAGGAGCTCTCAAAAGGTTGACAAACATGACACGACAACCCACATATCAAAAAATGACATTTGGAAGACTTACATAATTAAGCCACTTCCCCAAACATGCACACTGAGGAATAAACACATAAAGCAATTGTGCATGGAAATAAACTAATTTTGGACATTTTAGATCCATTCCATTCAATAATTTATTGCACAACAAACTGATTCAACGTCTCTTCCAGACAAGGTATAAAATTTAAACCAACATTCTCTTCTCTAATTGCGTTTAAAATAATGTTAAATGAATGTCTACTTCTATAATACAACACATATCGTTTTAAAATGATCAATTAATTTCACCATTAAATACCTTACTTATAATTCCAATATTTGTTCAAACAAAATATGACATCATAAAATAAATCCCTTATTTTTGGCTATAACATATTGATCTACAATTTTCTCAATTTCATTTAAAACATGACATTAATCAACTCAATCATTTTAACATTTATAATCTCCACTATAACATATTACTTTGAAATCTTTCCATTAAAATATGCTAATTATTTTCTCATCCATTTTAATATATAAACATATATTAAAATCATATTCTCTACTAAACATATTTTTAAATCAACCATTCTAATATACAAAAAAAAATATTAAACAAATAATATATATAATTATAATATTTTAATATTATAGATTATAATATAATAATATTATAATAATAATATATAAAATATTAGTATTTATATATACTAATTTATTTTTAATAATTTCTATTATTTAATAACTTTCCCTCAGGCCACGCACCATACCGAAGTCAAGGGGCGGATACCTCGGGCCGCGTGCACGAATTAGGTTAGCTGGGCAGGAGTTTCCTCCGGCCGCGGTTTTCTTTTTACCGTCGTGGTTTACCCTTGGCCGGTGGCGGAGCTAATGACAGTGGCGGCGTTTACAAGGTGGGGCGGCGCGTTTTCTTTTGGTCAAGCGGCGGCGGCGTAGCCACGGGTGGAGGAGCCAAGGTTAGCATAGGGTGGAAGAGGGGGACGCTGACGGAGGATGCAAGGTGCGGCGGAGGCGCCGCTGCGAGCGGCAGACGGAGGGGGAGGCACGGCACGGGCGGCGCTGGCAGCGTCGGCCACCCACCGTGGTGGTACGGCCTGCACAGCCCGCGCGGGCCATGGGGAGGGGAGGGGAAGCAGTGGCGTCGGGGGAGGGTGGGGAGTGCGCTGGGCGCAACTCCCTCCACCCACCTCCATGGGAGGTGCGGTGGGGGTTGAGCCCCAGCCCCCACCAAAATAAAATTTTATTTATTTTATTTTTTAAGAAAAAACCATAGGCCTGCGGATTTTCATAAATCCGAATTATAAAAAAATTAAAACCAGGGTTTTAAAAAAACAAAGAGACATAATTGTAATCCACCATAAAGCCAATAATTTCATAAATATATATATATATATAATGAATATATATATTTTATATTTTCAAGAGGGGATTTCCAAAATCAGTCAACACCATACAACAATGATCATTTATAAACCAAGAACACTATTTTTATTTTTATTTTTATTACTCAACATGATTTTCATCATCAAAATATAAATGAATACACTTTTTTCTTCAAAACAAACAAATTATAAGAATGAACCTGGTTTTATTTTTGAGGTGAGAGGATCCAAAACGGTGCTCAGCTCCCAACCTTGCTTCCAAATCCAGTTCCACAAGTTTTCACAACTCAAATCCAAAAACCCACAAAATTGAAACATGCTTCCTCTCTCAAATTCAAACTTTTTTCCAAACTCCAAGATCCCCAAAATTGAGACCCAAATTCCAAACATAAGGATCCAACCCTAGAATTTTAACAGCCACCCTAATAAATTCTTCAAAACAGAAAATGCAAAAATATCTAATTTCTTTAATTTTTGAATTCAAACTTCTAATTTGACTTTTAATTCAATTTTCAATTATTCAATTTCAAATTTCACAATTTGACTTTCATGCATTTTCTTTATTTTCAAATTCAACATAAATAAATTCACTTCTTTCAACATCAAAATTTAATTAATTAATAAATAGATTTAATCAACGATTAAATTATTTATTAATTAAATTAAATTAATAATAAATAAATTTTGTTTCAACATAATTTCAGATTACCATATTCAACAACTTAAGTACCTTAAGCCATTTAATTACCCCTTTTCTAACTTGCAATTAAATAACGAAGAGAGGGCACAATAAACAAAACAACACCCGACAAACAACTAACGACATACAAGGACTAGGGTGACGACCTGACACAGAAACCTAGCTACTATCTCCCAATCGAATACCGTTGGGTATTGAACATGCTCTCACCTGTGAAATCAGGTGGAGTTGATGTCCTGTACCTGTCAACCTACAAATCAAGTAAACAACAACATATAATCTGAACAGCATAAAATACACACTGTGAAGAGGAAATCACAGGATCGTAGGGCACTCGCAAGTGAGTGATGCGATACCATCCCCTTCACCAATACACTGCAAATAACTGACAAATCTAACATACTATTATAATCCAAAGCATAAACATCTTTAATTCAAATACCCACTATGCTAATCCAAAGAATGGAATAAAGATAACATCTGAATAACCAAAAACACATCACAGCAACAAACCCACACAAAGACACACTATCCAATCATAAGGCAAAACGGAGGGGTAATACATATATTCAAATAAGGATTAGAAGCACAACTAATGTTGGAGAGATGTTTTTGAAGGCCTACAGTCTATCCCATGCTCTCTCCTAATGTTCCTGACAATATATGTGTTGCTAAAAATAAGTTTTGGTCTCTGCAAGTTTCTCAAATGTTTCTAATTTTGGATGTTGTATTGAAGTCTATCTGAGAGAATGCTTTGCATTCTTTTGTTGTTGAAATTCTAGTCTTGTATTTTGGTATTCAATGTCAGTGCTTTGTGTATGTTGCACTCTGATCTTTTTAGGTCACCTGTGTTGTCGAGGAGGTTCCTATGAATTGCAAAAGTTTGGCAATGTTGCTAGTTGTCTACATTGGTCCAAAAAATGTTTTGCATTGATGTCTCTACTCTTGTGGCTTGGTGAATATGTTCACAATTTTTGTGCAATGTCTCAATTCTAATCTCATATGTTGAAGTGGTCTACAAGTTGTTCTACAAATGTTACATCACCCAATTATGTATTTTGTGTTTCTTGAACAAAGTTTTATATACCTATTGATATGTTGTGGTTTTTGATGGCATGAAAATATGAAAGAAGTGTATGGAAGTAATGTTGGATGTTCAAGGAATATCCCTATGTGATCCACATGTTGCTAATCGGTTTCCTTGGTGTCGCATTATTTCTTGAGTTGGCATTCTGGGTTATTTGTGGGTATCTGCCTAACAAGGCTTGTTCCTTTGCTTGGATCGTGTGCTTGGGGGGTTGTGCCAGCAATGAAAGATGTGTAATGATAGATTTGGATCCTGACCTATCTTGTTTAGGATAGCATCAAGTAAATTCAAGTGAAAGAATTTTTATGGGCTGACTAGTCATGTGATTCAATGTCTCATCCACACGTTTCCTTGATGTCGACTTAGGTTGATGTGCGCTTGCATGTAAATCATTTTGGATCACATTGAAAGAAGTGTTAAGATTTTTTTTGGTCCTCTTTATCCTTGGGATAGGACTTCATCATGCTTTGGTGGCCGACCAGTTGAATTCATTGTTTATTCTCTTCTTGGCCAACCTAATTAAAGAAATAAAGTGTTGTGATGGATATAAATGCAAGATCATTTTGGATGCAATAGGGGTGGAGAAGTGTACAAGTGAAAAAAAGTGTGAGCGAGTTGTATTCAATATCCAAAAAAAAATAGTGCTAAAGATTGTGAAAGGAAAATATAAATTGGGCTTGAATGCCTCAATCAATAGAGAGTTGCGTTGGAAAAATTTGTAATTCTCTTATAGATATTTTGTATCCTGCTTTGAGATTGTGAATCTCATCAGGTCCTCTGTATCTTGCTCCTGGAGTTGATTGGTACTTCATTGTTGCAAGTCCTTTTTGTATGTCTCTCTAAGGCAGTGAGCCTTCTTGCAAGTCTTTTGGCAGTGAGCATTAATTGTGAGTTAACTATCATCATGGTTTTTCCCTCATTGGGTTTTCCAAATAAATCCGGTGTCTCCTTGTGCATGTGTGTGTTCTTTATCTCTTTCTCTTTTTTTTTTATCTGATTCTTGCTATATCTTTCATTGGTAAAGTTTGTTGAAGGTGTTAAAGATTCAAATTTCTATATTAGTCTTTTTTATTGCTCTGCTTATACTTCCATCTTTATCTACTCAAGGAGTTTGAGTTGTACTAAAATTTTCAAGTTCTAGGTGTTAAGTATTGAGTAGACTGATTCAACCCTCCCCCCCCACCCCCCTCTTAGTCTCTGAAAGTGTTCAACAATTTGGGCATATGCAAAGAGAATGTTGGCAAAGGTTGTGAAATGTAGCTTTTTCAATCACTGATATGTATCCTTCAAAGTTTTGAAAGCTTTTCCAACAAATCTTAAGTTGTTTAAAGTTATTTGGGTAGTTATAATAGCAATCTTTTATTTGCAAAGCTTTAATCATTGGTTGCTTGAGATCCTTATAGTCAACAAACTTTAAAATATCTACCTCTATAGAAATTGTTTCTTATAGAAATAGTTTAGAGATTGTTGGCTGGATGGATATGGCTTTTGGATATTACTCCAGAAAATAAGCTTTACAATACTTAAGCAAATTATCTTTCTGATATCTCAGATCACAATTATGTGTAGAGATAAAGCATGCTCAATAAAATGCAAGAGACAAACACTAGACTTAAAGACTCTAGGACAAAATGCTAAACTCTAAGACTCGATGCCCACAATGCTTTCGCAAGAGCTTATTTATAGCAAAGAAATGATTGGACTAAGTGGTAAAAGGGAATATGACCTATATTACCGGGTAAACCAATTATCTAAAAAGGAGCTATATCAGATAAATGGCCAACATTGAATTTCCTAAATTACAAATAAAGATTCCCTTTTATTCACTATAAACATGGTACTCATTATTACTCCTGGATGAGCTTGAAACTGGTGGCGATAGTGGAGGTGTCAAATCACCATAATCCCAAACCTATTCTCGACAAAGAGGTCTCCATCTGGTGTCTAGCTAGAACTTATGGTGAATATTCCAATCTTGTAGATTACTATCATAATATAAGTAAGGAGAGAAAAAAGATTCCCATTTTAGCTTGAGTTTGGTAATAACCTACGTAACAATTTTTTCATCAAGATGGAAATTTGGATTAACCCTTTTTGGTTTGGCATATTTAAAGAAATTCGGGCTTGACAAGAGACTAACAATGCAAATAATGGTTTTTTTATGATTTCCAATAATAATAAATGCTGGTAATCAATATTTTTTTTAATATAGATAATTCTCCAAAATTATCTCTAGAGATTATTGGTTCAGATATACACCCTATATGAGAGTGTTTCAGCTGAAGAATTAGCATAGTCTAGAAATTTCTTCTTGGCTCCTCTCATTAATATGGTCCTTTGAGCTCCTTGATTTAAAGTTTGAAAGTAGACATCAAATTCTCTTGTCATTATAAAACCTAAATTGTCTTGTGATGAAGATGGATTCTGCATAAACACACTAGGATTTTGTCTATTCAAATAATCTGCAACAACATTATGTTTCCTTGGAATATTTTGGACTTCGTAATTGAACAAGTTTTAATATTCTTGTCATCTAAGATATTTCCCTCTACCATATTTTCAACCATGACCCTTTTCTTTAAAAGTGAGGAATCTAGTACAATTAGTTTTAATAATAAATTTCTTCATATGCATAAGTTTTAAAGCAGATTTCTTTAAATTCTTGATTGCACCATAGATTTCTTTATCAGAAGAAATCCATTTTCTCACATCCTAGGGGAATATACCACTGGCATATTCCAAAATATATTCTTTCCCATCCCTAATAAAACATAAATTTCCTCCCCATGCATGGTCTGAAGCATTTGTATATAACACAAATTGATCAGTTGTAGGAACATGTAGAATAGGGAGATTTTGTACCTTTAGTTGAATGGTATTGACAACATCATCATGAATTTTACTCCATTATGGTTTTCAATTAGTAAGGAGTTGTTGTAAAGGATTTTGATCAAATCTTGCACCTGGATAAAAATTATTTACATAATTTAATATACCTAAGAATCCTTGTAGCTCCTTGGTATTTAATGGAGGTTGTAATTCAAAGATTTAATCTTTGATATGAGGTTGGACCTCAAGTTTACCATTATTAACAACCACTCCTAAGAATTTACAAGAGTCTTGACACTATTGAATTTTTGATAGGGATAGAACAATCTTGGAATTTAAAGCCAATCTATGAAATGTTTCTAAATGAGCTTTATGCTCATCAAATTCTTTTCTAAATATCAAAATATTATCAATATAAACACAAAGGAAGTATTCGCAGCCACAAAAATATTTTATCCATTCTTTCCTAGAAATAAGAGGGTGCATCCATTAGTCCAAAGGGCATGATTGTCCATTCAAAATGTCCAAACGGGAAACTGAATTTTTTCTTATACTGGTCTTCCTTCTTCACTCTTATCTGATAGAATCCTGATTTACAATTAAATTGAGAAAATATCTTGGCATTAGCTACCTTTTCCAATAAATAAGCTTTATCTAGAATAAGGTAAGGAAAAGGGATTGTAATTGAATTTAAAAGTTCATAATTTATAACCATTCTTTCCTTTTTTCTTATTTTTTTAGATTCCTTACAAACCATAAATGCATAGCAATTAAAATCAGATTGAGAATGTACAATATACTTTCCTTTTTTCAGTTCTTCAATAGCTTATGCCATATCAGGGTAATCGTGTGTTGGCATAAGAATTTTTTTCCCACTTTTCATTCGACTTTTAGGTTGTAATCTAATTTGCATCTCTAGAATTTCTTTCTCCCAAAATTTGTGGATCTTCAAAACAAATTGTTTGTATGATAACTACTTTAAGTTCTGAGAGGTTCCAATGTCTGAATTTTGTTGATGGCTAGATATTTTTCTGAAGCATATATCAATCTTGGAGTGTTGATTTTTTCTCCATTAAGGGTAAACATGATATTTTTATTTGTACATCCATATGGAGTGTATCTACCAATGAAATTTCATCCAAGAAGGACATCAATAGGCATTTCGCTCATGGCAAAGAAATCACATTTAAACTTCTTTCCTTCTACTTCTAGAGGTTGTTGGTGGCTATATTTATCACAAGAAAATGTATTTCCTTAGACATCACAAGCTATATAGGTATTTTTTTTTGTTAATTTATCCCAATTATCTAGCACTTGTTCTTTGCAGAAGGATAATGAGGCTCCAGTATCAATCTGGGTGCCATATTGTTTGTCATTGATAATAACATTGATATATTGAGAGAATTTATCTGTAAATAAATGTACTAAATAATGTGGTTCCAGCTGAGGTTTAGGTTTTGGAAGTACAAACATTACAATCTTAACATTTCCGAGATCTTGAATGTGTGGAGGAAATTCTATTTCAATATCTTCTTCATTTTCATATTCTTTTTTAATCTGTTCCTGGAATTCAAAATGGTCAAGATATGAGGTACTTGGAAAATCCTCTTCTTCTTGGATAAAAACTTGAGATAGACCAAGGAATTGGTATGATGATGGACAAAAACTTTCTTCTATTGGTTTTGATTGTTCTAAAGAAAACTGAGAAATTGCATTCACTATTGGATCTATCTAGATGGGTTTATTTTTGCTATATTTCCTTTCTTTTCTTTCAAAATAAATAGGAGTGAATGAAATGGATTGATCATGTACCTATGGAGAAAGACTCGACTCAAATTGATTTAGTCCTTGGAACTACCTCTTGTACTGCTGAAATTGTTGTTGTGGTTGATGTTTCTAGAATGGAGGTCTTATATGTTTATCATTTTTGAATGGAGAATTATTTTGAAATCTTCCTCTACCTTTATTTCTTTTGGTTAGGTTCATCATGACTGTAGGAATATTACTATAATCTTCTTCTTCCATTTATCTCTCAATTTCTTGCAAAGTGTCAGTAAGATCTTCTAAAGCTGCAGCATCTATTTCGTGAAATTCTTCAAAGACTAGTTCACATATGTTATTTTGTAAGTACAAATCTTCTTCATCAACCACATCCCACCACATTGTTTCTTCTGGATCAGAATAAACTACATTTCTTGCTTTATTTTTGCAACATTCAGGTGCTTTGTGGCCAAGCTTGTTACAAATGTAACAAATAATTTGGCTGCTCTCGGGGTGAGGAGATGAACATTTGTGAAGATACTTGTTTTTTGGTGTATATGAATGGCGTTTGTTGAACTTAGGAGGCTAGAATTTGACTTTATGATTGCGGTATTTTTTATTGGCTTTGCATCAAGTTTTGGTAAATGGATTACAACCATATGTTTTTATGAAGGTAGGGGCAAGGCGTTGTCCTTCATGCTTGGTAAATTTTTGTTGGTATTTGCAATCACCAATGAAACAAAGAATTTGTTGTTTAGCAATTTGGATGAGATTACTAATGGAAGTGACTACAAGTGAACTTTCTCTTATCTCCATATACCTCAGGACCTTGTCACCAAGATTATAAGGCAATCCTTCAAGATGTTTTGTTTTTGCAAACTCAATCTTCTGTTCATCTTTGAGTTGATACAATAACTTTCTGAAAGTTTTAGAATACTTGGAGAAATCTTTCAAATCACAACATTTCATTGCCAAAATATCTTTCATCAATCTTTCTGCTCTGCAAATAGATTCAAGGAAAAATTCATCAATAAACAATTCTAATAGACAATTGAGAGCTGGTAACTGCACTTGTACTTGTTGTTGTCTAGTTTGAGGGTTTGTCTGGACTTGGGTAATAGTTTTTTGATAGACTTTTGCATCATTCTCATCTTTTGATTTATGAAACCACTAGTCCTAAACAATTCCCCACATGTAGTTGACAACAATTTACAAGTGTTTTATGAATTGGATACAAACAAGGCTCCAATTATAATAAAAGTATTGATCCAATTTTGTATTAGTTGGAATGGATCCTCAACATTATCTATGCCTAAATACCAAGGTTGTATAGGACATGTAGTCCTCATCATCATCAGGGTATCTGATGATTTATTTGCTTTCTTTTCATGTGGTTTTGATAATGTAGGAATTACAAGAGCACTGGTTGTAGGTTTCTTTTCTTGATTAATCAACCAATCTAAAAAATTTGAGAGATCTTTTATTGAAGTATCTACTTCTTCAAACATTTTTGATACAACTTCATGTCTTTCTTCTAAAGGTTGGACTTTGTCTACAATCGTAGTAATATCATCACCAGATCTATGTAAATTATTCAATATTTGATCAATCTGGGTATGATTTTTGGCTAAGGATGATTTTACATCTTTTAGGCTATTGTGGTTATCAATAACTATATTACCTAATTTTTATACATTATGGTGGATAATATTTACAAAATATTTAAGAGATATGACATCAAGACACAAATCATCAATATTCTACCATAGATGTTCACAGAACCTTGTAATGTGATTCCTCTATTTAAACTCATTTGATGGCTCTAATTCTTTTGGAGATTGTGGCTGCAAAGTATACTAGAAAAGACTTATTTTCCCATGTTCATTTTTGTAATTGCCTCGAATAGGAGGCCATCTACCATTTTTGTAGAATGTCTCTTCCCATTTTTTGTACCATTCTAAATTTTCTTTTCTTGGCAATGAATTGTCCATGTTGCAGAGAGAGTGATTCAACATAATCTTCTTTACCTTTTCTTTCCTTCCTAGTCTTGAGGGATCAGGAAAGTGATCTTCTAGATCTCTTGCTACTAATTCTAATGGATTTGGTCTTGTATTTAAAGGGGTGTCTTCCATTTCTACAAACAATTGTGCTTTCTTTTTGCTAGATGAAGCACTAAAAGAGGATATTGCACTTTGAAATTATTCTTCAAAAGGATTTGAAGAATAACTTTAGTAGAAATAAATCTTAGTATAAAATTTATATAGTTTTGACTAACATTATGGATTGGTTTGGTAGCTTCTAATAATCTGGGTGTGACATGTTGCATCCAATCTACTTTCCATCCTGCAGGGATATCAATGGTATTTATATGTCCCTTTTGTAACTGTACCTCACCATGCATTACTCTAGCACATGGTAAATTTTCAAGAATAGCAGGATTATTTGTATTCGCCATAGAACACAAGACTTGTATGTTTCAGAAACATATTTAAATTTACCAAAGCATATTCAAACCATATAAGGAAGTAAATATTCCCCAACAATTTAAAGATCCATGTTTTACTTCTAAACGACCTTTATCTCTAGCTGCTATTGTAAGCTTAGAAAAATAAGTGAAGTAGGCAAAAATTTTGGTCAATCTAGAAAGACTAGATATTTGGCAGGCATGACTATAATCTACTTGTCTTATGTCACAAAGAGCTAAGTGACACATAGGCGGAATATTTTCAAGGATGCACAATCCTATAGTGACTTGAATAGCTCCAAAATGCACAAAGTTCACATCTTTGTGTTTCCTAATGTAATATATTTCTTCAGGGGAAAAGATAGACAACATTTTGGTTTGGAAGGTTTATTTAGGATCATATTCTAGTGTCAATTCAACTATTTTCATTCTTGGAATGACAAAATGCTTGAAAATAGATTTTGAAATAAAATTCTTTAGCAATCTTGGATATAAATCATTTTTTTGATATACTGTCTTTGCTTTTAGTTGAGGAGGCTCATAATTACTTGTCCTTTAATGACTTATTTTCAAGTATGAATATCAAATATTTCTTGTATGTCTAAGTGTCCTTTTGTTGGTTGTATAGGAGGTAGATCGAACTGTCCCTCCATATTGGCTTCATTGATTCTTTCAACACCATCTTGGACAAAAAAAACCATGGAATTTTTCCATTTCTTTGAAGAGAGAAGTTTTAGACGATCTAGAGTAAGCTTGCAGGGGTTTTACGAGAGAGAAATAACTCAATCCTTTTAAGGAAAGGAAATAGGCAATGTCAAGATAATAATTAAGATATAGATGCGAATAAACTCTCAGTCTCAACACAGAAGTGAAACCCTACAAAGTTAACTCTTTCCCCTCTAGATAACTTCTCAAGACACTTTACTCAAAATCGATAGAGACTGTAGGCTCTAATACCAATGTTTATAGTCAACATACTTTAAAAAATCTACTTCTATAGAAACTGTTTCTTATAGAAATAGTGCAAAGACTATTGACTAAATAGATACGACTTTTGGATATTACTTCAAAAAATAAGCTTTACAACACTTAAGCAGATTATCTTTCTGATATCTTAGATTGCAATTACACGTAGAGATAGAGCATACTCAATAAAATGCAAGAGATGGACACAACTTCACGACCATTAAATTTCAGATTATGAGATTTTGACTTGTGACTTATGCTTTTCTCAAACTCTTTTTAGCTTTTAAAATGACTTCATCGACACTTTGGATGCTTTTCACAACTCACAACTTATCAAAATCAAAACTTGTGTGTTTAATGAATACTCATTGGCTCTCGAAATTGGTTATGAAATTGTGAATTGTTAAACCTTCGCCTTCGAAGACTTCTCTTTTAGAATATCAATATGGTTTTGAAAAGGTGTGTCGAGAGAACCAACAGGTTTTATAACCTTTTTAAAGTGCCAACGAACATATAATTCAACATAATTTCATAACCATCTAAAAGTTTCACCTTATGATTACCGACGATTTAAAGAACTTGCAAATCTTTGATCGGACTCATCTTTGCTTGAAATTTGGCCACATTGTTTATAATAACCCTATAAAGCACTTTGCAATTTTATTTTGCTCCAGCTTTAACAAAACTCCCCATTTAATCATTTTTGCAAACTATCTGGAAAAATCTTGATATTTTAATATCTCTCAAACATAAAGAAGCTTCGATTTGAAAATTTGCCACATTGTGTTAAATAGCCTCAAGATATTCATGTAAAATTATTTCATTCCAATCCTTGCAAATTTTCAAATTTAATTGTTTCTATGATTTGCTACATTTTGTGATCGCTTCGAAGACTTCGATTAAGCAAATGGACAACTCCCCCCTAAATTAGCATGCAACTTGTAATTTTAATGCAATTAACTTACACAAAATTGATCAAATGTGACTCCTAAGATGGGAAATTATGATGACTAGCATGGGAAGCAAGTGGTGCTATCATTTTGTGATTAAAACTAGCTTGACAAAGGTGTTTTACTCATGACAATACTTGTCATTTTGACACAAAAAAGTTTAAATTTTGTGGTGTCAAAATGAAGGTAACAAGGTTGGAGGGCCAAAGAGATACATTTCTAAATATAAAGGCTTTAGCAATGTTGTTTGAGCTCTTTCCCATCTTCCAATTCAAACTAAATATAGAGTTACCTATATAATCTCAACTACATCACTTATCCCAAATTGCTCCAAGAGGCTCCATCACAATTGATACCTATACTCTTGAGCTTGATTCGACAAAAAACATGTTAGAAAATACTCAAATGATACTAATGGAGGTAGAAGGTCATCTAGCTAATACAAAAAAAAAAATCAGGGAGCAAGAGAATGAACAAAGAGCTAAAGAAATAAGAAAGTAATTGATGAGTTTGATTTAGAGGGTTTCCCAAAGAAATCAGAAGTTGCATGTGCAGATTTAGATCAACAAGATAGGTTTGAGCAAGAGGAAAGGAATGACTTTCAACTTTCTGATAAACATCTATTTGAATTGGGTGCAAAGTCAACTTATGATAATCCACTCTTGTGATGGAAGATGAAACATCTAGTGACAATATCAAGATATGAGATCCTAGTGAAGTTTCCAAGCATGAGATAGCATGTAGTTTTCAGCTTGCTAACTGTAAATGTAAGAAAATCTGATCAAATTGTATCCTAAGAGGAGAATCTATGGAAATTCTAAGTCGTAATTCATGTGCATGTATTCTAAGTCAGATTTATTGTTTGTATTTCAAATCTTTTGATTGCAGAACATTTATCTATTTCAATGATTGCAAATAGAAGATTGAATTGCCATTTATATTTGTGAGGGAGACACGCCTCAAGGAGAGACACGTCTCATGAGAGGACGTGTCTCCACAAAGCGCAGACACGTCTGCTCATGGGACGTGTCCCTTGAGCATGTGGGCTCCCTTAACAAACCGAAAATATTCAATATTTATCATAAACTAATTCGCATGCTTTAACAAGCAGTGATCATATAATATGATGTTCGATTTTATTCATTTACAAATTTTGATCATCATCTGAAATTTGAATAACTTATTTGTAGACATTATATTTTAAGAATAGTTTGATTAAATATAAATGATGATGATGCATGAATGCAATCATCATTTATATCTGACTGAAGCTATCTTAAATCAACACTCCCTCTTAGCTAGGGAAGATAACTCTAAACAAATAAGTATAGATATCACCTTACACTTGATATCGAAGATATGATATGTTTTCTCAATTTTGTCAAGTCACATGACATTCTTCATAACACGTCTTCATTATGGTATGTGCATTGACATCAAGTCTCATGATGTCTACCACAATAGTTCATGGCATATCCACAGATATATATTTATCCACCATGATTATCTCATAATGATCACAATGATCTTCAAATGACATCAAGTCCCATGATATCCATCAAAGTGTCCAAGAGATACTATCATGACATGTCCACAGATATCAAGTCACATGATGTCTATCATGATAGTTCAACTCATCATTGTAGAGTCGTCACTTTACAATGTCACATACAAGTGTTCATTATTAGAAAGATCGTCACCTTTCAATAATGTACACAAGGGGAGAGGGCCCATAAAGTCATGGAGTCACACACATGACAAGAGAGTTTACACATTAAACATCTTTAAATATATTAGTACAAATTTTAAACAATTTGAATTTCAATCATAATATCAAATTACATTTCAACCATAACAAGTTTCTTCCTGAAGTGTTCAACCTTGACTCTGGAGAGAGGTTTGGTGAGAATGTATGTTGTTTGATCATTTGTACTAATATACTCCAGCTGGATCACATTTATTTCTACCATGTCTCTTACATAATGGTAGGGGATCTCAATATGCGTAGATCTATCATGGAATACTGGATTTACAGAGAGTTTAATGCAACTTTGATTATCACAATGGATGATAGTAGGATTCAGGGGTTCACCAAAGAGTCCCACAAGCAATTTCCGGAGCCATACTGCTTCTCTTGCCCCCATAGAGGCTGCAATGTATTCAACTTTTGTTGAGTTTTGTGCTACTAAAGACTGTTTTCTGCCGATCCAAGAGATCATAGCCAATCCTAAACTGAAGCAACATCCTAATGTGTTTTTCCGATCGGTTACACTTCCAACCCAATCTGAATCAGAGTATCCATGTAGATCTAGTTGGTCATTTTTGTAATGAAGACCATATCCAATAGTGCCTTGAAGATATCTCAATATGTGCTTTACAGCAACTAGGTGAATTTCCTTTGGTTCACACATGAACTAGCTTAAAGCATTCACTGCATAGCAAATATCAGGTCTGGTGTTAACCAGGTACATCGATGATCCAATTATCTGTCTATATAGAGTGGGATCTGCAAACTTAGATTATGCTCTTGCTTCTTTTAGTTTGTGTAGGTTGGTTTCCATAGGTGTAAACATGGGTCTACAATCCAACATCCCAGATCTCTTCAGAATATCAACAGTATACTTCCCTTGATTTAGTATGATGTCATCTGATTTATGCCAGACTTCTAAACCTAGGAATTAATGTAGAATGCCCAAGTCTTTCATGTCAAATTCTGGAGTTAGATCCTTCTTACCTTGAGTAATGAGGTGATATTCTCATGTTATCAACAGGTCATCAACATATAAAATAATTATTAGCATATCTCCTTTAATTACCTTAAAATAAAGATTTGGCTCTGCATCATTTTTAGAAAATCCTAGTCCCAAGAGATAGTTGTCAATTCTTTCATACCAGGCCTTGGGGGCCTGTTTAAGTCCATACAAAGATTTCTTTAGTTTGCATACATGTGAGTCAGGTTTATGTATCACAAAACCTTCAGGTTGTTCTAGATAGACTTCCTCTTCAATGGTCCCATTCAGGAAGGCATTTTTCACATCCATTTGATGGATCTTCTAGCCTTTAGCTACTGCAATGGCTATCACTGCTCTCACAGATGTTTATCGAGCAACAGGTGCAAATGTTTCTTCATAATCAATGCCTTCTTTTTGTGAAAAACCTCTGGCCACAAAACGTGCCTTATGTTTTTCTATACTGCCATCAACAGCATGTTTGATTTTGAAGAGCCATTTAGAAGAGACAACAGATTTCTCTTTTGGTCTAGGCACTATATCCCATACATCATTTTTTAGAATGGACTGATACTCTTTCGTCATTGCCTCCTTCCATACTCGATGTCTGAAGGCTTATGTAACACTGGCGGGTTCTAAATTTATGATTTCATTCATTAGAGCAACATAGCTTGAAAACCTTTTGGGTCTTTTACTTTCCCTAAAGGTTCCTTTGGGTGCTGCATGATTCTCAGCTTCTTTGATCATCTTCCTAGCCCAAAGTGGCCTCTTCTTGCCGTTGTCATTTGGATTATCTTCTGAAGTAGAATGAATCTCCCTTTGAATCTCAGGAGTAGGTTCCACTTCTAAGACTCTAGGGGAATAATTTTCTATCTTACTTGAACTCCTTGCCCTTTTGAATGCAATGTCTTCTTCAAAGATGGCATCTCTGCTCAATTCAATTTTTTTTTGCCCGAGTATGAATATCCTGTAGGCTTTAGAGGTTTCACTATATCCCACAAATACCCCTTTCTTTCCGGAAGGTTCTAGTTTGAATCTCTTCTCTTTAGGCACATGAATATAGACTGGGCAACCAAAAATCCTAAAGTGACTAATGTCAGGTTTTATGCCAATAAAAGCTTCTTCAGGAGTTTTGTTATCTAGATGAGAATGTTGACATCTATTTTGGATGTAGACAACAGTTCTAGAGGCTTCTGCCCAGAATGAGGTTTCTATGTTCTGGTCAAGTAACATTGTTTTTGCAGCTTCTACAATGGTTATATTTTTTCTTTCAGTAACACCATTTTGTTGAGGGTTGTAGGCTACTATAAACTCCCTCTTAATCCCAACATTCATGCAGAATTCCTTAAAGATTTCAGAGGTGTATTTTTTCCCATTGTCTGTCCTTAGAATTTTGATTTTCTTCCCAGAGAAGTTTTCAGTAAGAGCTTTGAACTCCTTAAACTTTTTAAGGATTTCTATTGACTCTTTACACTTAAGAAAATAAATCCAGGTCTTCCTAGAGAAGTCATCTATAAATATAACATAGTATAGGAAACTTGCCATGGAAGGTACTGACATGGGTCCACATAAATCAGAGTGAACCAGTTCTAGCACATCTTTGGTTTTACTCAACTATTGTGAAATGATCCCTTTGTATTCTTTCCTAGGGCACACCCTTTACAAGCTCCTTCATGAGTTGGCTTTAACTTAGGCAATCCTGTTACTAGTTTTTCCACAGATGGTAGGGCACGGAAATGAAGGTGTCCTAATCTTTGATGCCAAATTTCATTTGAATCAGAAGTTTCAAGGGTAAAGGCTTGCTTGATGTTTGTGCATAGTTTGTAAAGATACCCTTGTCTTAAACCTATGGTTTGAGCTTTCTTTATAGTGGAGTTTTTAGGCCATGCCAGAACTTTCTCGTCCATAAAGGTAACCCTATATCCATTGTCTTCAAGAGCAGAGGTGGATATTAGATTCCTCTTTATTCCTGGCACAAATAGGACTCCAGTGAGTTGTAGGGAGAGACCAGATTTCAATTTGATGAAGCAAGTTCCCACCCCTCTTACAGGGTGTGCAGAATCATCCCCAATAGTTACTTCTTCATCAGTTTCTTCAGTCATAGTGTCTAGGTGTTCTCTGAACCCAGTGATGTGCCTTGATGAACCACTATCAATTACCCAGTTGTCGATATTGTTAGATACTTGACTTGATAATGCTGAATAGAATACAAATTTCTCAAATTCATAGTTTGTATTTGATTTTCCTATTTTAGCAAAAGAGGCTTGTTGTTTTGTTCTATCAGGGCACTTCATTGCATAGTGCCCATATTGATCACATCTGAAACATTGTACTTGAGAGATGTCTTTCCTCTTCTTGAATGATCGTTTTCCATAGGAATTTCTCTTTCTCTTAAATAGTCCTTTCCCGTAAGAGTTCTTTGTACACCTTTTATTAGATGTTGTGTTGAGCACATGAATGTCCTCATCTATGGGTTTTTGTTTGTTTTCTTTTGTTGAGAGTCTTGTTTCCCCTTGTAAATAGTTTGTTCTTAGCCTATCAAACTTGGGGAGTTTAGATCTCACACTTATTCCTTGAACAAATGACTCCCACGAGTTTGGTAGGCCTCCTAGTGCTATTAGTGTTAACTCTTTGCTATCAATTTGATATCCAATTGTTGATAATTGATCCCTTAGTTCAATGATCCTCATGAAGTATGCATTAATAGATTCTCCTTTGTTTATTTAAACATTGTTGAGTTGCCTCTTTAATGCAAGAGTCCTACTAGTGTTGTTTATTTCAAAGGTGTTTTCAAGGGATTTGAACATTAGATATGCAGTCTCATGTTTTGCTAGAATGGGTACTATATGGTCCCTAACTGCATCTACTAAAATTTTCATGGCTTTTTCATTGTTCTCAATCCATTGAGTTTTCTCTGGATTATCCTCTAGTTCCCTCTTGTTTTCTCTCACAAATGAGTAACTTATTTTCTTTGAGAATCGTCGTGATTCTAAATTTCCATGATGTGAAGTTGTTTGCTCCTTCAAGACGGTTCAAATCTGATCACACTTGAAATTATGAAGAATGTGATGTGAATTTCGATTTCTTAAAAGATACGATTTTTCTAAGTAATCTGATATCTATATTTGATTTTGATTCACTCAACTTGGCTCTGATACCATGTAAATGTAAGCAAATCTGATCAAATTGTATCCTAAGAGGAAAATCTATGGAAATTCTACGTCTTAATTTTTGTGCATGTATTCTAAATCAAATTTATTGTTTGTATTTCAAATCTTTTGATTGTAGAACATTTATCTATTTCGATGATTGCAAATAGAAGATTGAATTGCCATTTATATTTGTGTGGGAGACACGCCTCAAGGAGAGACACGTCTCATGAGAGGACGAGTCCCTTGAGCGTGTGGGCTCCCTGAACAAACCGAAAATATTCGGTATTTATCATAAACTAATTTGCATGCTTTAACAAGCAGCGATCATATAATATGAAGTTTGATTTTATTCATTTACAAATTTCGATCATCATCTGAAATTTGAATAACTTATTTGTAGAAATTATATTTTAAGAACAGTTCGATTAAATATAAATAATGATGATGCATGAATGCAATCATCATTTATATCTGACCGAAGCTATCTTAAATCAACACTAACAATTTGAGATCATATCATGAGGATGTGCCAAACTTTGTGATTCATAATCCTCTAGGAAGGTCGCTTGATAAAAAATGTGTGAGGTTGAAGATGAAGTTTCCACATGGAATGTGTTGAAACATCGAGACTACATCATGCCTAACCTTGAATTTCTAAAAAGTGATTTTGAGCTTGCTAGAATTTTTAGAACAACAAATAGTGCAAGATTAGAACTTGTTATGCATAAAGAAATGGTAAGACAAGGGCCTAAACATGATTCCACTTATTTGACAATCCACTTTTTGGATTGGGAGCTAATTTGACATATGATAATCTTTCTTTGAAATGGAATATGGAGACATTAGTTGCTCCTAGATCCTTAGTTGGTGATGCTTTCATGGTTGAGTTGCAAGAAAAAGTGGGTGATCCTACAAAACTAATTTACAATTCCATTGACGAAGGAAA